>JACCHW010000118.1:0-373764 GCA_018907185.1 Platyscapa corneri
CCTCCGGTCTCCCACGGATTATACTGGGAGGGAGTTAACGGCGCGCGGAGAGGACTAACAGGGAGAAAAGAAACAAACGACGGTGAGAGATTAGCCGGAAAAGTGAGTACTTATCTAGCGGAACGGCTGGAAGAGACGAGGTGAGCTGATAGAGCGGGCACAAGTGCGACGAAGAGGGAGAAGTTAGCTCAAAGCGTAAAGAGGGATGGTAAATTAGGAAGATTTTGACAAAAACTGGATAAAAAGGGTTAGCACGAATGAGGGGGTGGAAAACTCATATAGATAAAATTATAAAAAGTATTATAAAATGTTATTATAAAAAGTATTTAAATGTGTTGTTCACTCTTTAATTTTAATTAACATATAATTATTACTATTTTTATGATATCAAATTAAAGAATTGTACGTAGAAAAAAAACAAAAATAAAAAAAAATTTGCACGTTTATTTCAGAACTAAACAGTATTTATGCATTTATTATAATATATAAATTTAAATTACACATTTCAATCAACTCATTTAATTATATTTCTATTCTAAATTTTTAGTATAAAAATCTTTTATTCTATTTGTAAAGATCAATAAATTTAACTTATTATAATTATGAATTAATTGTATTATAAGTAATTCATGAGAATCAGTTAGTACACTTATATTCTTTAACAAAATTACTTCATAAGTATATTCTATATTTTTTATTTTAATATCTGATAATCGGGTATATTTTCAGTTTCAAATAAAATTTAAAAATAAAAAAATTTTATTATAAGAAAAATATTAATAAAAAACTACTTTTTTATGTTTAAGAGAAAATTTGGCAATATTTTAAAGTATTTAAGTAGTTTAATTTTTTTTAATATAATCTTAAGTACTTTTACTGTTATAAATATTAAAAAATTTTAATAAATAAGGCTTATCCTAAAGAATATGTATTAAAACTATTTAAAAATTATTTGAAATCCTTATATCATCAATTAAAATATTTTAGTTTTTCATTATTTTTATATATACTGTTTTATGTATACGATTATAATATACATATACGTTTATAAAATAGATGCCATTTACCTTAGCTTATAATTTGAAAAATTAATAATCAAATTGTTTCTGTATAACATACTTTTTTAATAAATATTTTAAACTATTTTGTAATTTATTTAATATTCTTTATTATTTTCAAAATAATTTGAAGACTGCGGATAAATTATTGTATTATGTTACCGATATAACATACTCAAGTAATAGTTGTAACATGTAAAAATATTTTAAAATTGATGAAAGGATGTTCATTTGTTCGATTTGATTCTGAGTTATAGCCTTCACCAATCACTTTCTACGCATGATATAACTACGATCGTATAGAAATGTTCTCGCCCACTTAAAGTACTTTAAATAAATTTTTATTATAAAATCTAATGAATTACAAATTGTTTCAAAGAATTAATCTTTACAGTTTTGTTAAAATTTTTATTTGAGATATTATATTAAGTTATTTTCCAAAAGACGATTAATATTTAAAGTACTAATAATGTATCAATAGAAATATTAATTTATTCTAATTATTATATAAATAATAATAGATAATACCTAAACCTTAGAAAAATATCCTAAAATAAAGTTTTAAAAATAATAAAGTTAATCGAGTATTCGTTAATTAACATTTTATTCGTTAATTAAAATTCATTCTGAATCGTAGATATACAAATAAATTATTTGGTTAATATTTTCATAAAAAAGACAATTACAAAAAAAAGTTTTAAAAAAAATGTCTTAATGATATTTGAAGAACTTAATTATAGGGACCTCTGCAGGAATATGAGAGAATAAAAATAAAAAAAAAAAAGATTTCACTGTATTCAAGGCTGAAAAAGCGAACGGGAGCGGAATTAGGAGTGACTAAAAGAGGATGAAACGGAACAAATAAGATGGCTGCGATGGGGATAAGCGACAGATCGTAGTAGGAGGCTGATTAAGATATGCAATCTGCAAACGCATTTATTGCAACAAGAAACGAGGAAAAGAAAAGAGGGGAGGGAGAGTAATGCGGGAAAAATCTAATAAACAAAAGTGAAAGAAACGGGCTCTGGCAAAACGAGGAGCCAGCGGGTAAGGCTAGGGGGCGTAAGTTTTGAATTGGGGATACATGACCCAGGTTGGTTAGTAAGAGAGTGTATGCGACTAGGCCAAATTTAGGATTATTTGGTGAAACTAGGGGTCAAGTAGTTGAACACAAGACATAAATAACCAACTAATCAAATAGGTTGGTTGGTAAGGGTAGTGGTAAAAGCCCGGGGATTGCGGCCAAGGTGACAACCCCGTGCGAAAAAGGTGACTTGGACAATCATCGCGGAAGTGGAAGGAAAAAGGGGAGACAGGGGAGGGAAAAAAGCCCGATGGTGGGGGTAGGAAATAGAAAGCACTGGGGTGACACGTATGGACTACAGTGAAAACGGGTGTAATCAGAGGGTGGCACTGTCTCAGGCGGCGAGAAGGAAAAGAAAGAGCACTCACACCAAAAGGCGACTGGACAGCGTAGGGATGAAAACAGCTGGGGAAAGGGGAAGTAAGACAGGACAAAGAAGAGGTAAATGAAAAAGTGGTGGAATAGGGAACAAGAGGCAGGAAGGGAGAAGGAAAGACAGATCGAAGATAGGGTGAGATAAAGAAGGAGGAAAAAGGAAAAATCGCCGGGAGGTTGAAAGGGGGAAAAAGAAGTGGGACGGAGAAGACGAGGGGGACCGGACAGTGTGAGGGGAGAAGTGAGTCAGGCAAAAAAGGGGAGACGGCAAAGTGCGGAACCGCAGAAGCGACGCCGAGAGGGGGGAAAAATACATGGGCAGTGATTGAGTTGGAAAGGAGGGGTACAAAGAGGCTAGAAAAACTGAGACATGGGTAACGGACAGGGATACAAGCCGTGGTGACGCCGCAAAAGATAAAGATAAAGTTAAAGTAGGGGTTACAGAGAAAAAAGAGCGGAAGCTGGAGAAAGACGAAGGGGAAACAAAGAAAGGGGGAAAAGAAAAGAAAAGGTCATAGGAAATAGGGATGGGAGGGAAGGTATGGACTTGGAGGAATAAGGGAGAGGTCATGTGCCGTCCAGCCATTGAAAGGGCAAGGGGCAGTAGCGCGGATAAAAGCAAGGGGGCGGCTGGCGGGCGCGGTGCGGCGGAATAGAGGAGGAGGTTGATAAACAAACACCTTTATAGCGATAGAAAGTCTGCCATGCTTGATAACAAGACTCAAAGGAACTATGTTAAGCTCGCCTACTGAAGACAAAGAAGAGTATACAAAATAAAAAGACTTCGGACCTATAAGTGATGGTACAGAAAAGGGCGACAGAAAGTGTTGCGGGGAACCAAAGAAGATGCAATGGAGCAATTTATGCCCCAAGCGGGGGGAACCCCAAAAAAAAAAAAACAAAAAATAAAGGGGACAAAGGCGGAAAGCTCGAGAAACTCGTGTGGCATAGGGACACGCTACGAAGTGGCAAGCGCGTCTGAGAAGTGTGTGGGTTAGGGGGAACATGCCGTCCCGATATTTTCAAATAAATATTTGTTAACATTGATACACCATACAGATAAATTTACATAAGGAATTAAAAGAAGATCGATTACTATATATATAAAAATCTATTAGACATACAGTTGTATTATCATATGCTTTTGATTCAAGAAACTAAAATAAGATTGATTATTCATAAAACTATTTTTGATTTTTCTGTATTATTTGGGACTTTAATTTTTATTCTTGAAGGCATTTGATATTTTTTTTATTATTAAAAATAATGTACACTGCAAGCTTTTACAATCATTATCAAAATATGACTAATTTTCTTAAAATAGAATCTTTATTAGAATAGAAAATTTGTATTATATTTTTAAAAACTCAAATAGCAAACATCATTTATGCTACTGAATTTATTAAATTATAATAAATTATCATTTTGTGTTTCATCAGTTATTGCTTCAAATTATGTGTTATCTTTTTTCTTATAACAATGTATTAATATTATTTTATTTAATACTTGGAAAATATAAAGCATTTGTAAAACAATTGGTATTTCTTCATTCATTGATTTACTTATTGATAATGTAACCAATATATATTTATGATAAAACGTCATGGATTTAATTGTATCTCTTGAAAATAAAATTCATTTATTTGCATGATATATTTTGATAATATTTTTTGCAATCTACTTTAATATATAATAAATCTGCAAAACAAATTCAGACATTAAATGATGGAACTTATCAATTCAATTTGTCATATATGTTTAAGTAAAAAAATTAAAAACTATTTTGAGAATATATTAAAATATTAAACAAAAAATTATGCTAAAAATTACGCCAATGTAAGTATTAAAATATTCAAACTAAGGTTTGAAAGGTGTATTAAAATTTAAACAGAATTCGCAAAGTATCATTGCGAATATAATTCAATTAGCGAGATAAGCTTAGAAAAATGTATATTTCACAAGAATCGTGATCAGAATACAAAACCATATTATTAATAGTCACAAACCATATTATTAATAGTTATTAATAGTTTGCAACCTTTAACAAGGTTCAAAATAAGATTTATTTTGAACTAAAAGATTTTATACATCAATTATAGATTTATGAATTTTATTCCATACTACTTTGTAATATAAAATAATGTGTTAACATAAAAAATTGTCATAATCGTAAAAAAAAATCTTCACACAGTGAACAACTTTATTATTACTGAATAAATCTCTAATTTTTTAAAATATGTAAAAAATTGACTTCCGAAATTCAAGAATCGACTTAGAGGCAAGGCATAAATCCTGTCTAAAAGGTTGTGTACAGGTAGTTCTATAAAATTGAATATCCCTATTGGCGCAATAATCGTTAAATCAGTGTTTGCGCATGTAAAAATACATGCAAACTTCTCATGCACCATAGAAATCCTGATTATCAAAACTAGTAGTTACAATAGTTCCAATGTTACAAGCAAAGTAAACTCCATATTTTTAAACGAAACCCGGAAAAATATTTAAGCAAAATCAAAAGATTTGACTGTCTTGCTTGAACAAGGCTTTGCATCATCAGGCTGCTGTTGATTGTCCTTCTGTTGGAACCAGTTTTCGGTCCAACAAACATCACTGGACTTTTCCTCTTCCAAATTTTTCATTGCTGCTGATTGCCACTGTTCGATATTAGCGGTAGTTTTATCGGTCCTTTGCACATGTTCATAGCCCTGCATCCAATACTCCTGAATTTCGCTCCTCGTAACTGATGTTCTTGTTATTGACTTTTTGATAATGTCCTTGGATCCTCGAGGCCGAGTTTTGTCCACTAATTGGATGGGCAATTTCTTCACTGGCATCTTTTTTTTACTCTTCAGTTTAGTTTTTTATCGGTCCTTTGCACATGTTCATAGCCCTGCATCCAATACTCCTGAATTTCGCTCCTCGTAACTGATGTTCTTGTTATTGACTTTTTGATAATGTCCTTGGATCCTCGAGGCCGAGTTTTGTCCACTAATTGGATGGGCAATTTCTTCACTGGCATCTTTTTTTTACTCTCATCAGTGTTAAGGCTCGTCTTAGTCTGACTGTCGATCATATTGTTGTCAGAAGTACCGTCAATATCATGATATCTTCGGTGCCTCCTATTTTTCGTATCGGCTTTCTTCATTTTTTCCGACAGAGCTGTGGAGGTTTGAACTTGCCGACGAAGATCCTCCATCTCTTCATCGAATTGGTTAGAATTGATAAAGTTATCACGTGCTGAAGCCCAGTGACCTTTACGCGACTTATTATTGCGGCTATTATTCGATTGGAGATTACTGCAATGTTTTTTCGAGTTCTTAGATACCCAAGACGGAAGTTGTTTAGCAGAACACGTACTTTCCTTCATAATTGCCTGCAACACTCCAAATTTTTATTGAACCCTTTTAAATTAGATGGAATAAATTAATTTACACACATTATTACGAATCGAATCTACAGATATCAAACGTTAATCAAAAGTCTTAGTAGAGTCATTTACTTCCATTCTTCATTGAGAATTAAAAATACCTGTGATTGTATTAATAACTAAAAGTTAAAGTCGTGATATTTAAATTAGATATTCAATTAGATTTTTACTTAAATTTTAACGGAACAATAGAATATTATTAACAAATTCAGAGTTCTGATGAACAAATAATTTAAACAAATAAGCCTGAGTAAATGAAATAAATATATGTAATAACATACCAAAAACCGGATAAATATTTGATTAATGACAACTGATATAATCTAATTTACTAAACTAAAATATTCTTTAAAATGTTGAAGTAAAAAAAATTAATGAATATATTTATAAATATAAATCAACAAAACTTATTTAACACTGCAACAATAAACTTCTGCTTTATAAAATACAATTTATCAATATACTGATGCCATCACCGATAATAATTACATAAAATAAAATTGAAAATAATCGAATGAATTCGTTGCAGACCGTAATAGGATCCAGAAACTTCAGAACATTAAGAAGTAGTTACTTGGAAAAATAAACTTTGGATCTACATACACTAGCTCCATACCACGTTGAAAGACAGGGTGCTTTTTATTTAAAAATGTTATAAAACAATAGTTTGAACGCATACAAACCCTAGAGGAGGAGCTGTCGACAGGTTTGTAGAATTGCTTATGCGGGTCATCCTCGTCCTGTGCCCCTTCGTTGTTTGAATAGTTCCGGGCATGTAGCCACAGCAGTATGAAGGACAAAAAAGCGGAACACAGTCCAAGCACGGTTGTCACCGTCAACTGGGAACGCGTTCTCCGTGGTACCCACCCACCAACATGATATTCAAAAATTGAAAATGCAAGAAGCACACTACCTGTTGTGTAGGAGATTCCAATGCTTGCAAAGATCCAGGCATTCTGTAAACCGTAAAAATAAGGGAACTGCACAAATTTCAAATCCAGTGTAGGAATATTGCTAATTAATAATGCTAATAAATTTGCCTGGATGGAAATTGTCGAAGGCATTTGCACGATACAAGTAAAGTACAATAGACAGGCACTTAAATAGTATTAATAGCATTGAGAAATTTTCGCAGACTGTGTTTTTTTCCGTGACTTTTGCTAAAAAATTCTTAAATTTCAAGCAAATTGAAATTTTTTGTTTTCCAGCTCTAATTTTTGCAATAAACTTGATTTTGTAACATTGCTCATTTTTTTATATTTTCTATAACATTACTTTTAATAAAATAAATTTTGATTAGGTAATTAAAATGATGTTAAAATTTATAGATTGATTGGGATTCAATAAAACGAATTACTTGAACGGAATTTCAATAAATTACATAAACATATGTTATCACCGTTTAATATTTTATATGTATGCCATGAAATTGTAAGAAAATTTTTATTTTAATTACAATTTAATACATTAGAATATACAATTTAGTAAACCACCTTATATTAACTGCATGATAAATACGTTTGATTAAAGTCTTAAACTAAAATCATCAAGTATCTAAAATCATAAAGTAAAACAATTTATTATTCTTATATTATGATCAAATGTCACACAATAATAATACTTATATTTTTTTTAATTAATAAATAATTTTCGATCGTATGCAAAATATTTCTTATTTCTGATTACGTACTTTCATTCTTTATTATACAAAATTTATTCATACATACAATGATATTATCAAGAACTTTTAAACATAATTTCATATATTTCGCCTATAACATATATGGATTCTTAGTAAATCTTTAATAAATTAAAAAACATTCCAATTTTTCTAAAAACTGAAACTTGAATTTCTTAATCACTCATTAATATTGTATTTTGAAATCGAAATATATACAATGTAGTTTTATTTCTAAACATACTCTTCTAGACTTTATAATATCTCTAGTGTACAAAATATCATACCTCCAATTAGCGCAACCATATTTTTTAAATTTAGTTACTCAGAAGTATTTAAAGGAAAATTGCTATTTATTTTATATACAACCTTTTTCTACAATTTATTGAAAAAACCACGTCTTTGAGACATCTGAAAAATGTATATCTTATTAAAATAACATATTAATTTTAGTTTAAGATAATATTATAAAATACTATAAAAAGTATATAATATATAATATGAAAATATTCATTGTTTTTATTAATGTTTTTAATTAAGTTTTTTATGTCTTATTATAAATTATACTTATCAATATTAAAAATCCTAGAAAATTCGATATTCAATTAGAAATTTTTTTCAATTTGTGATATAAAGGAGAGGGTGGCAATCACTTTTTTATTATAAATAAAAGTATAAAGTTAAAATAATATAATTCATTTTAAGTATAGATTGAAATAACATATAATATAAATATAATTGAGAAATATATTAAACATTGATACACAAGAATTATTAAGATGTTTCTAAAAATTAATTGTTATTATATTTAATATTTTCTTTATTGTAAATTTACATGTATTTTATTGAACAATAAAAGTAATTTATAATAAAGTAATTCTTAAATCATTTTTCAATATGCAGTACATGGTCAACTACTACGTATTAACAATGAAACAATTTTAGTCGCATGGATAATAATTCTTTCATTTATGATCAAAATTATTGTTTTAATTAATAGAGTTAATATATTTAAACTTTATTTTAATAAGAATATTAAAATTTTATAATAACTTTTTTTAACAAAAAATAAATTCAGAATTCAGGAAACTTATTAAATTGATTTAAAAATAAAATTTGATATACAAGTTCAAATTAAATCATTTAAGTTCCGCTCTATAAATGTAATAACAATTATAATAAAAGATCTAAGAAAATATGTATTTCAATAATATATAATTTATAAAATTTATTAAGAGATATAAAGCGTTTTTTCGTATAAGAATTACAAAAAGAAAAACCCTTTATATAATGCAGGTAATACTGAATTTTTACATTTTGTAAACTCAAAATAAAAATAAATGTATTTGGATTGAAATTACAAATTTATCAAATGATTATAAAATGAAATTTAGGATTTCAGATAAACCTTGGACAGTGATGAAACGCGAAGACAAAAAGTATTAGTAGAGTAATGATATAGTATTATTAGTAAATTATATATATGTAGCAGTAGCAGTAGCAGTAGCAGTAGCAGTAGCAGTAGCAGTAGCAGTAGCAGTAGCAGTGGCATTAGCATTAGCATTAGCATTAGCAATTATTAAAAATGTTTATTTTATTCTTACCAGTCGTGCCCAGTTAAAGGGAAAGAAATATACAATGTGTGAGATGTCCAAAAACAGAAGCAGAGCAGTTATTAACAGACAGAAGACCGCAACAAAGATCATGAAGCGAAGCCTTCCGACTAGCGGTAGCATAAAGAGACTGACCTTAGCAGTTCCTGAACTACAAAGTGTTGCCAAACATGCTGCTGAAGATACCTATAAAATATATTCAATTTAATATGTTATTTTTTTTATTTTTTTTTATTTAATGTAATTAATACATATAACTTAAGTTTCTAATTCTTTGAATATTTTAATAAAATTTTCTCTTTTTTCAATTTTACATGATATTTAGTTTATTTAAAGTTGAAATAGAAAAAAGTGTTGTTGATAATTAGTAGATAAAATTTGAAGGCATAAACTGTTACACTATTTTAACAAGAATTTCAAAACAATTGGAAAAAGGTTAAAAGCATTGTATTTAAATACCTATGAAATAATAATTTAATAGAACTATAAAAATTAATTTATTTTATTTAAATATATAAATTTTTTTTTTATTAAATATTTTAATTGAATAAACTTTTAAGTTAAATATTATAATGCATTTTTTCTATTTTTAGCTCTCTCTCTCTCTCTCTCTTTTAATATTGTATTTCAAATTAACTTTGTATCCAAGAATTCACTAACAAAGTTATAGTTTTGATAAACCATTACAATATCTGACATATACAATATCGATACATTATTTGATCAATGGCAGTATATAAAACCGGGGAAGTATTATTACAAAATACTATTATGATTTAAATTTTAATTTTCTCTTAATTTTTTTTTATACAAGTTTAAAGATTGTTTTTAGTTTAGAATTTTTAATAGTTAATTTTATAATTGCAAAAAAATATATTTTTTTATTAATTCGTTTTATAATTTTATAAATAATAATTTTTTAATATCTTAAAAAATTAACATTTAGCTAATTTAGTTTTATTCACAATGATAATTAAATTTATTAAATGCTCGATAAAATTATAACAACTGTGTAATGTATATATATTATAACAACTATGTATAAAATTATACTACAATTTTAATTTTTTTCTTATCTTCAACAAATGATACACATTAAATTTAATTTTGAAATTTTTAAAAACATTCGGTATTTTACAAAAATAATTGATAACATTTACTTTAGGTGATGGAAAGAATTATAAAGTAATGAGAAATCAATTTACAAACCCGAGATATTTAGTTTTATGAATGTACGCGCTTAATTAATAAACCGTTAATAATTGCTGTTTAAAAATTAAGATAACAAACTGAATCACGAATATTCTAAATATGTTAATATAGTTCATTTTTATGTTAAAAAATTCAGCATATTCTATGTCAGGAAAAAGACACCTGGCGGTTAGAAGTACCTCTAAAAAAGATATCGGCCAAGTTGTGCAGTATTAAATCCATGATAGTTTTTTAAGACGTTATTTTCCAAGAACGACAATGTAAAATGTTTTCATCTGCTCTCAGTTCTCTTTTAATATAGTTTTTCAATTTTAACAAAAATTTTAATTAATAATAATATATATATTGTTATATAAATTATTAAAAAATTATATTTCTTAATAATGCATTTCCATTACTTTTTTCAATGCATACAAAATCAGACAATTATATTGTATTTTACTTATAAATTACTTTAGATAATTTATATATATAAGCATAAAATTAACATTTATGCAATAATTTGTAATTTCCAATTTTAAAATACGCAAAATAATAAATATAATGATATTGTTCGAAAACAAATAGTATATAAATGTAAATATAAATATAAAAGAAAATTAAATTTGTGATTACAAGTAAATAGAACATGAACAATAGTAATAGAAAATTAAAAACTTACAAGCAAGAGTAACCTTAAGAGACCGGTGGTGGTCTTAAGATGGCTCTGGATATCACAATAAAAAATCAGATGACTGGTTCTTGGCCAAGATATAGCATTTGCAGAAGAGCTGTGGCGATCATCACCATGTCCATAATTTCCATGATAATTCGCATGCGAATCCCATGAGTGAACTGTCGAATGTATCCCAGGCGAATCCAACTCCGAGGATTGAGAACTGATGCGCCCTCCTGTTCGGCTACCTGCTGCGTTTAAATCAATAGCGTTGCTAACTTCGGTCGATCACATTTTAATAAGTATTTCTGTATAGATAGCATGTTTAAGCAAGTTTTTTGTTTTAACTTTCTTTTCACCTTCGTGTATGTATTCTTTTTTCTTCATTAGTGTATAAAATAAAACAGCTAAACATTTTACTGACAAAAAATATTGGTTAAGCGCATTTAGTTGAATTCTTATTTAAACTTAAATACACAATCCAACAAAAACCTCTAAATCTTCTGACTTGTTTTAAACGTTTACTTTTTTAATGTCACAACGTACACAGTTTTTTATTTTTATATTTATATTTATACAGATTTTTATATTTTTATTGGAATGGTCTCATCAACATCAAATTATTGTATACTTTTATTTCAGATGAAATTCTTTGCAGTTGCTTAAAACTCATTTTAAAAAGCATTTAATTTAATTTTGCTTTTAAGACTAGTGACGATTTGTATTGAATTTTAAATTTCTTAGATCAATATTTGTATTAATAACAACAAAAAATATATTGCTAATAAATACTTTTTATGATGATTAATATTAATATTATAAATTGATATTATTAACTAACTTAATAAAGATATATTAATTCGATTAAATTACTTACAAATTCGCAATCATAAATAGGTCAATAATCAGTCATGTAAGTCATTATCGTACTAAAATTGCATTTCCGTAATATTTAAATTGATTTTTAAACTATCATTTCAATCTTATTAACTAAATTTATAATTTTTATTTCAGTGTTTTTCGACGAAAAATATGAAATTCTATTTGAAGACATTACTTTAAATACTTACATTTAAAAAAAATATACTTATGGAATTGAATTAATTTATGATTCATATTTATGTTTATATTATATAATTATATTCTAATATAAAAATATGTAAAAAACAAAACTTTTTATGCGGAACTATTATACCCGTTAATTTAATATAATGCTAACATTTTGAACTAATTCAGAATCTGAATCTTAGGTAGAACCGTTAAAAATGCAAGTTTATATTTTTATTCACACAAGTTGAACATTTATGATTTAAGATATAAAAAAATTGAGAGTCATTCTCAAAATCTTTAATAGTAAACCTATTGATTTATTAATATGCATGCTAAATAATAATTTACGACCACAAATCATTTTTAGAATGACTCTCAATTTTTTATCGCAATGCCATTTTAGAGCAAGAAACTATTAAATTTAGATATTTTAAACATTTCAATCACGATTCAATAATTTTTCTGTTATTGTGTATGAAAGTGTATCTATTGATTAAAAATAAATAACATAATGAATATTAAAATATTAAAATATTGAATCTACTAATTTTATAAATTTTATTAATTAAGAAAAATTCGTGTATAATTAAAATTAAAATTAATATATATAATTAATTAAAATTAAAATCTTAGTAAAGATTATAAATCAAAATAATAAATTTGATATACGTCACTTAAGATATGTCAAATGTTCAAAGGATTTCGTGAACAATGCATACAGTTTATATAACTTCATTTTATTATAAAATAAACTTAAAGTTACAATAAAGTTAGAATGATAATATTATTATTCTATGGTATCGGTAATTCAAAAGAGAATTTCTCTTTTAATTACTTTTTTTAGATCTTCTTAAATAATAAATTTGTAAAAAATAGGTGGAAATTGTGTTAAAAAATAAATAACAAATATATAGAATTTTGTTTTTGAAAAAGATATTTAAATATAGTATATATATATATATATATATATATATATATATAGTAAATAATATTAATGTATTATTTAGATAGTAAAGAGGTAAAATACGGTTAAAACTAATTTGTGTGTGTGTGTGTATATATATATATTGAAACTTGTTTCTATATGTGAGATATTAGACATTTATCATTATTACATTTAATAAATTAATACATAATATTAGAAATTCTATAGCTTTAGTTTCATATTTTTGTAAATATGTAATATGTATATGTACATATATAATATATTTATGTACTTATATGTATATATAAACATGTTTTAAAAATCACTATCTATTGAAAACTATAATATTTTTTTTTGCAATAAACTCCTTAATCATCTGATTTAATAAATATTATTTTATTAATAAACTAAAAACAAAATCATATGTCTGCCATGAATATATTCTAATAAAAATAAAATATATCGACATTCAATTTATAAGAAATATGTATATGTACTAATTGATGTTTTAAAATCAAAATTTATAAAATTCCAAATAAGAAAATCACAATTTTTTAAATATTTTGAAATAAGATTCAAATATTCAATGTATCTAATAATTCTAAAACGCTGTTTAGCAAATAAAAATTGAAAATTCAATGCATATATATAAAGGTTATTCAAAAGTCAACGCCAATAGCGATGAATAAATATTGATAAGGATTGAACGTAGTATCTAAGTAATTTTTATGGTCGTTAGTCTTGACAATAACTCAACCTATTCGGAAGCGAAAACAATGCTCAAATAAATAACAGAATTAGTGAGCAAAAGAAAAAAATATACACACGTACACACAGAGAGCGGGAAATAGGGATGGGGAGAGAGGGGAGAGAAAGGAGATGGGAGAAGGGAGAGAGTAACAGGAGATATAAGGAAGAAAAAGAGAAAAACAAATGAGAACCACCCTACAGAAGCGCAGGTTCAAACAGAATCAGAATCGAATATATACAGGTAGACAGCTAAATACAAACAAGGTTGAAGTCGATTACTACGAAAAAAACAATAAAGATGCAAGCAGAAACCGAGAATAAATAAGTGATACTGGAATTATACTATTTATTACAATAAATTGAATTGAATTTAAATTTAAAAATCACTGCAAATTTAAATTTTTATAATTGTATTTTTTTTAATTATATTATATTAGAATTTGTTGTAAATAAAAATCTAATGAACATTATTTTAAAATTTTATTATGATATTTTATTAATTATATTATTATAATTATGCTCAAAATTAATTTTTAATAAAAGAAATTAATAAACGATGTTTACTTTGAATAGTAAATTGTATTTAATATATAAATAATCAATGGTTTTCTACAGGCCAAATTAATTTGTTTTTCTAACCATATAACTATATATTTAAATTATCTCATATAAGAGTAACCAAACATTGATTTAAAACTTTTTATTTAAATTTAAATTCTATCCCATGTTTGAATTTCTAATTTGCTACTATAAATTAAATTTTGTTCAGTACTTCATTACAATAAATTATTACTGATTTTAAGAATAATTATGGTATTATTTTAATTATTATAAATATATTAATACATTAATAAATACATTAATAAATTAAGTAACTAATTCAATCATTAAAATAATATACAAAAACATACATTAATAATTAACAATTTGAAGTTTGTTTCAATTATTAAGTTGAAAAACGTTTTGTGATTTACGAATTTGAGGAATTTATAGTTCGTATAATTTTTTAAATATATATTTAATATTTACTATGATAAAAGTAAAAAAAGACATCAGTATCATGTTTATATGTAATAAAATGTTAACATAAAATATAAAATCATGAAAGATTATAATTTTAATACATTTATCATCGTATTATTAATATAATTAGGCTATAAATGTTATAAAATCATATAGATGTTATTTTAAATGAAATTTAGAAAATCTGTATTATCCCTTTCAATATCTAAAAATCAGTATTTATTTCGAAATCTAATTAAAAATTAGATTACTTTCTAATATTTAATAATATTTGATTTCTTGAAGCATCATTTAATATTGTTTTAATTTATATGTATAATATATTTATTATTTAGATATTTGTAATTATAACTTTTACGACTTACATGCTATAAAGACGTACCATAAAGGGTTTTATTCGCAAAAAGATGGAGATATTAGATTTAAATATATCATTTTTTCCATTATAATCATATACATATACGAATATTTTAAAAGGAAAATAAATTATTTTTTGCAAAAACTCGATGTATTTTTTATTATTAAAAGTACGACTGAATAAAAAATTGGAAGTACAAAAAAACATTAGAAGAAAGAAAAACAAGCATTAACTTAAAAAAATTGAAAAAAACATTACTGTTGCATTCACAAATATTCCAAACGTGAGTGAAAATAATCTTCTTAATTCTGTAACATACGTACTAGTATCACAGAGTACTGACTGCTGTACTTTAGTAAACTATGTAAATCGGAAAAATAATTTAGAAGTACGTAAAGTTGGAGTGACGAAACAACTTTGAAGAAAAATAATTTTCACTAATGAAATTTATACATAGTAAACAAAGTTTTTTAAAAACCATATTTATAATCTTTTAAAAATAAATATGTTCAAAATGTCAATACATTTCTCAAATATTCTTTCATTTACTAATTATTATATTGTATCTACCATTTATACATTTATATGCGTGCGTGCGTGCGTGCGTGCGTGCGCGTGTGTATAATATGTATAATACGTATTGTATATATATATATATATATATTTTTAAACTTTATAATTTATTTAAAAATTAAGTTTTTGAAATTTTTTTGTGTCGTTTATTACATTATTAAATTATAAAAAATAAAAATGTATATAATATTTTAAACAATTAAAAAATTAAATTAATTTTTGTGTTTCAATAAATGCTACGGAAAATTATTGTTAATTTAAAGTTTTATGCATAAATTTTATTTTTATTAATTAAATATATTATTAATAAACGTTGTGAAAAGTTTGATTATTAATCTCATTCCTTCCATCAAATATCATCTATATTTCTAAACAGTAAAATATATATTTCTAAATAGTAAAATATTAGAATATTATTAACAATATTTAAACAATCCTTACAATACTTCAAAATTAAAATCATAATAAAAATTAAAAATTAAAGTATTCTGCTTAGTTTATGCTGTAATAATTATAATGAATCTAGTTTTCAATTGTTATATATGATAGTATATGACATTTTAAATATTTTATTCTTTATTTTTCATATTATGTAAAAAATAGTGATCAGGTAATTACTAATAAGTATCCCTCGTACACAACACATTTAGGTTTGTTTCATGTGCGTAAATTAAATAAATAATCTTACTTTCATCATATATTCATTCAAATTATGTTAATAATTTTAATAAATATTTACATATATGATTAATTTTAAATATAATTGAAGAATAAATATAAAAAACATGTGTTATAGTGAATTATAAAAATATTTTGTAAAAATGATAAACGTACCAATTTCGAAGTCCTGAATATCTTCAGGCCGCGAGTAGGCGGCAAGTGGAGGCTCCAGGTCGCGAATCTCCTCAAGGAGGAGCACCTCTATCTCATCGGCTGCGTACAAATCGGAGACCGAGCGAAGTTGCCGGGACTCGCTCATTACTTAAGTACCAACGATCAGCTATCTTTTTGCCGCCCTAAGCAACATCCGCCATAATTTCGAAATGTCATTGGCTTCATCATTTGGAATCAACTTTCGCATAGAAAAGAATTTTATTTTTTACTGTTCCAGTTTCCTATGAAAACGTGAAATATATAGAAAAAACAATTTATTGTATCCTTCCTAAAAATGTTTCATATGAACATTCTCATATATTAAATAATCATTCGCTGTTATTACATTTTATTTTATATTAATAATATATAATCATTTATACGAAACAATAAAATTTAAAATTTTATTTTATAATTATCACATTTAATATTACTCTTATATGTAGTTGAAAACCATTGCAGTACGTATATGTTAGTATCAATATTAATTTATTAATATGTAAATATTGGAAATGATGTAGATGCTATTTATTTGAGAAAAAATACAATGCGTCTTCACTGAAATATATAAAAAGATAGATTGTATGTAACCGTAAATTTTTATTACGATACATTTTTTTAAGAATTCAATTTTATAATATGGTCTTTTTAATACTATCCATATATATATACTAATTTATGAAACAAGTAATATATGATACTTTCATAAAAAGGGAAAATGAACAAATTTTTTATCAATAAATTTTTTTATCAATAAATAATTTATTAATATATATATACCAATAATATAAAAAATATGTATAATTTAACATAGTTCGAATACTTAATTAGAATATTACAATATATTAATTATTTTATTGTGTATTTGTTAAAAATTAAATAAGTTTCAAGTATTATAATTATTGAAAATAAATTACAAATAAAACTTTAAAAATTTAAAGTAAAAATTTAAAAATAACTATATTTTATTCACCTATAAACATAAATACATATCATGCATATATACAAAAATAATACAATATAAATTTTTATAGATTATAAGTTATAATACACACAATATATGCATGCATTGATGCAAACAATGCGTGCAAAACGACGAACTAAGCTTTTCCTACGTAACAAAGTACATTTTCTACTATTCTGAAATTAAAATACTCTGATACTAAACTAAACTGAGATGACACAGAAATAAACAATGAAATATTAAACGAGTAATGTGTATAAAAAAATTCAATTTCGTATTGTATCTATACATAAGGGTGTATTTTATCGAATTTCGGAATAGAAAGCTTTTATTCGTACATGAAAAATTTTTAACTACTATAGTATACTGGAACAATTATATTCATAGTACAACCTTATTTCACTTTTTAAGTAAACTTATTCACATTATTCACAAGTTTTCTTTCAGTTTTTCCGCGCTAACTCGACTCGTCATATAAGTGATAATTTTGAGATCGCCATTTTTTTATCTTCCTTCGATTCCTGAAAATATAAACATAACCTAGATAGAAAATTGCGCAAACGCTGGAGTACAAGCAAATTCTGATTGCGGGTTATTAAAAAATATATAAATTATATATAAAAAAATTGTTGATCAATATTTTTGATACAGATAATTATTGTATACAATATTTTATAAAAAAATGTATGAAATTAAATTTTTTTATTAATATTTCTAGAATTTAATATTTAAATTTCATATTATTATTATTGTTGTTATTATTATTATTATTATTATTGTTGTTGTTATTATTATTGTTATTATTATATATTATTATTATTATTATTATTATTATTATCATCATCATCATTATCATTATTATATCATTATCATTATTATTATTATTAAAATATTTTGCAAATGCTTACCTATTTACATATTTTATCAAAGATATAAAGTAAAATTTAACTATACATTCTCATTTAAATAGTATATTTTATAAATATCTTAATTATTATAAATAAAAATTATAAATTTTATTCTATTAAAATTTTTTAAAACGTTTTTGTTTTTAAATGAATTATATATATATACATATTTAATTATATTTTTAATATAGTTATTAGTTTTTTTAAATTAATTATTTAAAAATTAATTATTGTAAAATTAAAAACATTTATAATATATTATCTTATTGCGAGTAAAAGATTTTGTAAAACTGTGGATTTTATAAATATGTATACAGTCAATACTAAGTACTAGTCAATGAAATTAACTTAATTTAAATTGAACATTTTAACAATTCTGTTTTTAATATGACATTTACTATTACCTGTAACTAAAATTTAAAAAGTGTAAATCTAGCGACCGATTAATTTTTTTATTCATCAATATTTATAAAAAATTCACAAAAAGAACATGAAATGTCAATATTACATTTTGTATAACCTAATAAATGTTATTTATGAACGATTTAAAATGCTTAAAAATGCATTGATATTGTCAATTTAACCAGGTTAACTATATAATATTGACTTAGTCTTTTATAATAGGTAATGTTTTAATTGATTTAAAAATTTGCTTTGTATGTAATGTAATTCGAAAATTAAAAGCATAATGTAACCGTAGAATTAATATTGTATTAATTCAATTATATCAATAATATTCAGATTTCCTAACTAGTTTTTAAATCTATTGGGAAAATTTTATAAATTTTTTCTTTTATTAATATATTATATATAATTTATAAATATTTTATTTTATATGTGATCATTTGAATATTTAAATAAAACATATTTTTATAAAACTGACTTTAGATTTTACTTTCATATTATTAAAATTAATTAAATAAAAATGTATTTAAGAAAGTTAGTTACCATCAAATTTGTAAACTTTACAGGTATTATGATAATTTGTGATAGATATCACAGAAGAAGTTAAAAATATTGAATATCTAGTTATGGCAAAGCTTTTCAGTTATTTAATAATATTATTTTGGGCTTCATTATCAATGATGTTTGGTCTTTTTCTTTTTACCAATGGATTTTTTCTTCATAGGAATGCAATAATTGAACATAGTAATTGCTCTCTGTCTCAAACTGATTTGTTTAATTTTGAAGATCCACTTTCTATTGCTACAAAATGTTTAAAACCTCGTGCTCGTATAATACTATTAGTTATTGATGCATTAAAATATGAATTTGCAATTAAATATCATGATAAAATTGCAGCTACTACTTTTCATAGAAATAAACTTCCTGTTATTAGTGAAATTCTAGAAAATAATCCAAAAAATTCTAAATTATTAAAATTTATAGCTGACCCACCAACGACCACAATGCAAAGATTGAAAAGTATAACTACTGGAACCTTACCAACATTCATTGATATACACAACAATTTTGCAGCAGATAGCATTGCAGAAGATAATTTTGTCAGTCTAAATATGGAAAATGGAAATGTTTTTATGGGAGACGATACTTGGATAAAACTTTATCCTGATAAGTTTTTAAGAACATATCCAGTTCCTTCTTTTGATGTTTCAGATCTTGATACAGTAGATTCAGAAGTCAAGAAACAGATTTTTAAAGAAATCAAATATTCAGACTGGTCTCTTTTGATAGCACACATATTAGGAATAGATCATTGTGGTCACAAACATGGAATGCATCATCCAGAAATGTTAAGAAAATTAAATGAAACAAATTTTTTTTTGGAAAAACTTATTGAAAAAATTGATGAAGACAAGAGAGACACAGTACTTTTTGTTGTAGGAGATCATGGAATGACTGAAAGCGGTGATCATGGCGGAAATGAGTTAGATGAAATTGAAGCTGCAATGTTTATTTATTCAACTTTACCATTTATAGATACAAGTGCAAATTTTGATATTGAAAACAAATTCATTGTTAATCAAATTGATATTGTTCCAACAATATCCGTTATATTGGGAATTCCAATACCATTTTCAAATATTGGAAATCTAATTATTGAAGCAATTCCAAAAAAGAAAAATTTAATATCTGATTTTAATTTTATTTTACATTCACTGTGGAAAAACATTTTTCAAATGCAACATTACATAGTTACTTATTCATCCAAAAACTTTTTATCTAATGAAAATAATTTAGAAGATTTAAAATACACATATAATGAACTTCTGAATAAAATACAATTTATAAAAAGTGATAGTGATTTAAAAGATTTTGTAAATATAGCAAATACATATTTTTTATCAGTACGAAGAATTTGTTATGAAGTATGGGTACAGTTTAATCCAAATTTAATGTCGAAAGGATTAGTTTTATTTTTCTGTGCTAAATTTTCATTTTTTATAATGATAAATGGATTAATAGGTAAACGAATGAACACAATATTAGAATCTTCATTCTTAAAATGTATATTTCTAACAGTTTTTATAAGTTCATTAATGACTTTATGGCTATATTGGTTACAAATAATTGATGATTTTGAAAATACTGTACTTTTCTTTTGTGGTTTAATTCCAGTTCTTTATTTTGCTATTTTATTAATTCAAAACTGGGACTATATTTCTATAACATGGTTTCAAAAGACTCAACGAAAAAAAACTTTGATAAATATTTTCTCAAGAATAATTTTATTAGTCACAGTTTTTGGTGTTTTTTCAAACAGTTATATTATTGAAGAAAATAAAATCTTATCCTACTTTCTAACTACATTATTTTGCTTTCTCATTTACTCAATAAAAACTAAAAATCATACAGAAATTACAGATAAAAAAGGAAAAGGTTTAGGAAAATCAAACAAAACGGTACTTTATGTTTTTACATCACCATTGTTAGTTTTTATTAGTTCCTTACTAATAAGAAGTTCAAACTATTTTTGGAGACAGAGAAATGAACAAAAACAACAGAAGAAAGATGAACAGGACTATATAAATTTTGTTGTTGGAAAAGCAGGATCAATTACTTCAAAAGAAATGGAAATAATTTTTGTACTTATTTCAATTGCTTTACTTGCACTTTATATTTCAGTAATAAAAATCTGGCTTCGTAATTGTGGAAATTTATCAGGATATTCACCAAGTGAAATTTTAGCTAGATTTTCTCCAGCAATTATTGTTGTTGCTATTTCTTGTTATTGGATTTTAAAATTACAACAACATTCCAAATTAAATCCTGTACTTTCAGAACGTATCAATTCTTTGCCATTGATCATTTACATTTTATTTGCTAATGCTATATTGTTAATATTCTTTCGGCCATTAACTATATTTCTGCTTCCTAAACAGAAGGAAAGTATAAATATTCTTCAAGAAGAAACATCAATACCTAAGCTTTATGAAAAAATTAAAAACTTACTTTATAAAAAGAAAAATGAAGATGAAAGTGAAATACCAATAGTTTTTGGACTTGGAACTGTCTACAGTGCATGCTACATTTTACTCAGTGTTTTTTTATGTCTCATGTATACATTATTACTAGGTTTTATAATTACTCCAAGTGTAATTTTAATGAATCTGGTCTGTATAGGATTATTATATATCAGTGCGATGGATAGAATTTGCAGTGCTACAAATTTAGGTAAATAAATAATGTTATAAATACTGAAAAATTTGTAATTATTTTAAGTAATTTAAGGTATTTTTATTATTTAATAAATTATTACTGATAAATATTATTAATCTAATATTAATTAATTATTAGAGGAACTTTTATATGTTCCTAATCCATCAATTCTGTGTTGGTTTCTTATTGCGGAATATTTCTTTTATGCTACTGGCCATCAACCAAGTTTTTCAACAATTCACTGGGATGCTGCTTTTATAGGAATTGATGGTTCGTTGCAAATTCACTCACTTAGAGCAATACTCATAGGTATATTAATTTGATTTACTATACTTTAATTTATATATAATGTATAAAACAAAAATAAATTATTTATTTTATCAGTAATCAATACATTTGGTTCACATATCATTTTTGGAATGGCTCTTCCTCTTTTGATATTTGTGCCTTTTACGTTAAGACTAGTTTTTCCTAATTTAATTAAATCAAAAAAAGCTGAGTGGGAAGATATAAAACGAGGTGAACTCATTCTTTTTCAAAATAATACTCAATTTCATTCAGAAGTTTTTAGAGTTGCTGGAAAATATATTTTATTTCATGCTGCTAGAGTAAGTTATAAATACAAATAAATATTTGATATCTTTTTATTTAATCAATATATTTATACTTATAGGTATTTGTTTGTATGCTTGCTGCTACTGTACATTGTCGACATCTCATGATATGGACAATTTTTGCTCCAAAACTAATATTTGAAGGAATTAGTTTTATTGTTACCATTTTTAGTGTTTTAATATCTTTAATACTATTGTTAAGAATTGAAAATTGTATTAAAAAACTTATTGCTCAAATAACTTAAAATTTGTAAAAGTTTAACAAAGAATCGATCGCTCAAAAATTCAGTAATTTTAATATTAAAGAATAAAAAAAAATAAAAAATTTGTAAACTTATAAATAAATTTTATTTAAGACATAGTTATATAACTTGAAATTAAAATACTAAAGTAAAATTACTTTTATGAATATTTTTATCAATAAGAAAAATAGTGAATGTTTTTTTTTTAATCTATGCTACTAGTTTCTATTATAATGATAAATAAGGTGCATCATATACAATATTAATTTATTTACTATTTCTAGGAATTGACTTTTAATCTTTTTCAATAAATAAAAATAAATAAAACATCTATTAAAGTTTTTCTTAAAAACCAAGTTTATGTTTTATATCTTCAAATAGTACTCGGTTAAAAAACTGTAATATACTTTATTAAAAAAATTTCATTGATTTTAGATAAATATCACTTTATATTTAATTTTTTTTAACTTTTGGTAACATCTTTGATCAATATTATTTATAATTTTTTCAGTAAAATATGTTTGAATGAATTACGATTCATTGCAAATGTTATTAATATCTACCAAGGCTATTTCAGGGCTAAATAAATAAAATTTGTCTTTAATTTATATAAATATAAATTTTTTTTTTATAACTATTGCAAAATAAATAAAGTTAAAAAAAAATAAATTAAATTTTTTTCTTTCGTTTTTCATTTTACAGACTTCATTCTTATAGATCAATTGGATAATAAATTCGCAATAAAAATTAATCATTATACCTGAAAGATACAATTATACACACTGATAATTTATTTCTGGTTAGTAATTTTTTTAGTTATACAGAATTATGTTTAAAATTTCTTATTAAACATACATGATTGTAATAATTTAAATTAAAAAAATAATAAAGTATGTAATAAAATTAATTTATATTTTTTAAATAGTTAGTATATTCTTAATTATATATATAAAGATATATTATTTATTTATGAACAATCTTTACATTGTTATTTATGTTATTTAGTTATACTCTAGTTTTATTTTTCTTTCTCCATCATCTTGATCTTCTTCATTATATTTTTTGTTTTCCATAACTTTTTTCTTTGATCCAGTGTATCTTATAGTCTGTAAATATCCTTTTTTTCTTTTTTCATTGTTTTCCCGCTTACTTGTATTGTCCTCTGTTTAATTACATCCAAAATACCTTCACATTACTATTCCCATTATCTTCCCTGTCTTGTTAATCTTTTCCTCTTCTATCTTCTCTTTTTTTCTTCTTTTCTTGCTGTTTATTACCTCCTTATGTCTCTTTCCAATTATTTATATTTTTAATATTTACTGCAAAAATTTAAACTTTTTTTATAAATCGTACTTTTATTTGTAAATTTTGAAATTTAAAATATATTTCTTTACAAATACCTGACTGGAGATTAAATAAAATACTTAAAAATGTTCCAAATAATAATGAAATTATTTTTAATTTGTAAAAATTAAGAAATAAATGTTTATAATGCATTCATATCAATTTCGAAATGGAACATCAAACTAAATGTCATATTATATTTTCGTATGATTTTATTCAATAAAAATACATAGTATTTATATTTATCTACAAAAATAAATCTCTTTTAAATTTTTTTCAAAATAAATTTATTATTTTACATTGATAAATACACAAAAGAATTTGTAAAAATATGTAATACCTATATGAAAAGAACTGTCTGCTATTATATAAGTTTTTGCAAGACTTTACAATTTTTACTTTATAAATTAAAAATGTAACACGTTTTTAAACATTTTTTTAAACAAAATATACGATAGTTTTTGTAATTTCAGTTTATTATTGTTAATATTATCATTAAAAGTAACGTATAATAGTATAATATTATATTAAAAAACGTTAATAAGAAATTATATTTTTGAAAATTACTTATTTCAAAAATTCTAAAAAAAATTTGTTTTTTATATTTTTATGAATAATCGTTTAAAATTGTAAGATTGCATTAAATACATGTGATTGTTAAGATTAACTCACAATATTAAAAGTAATGATAATAAAAAAGTACTAATAACTCATTATAAAATATAAAAATAATTTAACAAAACTAGAAATTATAATTTAAATTTGACTAATTTTAAATTAAAATATTTTTTCTTTTGATAAGTTTAAGTTTATCTTTACAATAAAATTATTTACTTATAAGTGACAAAATATGTACACGTGATTAAATAAAAAATTTTTATTAATATTATCGTAAAAAGTTTTATTAAGTTTAATAAGCTTTTTATTATAATTAAAAGGACAAAAATTCTATTATGGCTAATTATTATACTGATCTAATATTCAAGCGTTATAATACTTTTGAGCAATATACGTCTTTTATTTTGAATAAAAGTATTGAATATATTTTTTAATTGTGAACGAAAATTAGTTCTAAAGTATATCTTGGAATCATCATTTTATTTTAACATATTTATAAATATAATTTGTTTCTATGTTTACAGTTTTATAAAAATAATTTTAAATAAATTAAATTAAATTTTGATATTATCTATGATATTGAGTTTAAAACAAATTCAATAATTGATGAACTATTAAAATAGAATACTGTTTTTTGTATATTCATGAAATGATATTTGCAATAATAATAAAATACTCTGTTAATAAATAAAGTATCGCAAAGCAACATTGATCAATCGTTAACTTACTATTGGCCATTACCGATTAGTTAATAGTTTAAAAATTATTAACAGCACAGGTACAGGAATTTATTGGTATAAAAATTTTAACATTTATTATTTTCATGACTAACTGAAATTAAGATTTATCGTTGTCTAAAACGTTGATTCTGCAATAAACTTCCAAAGTATCAATAATTAAGTTATTAAATGCAAGCAAGATGCAAAGGTAAGAGCGGGTTCATTGTTTAGAGTAACACGTGTACATTATCGAAATCTGTTCTCATAATATTTCACAAAGCCACCTATCTCTTTCATAAGTGTTCTAATAACGCTGTGTACACATTCCAATTACATAATCAGTTTTCAAACTTTCATTGCAGCAGAGTAGAAGTGGAACAATAAGTTTTATAATGTATCATATTCTTAGAGTTTACGCATATTCAATATAATGTGCATCATCCGGAAGCGAGTGACATCGCTTTGCTCGAAAAAGTCTTAAATCTGTGATTATATTGTTGAAAAATAGTTCTAATTTTTGTAGCCTTTGTTACCCACCGTTCAGGTGAAAGTCTTACCACATGACGCTTTATTTCCGTTTTGAAGATCGAATAGAAGTAATGGGAACGCAAGTATGCTATTCGACGGCGATTACGCACGAACAAGAAACTCACTATACCTCTTACTAAAAAAACGGCTTAACTTTTACGACACTTTGCACAGGATTTCCACTTTTTAATGCAAAATCCTACTGCTATTACTTACGTTTGCTAATAGTGCTTTCTGCAACTGAAATCATCCCTTGTTTTCATGCCTTTAACTTTTCATTTGTCTTCTTATTTAAATTTTACTTTATTCGTTGCTTCCTTCTTTAGGTTATTTGTCTTCAATATAATTTTGAAATATAAGAAATTTTTTTTATTATAAACAAATTAATTACTTTATAATAATTATATTTAAGACAATAAAATACTTTAAAATATTTTTTTATCTTGCGAGAAAAAAAACCTCAATGATAATTAAAATTACACTTTCTTATTTAATATAATAAATTATATTATAAATTAAAAAAAATTAATATATTAACTTTCAACTGTTTAATAATGACAAATAATATTTAAATATTATGAAATAGATCATAGATGACAAAGTTTGTTGCTTTACTAATTCATTATAGTCTATATGGATATGCAAAAATAGATTATATATTTTTATTCTATGTTTATGTTTTATATCACTAAATTAAAAAATTATATCAAATAATATTAAAACAAACTTAATAATTTTAAACGATCATACCGTACACCTTATTCAAAATTATTCTTAAATAAAACACTTCATGTATCATAAATATTTAGATATTCTTATACAAAACATTAATCTGCCTATATATTATTTTGAAGTTATTTTATTATTAATGTTCAAATTATTAACTGAAAAAATATATCAATCGGAAAGATATATTAAGATTATATTCATTATATTAAGAAAGATGCATTACCTATACGAATCATTTGGAAGTTATTAAGATTGTACATATTAGCATATGATTCCGATATCAAGACACAATAATTGCATTTTATATTCCCTGTCCAATAGACACTATGTCTTTGTTATTGGGAAGTATTATATATGCTACGTTTCTCATAATATATATATATTCATTTATTATATTGATTTATATTCATTAATTTTACAGAGTTTATAATAACTGAAAGACCTTATTTAGACATGACTTTTTAAGTAATAACTTTTAATAATAACTAGAATAACGATTGATTGTACTTTTTTACTAGAAAGATAACAAACATCAAAAAAGCTTAGGAAGGCGTAATACAGTTTTACATTCTAAAATACTTTCCTATTTTTTTGTAGAAACTAAGAGTATATTCGTTTGAACTATTAATAATGAATAGAAAGATATATTTGTTTGGTTTATTTCTGTTTTAAAATCTAACAAAATTTAAAAAAATATAGTATACGTATAAAAAATATTATTATTTTATTAATTATTGGATCAGATAACCAGCCCTTTATAATATGTTCTGTCCAAACTTATTTTATAACTTAATTATGATTTATAATAATATCAATCGTTTTTATTAAAATTTTAATTAATAATAGTATCTAAATAGACAGTGATTGGAATCATATTGAAATAATGTTCATGCAAAAGGTGCATTTTAATCATCAGTTATTAAAGGAAGAAATATACATATATTTTTCTGAAAATATAGTCTGTAATAAAATAATGTTTGTAAGGTTAACATTTTGTTTGATCTGAAATAAGTAATATATTTTAAACAATGGTAAAATTTTAGAATATATATATATATATATATTATTTAAAATACTATATTATACTATGTTTTAATAGTGTAGGGGTATTTAATAGTGTAGTATATGTTGTAATAGCGTAGGGGTTTTATTGTTAATATTAAATTATGAAGAAGATAAAAAATTAGGAAAAAATATGAAATTAAAATTTATTTTAGAATTAAAATTGATCACAAAGACAGTAAAATAAAATTAAGCCAAATTGTCTACAAAAAAATTTAGTATAAGTTTAAATACGAAAGAAAATTTGATATATATATTATCAGTATCGTTAGTAGATATACAAAAATAAAGAAATACAAAATATTTTTAAAAAATTAAGAAAATTAGTTATTAAATTTAAGTTATTTGTATGTTAAATATAAATTTATTTATTTATTTATATTTAATTATAACATAAACAATTATAAAAATATTTAATTATAACATAAAAATAACATAAATTTATAAATATATTTATATATTTATGTTAAATATAAATATAAATTAAATATAAACTTAAGTTAGAAGTCTTAAAACTTATAATGTTCAATATTCTCTAGGAAAAGGGAAGAGACTCGTTCGTCCTGACAAAGTGGAGGGGACATCGTTGAGAAATTGTGAAGAAAAGACATATTGACACGATGACAAAAGTAAATGATCCGAGAGAGGCTGTAATCGTTCAGCTGAGACAGGTAGAAAGCGAGAGAGTTATGATGTTGACACCTCAATATTTTAATGCGAAGAAGAGATTGTAAGTTATAAATAAGAAGTTTAATGTAAATAAGAAAATTCCATAGCAAAATTCCGAAATGTAAATCTTTTAGGTCTAGAAATATGAAGATACAAAATTAATCAATGTTGATAAGAATCAATACTGTATTTGATAAAGATACTACTGTTACTTAATAAGATTGCATAATTCAAATAGGATATTATTACTATATTATTTTATTGAGCATTAATATTGAAAGTATAAATGAGGATATAAACTTTAACTATGAAATTCAACTATGCTAGTTTCTCAATCTTTTCAGATACTTTTGATGTTTTTTTTCTTTATTCATAAGTTTATATATGGTTAAGCGACAATAAAATTACTAAGTATTGAGTTCGTGTGATAAATGAAATTCATAATTTGAGACCCCCAATGCTAGTGGTACAACTTTTTATGGATACAATTTTTTTTCAGTATTTAGTATGTACATTTACTTTGCTGTAATTTATTCTAAAATTATTATAAAAATAATGACTAATTTCGCACTTTTCAAAATATTTCCAATATTATTAATAAATAAAATTTACTAAAAAGTTTTTTTTATAAAAATAATAGATACAATAAATTATAAATAACTTCATCTAAATACTATACCTATAATTTATTATTAATTTATACACATACCATAATTCAATGCATTTTTATTTCGGTAACACATTCGTGTATCTTTCATTTTATATAAGACATATCATTCTATAAAATAAACGTCTCAATGAAACGCCTAATGTACCACTAATTGTATTAGTCATTAACTATTAATAATACTGGTTATTACTCAAAATACTTATAAGAGTTACACAAATAATTCTATGTTGATTTCTAAAATGAAATTTTTTATATATATATATATATACCTTGGTATATAATATTCGGAATTCGACAACCATAATTTTGCAAAATATTAAAATTTTAAATAATGAATATCATTATCCACTAACCTGTCTATGCATTTTTACAAAAAATCTTAAAAACATATTTTACCTTGGTTTTTAACAAAAATTTTTATTATGGTTAAATATATAATATATAACTTAATTTTATTAATTATGATTTCTTAATTTATATATAATATATGTACATAAGAAAATTATAAAAATTTATACTTGTTTAATAAATACTATACTGTACTATACTATATACATAAGCAAAAAAATTATCATATTGATTCTATCAAAAAAAATCTCAAGTTTTTAGGGAGTGGAGATGATGTTAGTCGAAGAAGGAAATAATAAGGAAATAAGGAAAAACGAATAAGGAAGAAGAAAATATTTAAGACACACATTACGAAATGTTTAGAGGGCGCATAGATAATATCAAATTCATTTATCTTCTTATAACTAAGGAAGAGAAGAAACTCTAAACTGTAACAATTATTATAACTCAAAAATATAGAAAAAGAAAAGAAAGAGGAAATAGGGAACTTAAAAAACGCTTCGTTGGGTACAAAATCTATGCAGCTAAGAAATATATGCAAAAAAATATCTTTTTATTCTATATATTTTTTTTAGCTACATAGTTCACTAGTAAATTTTCGAAACAAAGATAGCAAAGAGTTTTCAAATAAAAATGTTGACTTAAATGACAAAGCACTTTTAATAAATAACCAAATGGTATTATGTACAAATTTTGACTTATGCTAAAGTTTATATACACTCGTAATCAGCAGTAACGTACTTACTCGCTATATAAATTCGGCTTACCACTGTTGTATAGCATGTTCTACCACGGTAACATGTACTTAAGCATTATTAACATATATTCAAAATATTAAAGTCTTTTATATTGAAGGTTTTTGTTTACCTCTCTTACGCATCTGTTTCGCAGCTTAGTTTTAGTTTATTACAGTTGTTCTTTTTAGTACATTAAAAAATTTATTTCAAATAATACAAATATCTAAATAGTCAAACATTTTTTCTTGTCTAGCAGGATTATCCAGCCTTGTAGGCAAAACTATAGTTCTTGTTGGAAGACTCCATAGGAAAACCCTAAGTAATCTTTTTCTTTTTTCTTTCAGTTCCATTATATATACATACACCTTATATCAATCTTCTCGGAAAGGAAAAATGTAATAATAAGTAAAGTATAAGATTCCAGTGATTTACCCCACATTGATCATCAGCAAAAAACACTCAGCATATTCTTTGATACCTTTTTGTTAGAGCTCTTTCTTTTTTCCTCACCATCCGTCGACCCTTCCTTGTGGGAGGGTTAAAATTACACATTATACGTATTACGTTAAACTAATAATAAGATATATATATATATATATAAATAATAATAAATATCTAATAGAGATTTAAGGGTAGATATAAATAGATATCAATTAGATAATATTAAAACATTTATTACAAAATTTTCAGATAAAAAATGAGAACATCATTTTATTGTATAATATCAATCAAAAATCATTATACTGTAGAAATAAAAACTTAAATCTATAAAATACCATGTACTTTTTTTAAATATCGTCGTTCTTTGAAGAGTTTTTTAGTTTTTGCTTATATCGATACAAATCAAAATATTATTACATAAAATGTGAATTTAAATAATATTATTTGATTTTTTATTTAAAGTTTAATGTATTAAACGCTGAATATTAAATATGTTATAACCTTACATTTATATTTTTATTATTCATCGACGAACATCAATAGATGTGTAAGATAATAATATATAAAAATTTATAATTTAATATTTTTATTGTTAATAACAATTGTTCTCTTCTACTTGAATAAGTATGGATATTTATTAATAATGGTGTGCATTTTATGATCGAAGGATAATTACATTGATATAAATATTTAATACATGAAATACCGTTTAATTTTATTACATCAAATTTATAGAATTATCGATTATCCTAGTTGGGATTTAATATGTGCTATATTAAACAATTTTTTTAAGTGTTTCTTTTTAATGGAATAATTTATTTCATAAATGAATTTTAAAAGATTAAATTACGCAATGTACATAATTTCAATGAAATGGTAGTTTTATTTCATGAGTATAGCAAAAAATATTGTCATGTATTTTGAATTTTGAATTGATTATTATTGTACTAGTCATAGTTAAAAAGCTAAAAAACCTTTTTATAAGACATTAACCAATAATTCATATTTGTTTAATTTATAAAATTTTCAAACTTGCATTATTACGAACCTTAGCATTTATAATTTTTGTAAAAATATTTGCTGTAATAATTTTTTATATATTGCTTTAAACAAAAATTTATTATTCTTTAGAGTTTCAATGGTATTTTCATATTAGTATCTATGCAATCAACATCATATTATAATCCTTTTTCATGATTACTAAAAACATTAATAAATCATTATTATTAAATTTATATATTTAATTCTAGACTTGGTATAATAAATATATGATTTTTAATTGATTGTGATACTTTTTAACTAAAATAAGCCAATTTACATCTTTTAACTTTAATTGTATTATTCGTATTACCACAGAATAAACTAGTAATATATAATTTGTTTAATACTAAATTGCTTTTTGTTTTGAAAATCTACCATAAAAAATACCTAAAAAATTTTATTAAGCTTATAAGTATAAAAACATTTATATTTTGTTAAAAATGAAAGTATTAGAATAAATATTATATTTAAATAATTTAGGCTGTAGTTTAATTTTAATTTTTTTAAATCAGATAAATAGCAAGATATGTAGTAAAAATTCCTAAGGTATATAAATTACGTATTATAGCTATTTTTTTCGAATTTTTTGTATATTTTAAAAGTACACCAAAAGTATTCTAATTACCAAAAATGTTAATATTAATTAACACCAATTTATTAGAAAATAATGTCTAACTTTTAAAAACTAGATTTAAAACTAGATATTATAACATAACGTAGATATTCAATTTAAAAAATATATACGGTTCAAGTTATAATTTCTAATGAATATAAATGAAAAGTCTTAATTATCGGCCTTACAAACATAATTTTTGTTGCTTGTATTATTATTTGATATATTCGTACTAAACGACACTTATTAAATTAGTCTTTCATTTCAATTCGTCAAGCACAAATCGTAATATTATAGTTTTGAAATATTAACAGATTTTATCAATTAAAATTTTCTTTATAATATAATATTTATTTTAATTATTATTAATTTTAAATTGAAAGAAACTAGTATAATTATTGTCTTCCTTAAAATACTTATAGGTAACATAAAATGTTTAATTGTATGTTACTTTTATTCATTTAATGTATTCTTTATTTAAATTATAATACTCAACAATATTCAAGTCATTAATGTAAATAAACTTTCCTTACTATATAACAAGAAAAATGATTTTTTTATAAAATTTTTCAATGATATTGAACTGGATACGTTTAAAAGATTTTATTCTATTTTCAATTTTATATTACATTAATTCAATGGTAATGAAAACAAAGCATCAACTGTTTGAAATTTGCAAAATAAAAAGCTAAACATTTTTATTTAGTATTTATAATAAATACTTGTTGAATATATTTATTATATACAAACTAATTTTATAAAAAAATTATTTATAATAAATGTAGTACGAATGATTTATTTTCGAAACTTGAAACATTAATTTTTTATTTATTACAAATACAATACTATAGTTTTTAAAAAATTATTGTTTTATTGATATATATTAGACAAAATCTCTTATCATCTATCATATAATGATGTATACCCATTATCGTAATTAAAAGAGTTGAGATCATTCAAGTATACTTTTGGGACATGAATAAGAGCAATAAATAAATAATAACAAATTAATAATTTTAATTATAATCATTTACATATAAAGCATAAGACCTAAAATTTGTAGAAACACACTACATTGTCCAACTGTATACTTCATTTCTCTACATGCATCATACCTAGTTTGCAAAAATAAAAATAAAAATTTTTTTCGTTTACTTTACTCATTTAAATAAATTTAATAATTTATACTTTTTTGCAGGTAACTAAATATTTTGCATTTTTGAGCTAAAATTATGTTATAATTTGCAAGCACATAATAAATTATGTTACTGAATCGCAATCAAAGCCAAAATTATGATGATGCATCTATAAAATCTTTAAGATCTATTTATGTTTAAGATAGTGAAAATTTTGTTACAATTGGAAAAATATAAACTTATTAAATAAGTTTATATACTTTATAGCTAAATGAATATTTTGCAATATATTCTTTAAAGTCATTTATCTTCAACAAATTGACTTTAAATCATATTTAGAAAATAAAACCAATTAATTGTTAAAAATTTGTACCTTTGAGTGATTTGAGTGCATAACAAATATGTTCAAATTAACACCAGTAAACGATTGCATCTTTAAATATATTGACGAATGAATAACGGCAACCAATTATCGTACTATATTTAGTTGCTATTTTATTTCTATAATTGTTTTATAAACTAGACTATATTAGAAAATAATATACTTTTCAAATTTGACCTATTATAAATGGATAATTGGCTTAGATGGAATATACACATTTATATACACTTATTAGTAGCTTTTATTCTTTGGAAAACTGATACTAATGACTTAATAAAAACTTTAATTTTTTCACCAAAAATAATAATTAAATACTACGATATGTGTATTTTTGATGTTTTTATATTAATTCAAAATTATACAATATATATCGAAAAATTAAAAAATAATAATGTTGTTTTTCAATGTGATAAATTATTTATAATATTAATTCTTTTAGCCAACTTTATTTTCAACTTTATTCCTATCAATTCATGAACTAACTTTTCATAAATTTGAAATATTAAAAATCAAACGTAATAGTTATTACATAAAATTATGTAAATTATTTACACTATATAACAATAAACCTTAATATTAATTCATATTATTATTAGGAAACTTAAAATTTATATTTAAAATGAATAAAATTTCAAAATTTTCTGATAAATAACTTTTCTCATATATTTATAAAAATAATTCAATTAAACAGCATTATTTTGATATTAAAATAAATTTTAAAAGTGATATTCAATTTAATTGTATAAGGTAAGGAAGACAAGTGATCATCTTTACATAGTATACATAATTTTATAAATTTTTTTTAATAATAATCTTCATTTTTATATTTTTAATTATTAAATTAAGAAATTAAATATTAATTAGTTATCTTACGTTATGGAGCTTCTATTATTAATCAATCTGAAGTTAGAAAGTTTATTTAAAAAGAAACTTTATCTTTTAAGTTTTAAGTTTCTAACTAATAAATTTCTTGAGCTGAATACTAAAAACAATGTAAATACACACATCGAATATATACTCTAATCACAGATCATTCGATTACTCAAATTACATATTATAGAATGATTCGTCTCAGTAAGTGTCATGCTAATTAAATCTATTTTTATTTCAAGACTTATAAATAATTTTTTAAGATCTTTTTTTGAAAATTTTAAAAAATTCACAAAAAAATTAATCCAAATTTTGAGTAGGTGAACGTAACTACAATGCTTCGTAAAAATGCATGGATACAAGAAAATTTGAACAAGTCCTAATTGTATAACAAGTGGATCATAATAAATTTAATAATATTATCAAGTAGGAATTTACTAAAATTTATAAAATATTTGTAAAGAATTAGGATTTATCATATAATAAAATTTTTAATAAGAATTATTAATAAGTTTAAAATCAAATAAAATGGTTAAATTATATTTTTTCGATTATGTCTTCGTACATCGTATTTTTTATCGTAACTAAAAACCTATCTGCAATCGTAAAAATGTTTTATATATAAAAAAAATATTGAAAATTAAACAAAACGTTATTACAAATACCGATCAAGATAAGTTATGTAAATATTTCTCACTATTTAAATGCTTCACTTAAATTTAAAATAAAAATCATAAATTCTAATCTTTTTTTAAAATGATATTTAAACAAATATAATAATCTCATAAAATCCCTTGTACCTTGTTTATTGTGTTTTTTTCTTGATAAATGTTTGCAGATTGCTCGTGCAAAAATATTTTGTTCATCATACACAATGAAATGGTATATACAACAATGAAGAGTGTAGCTTTTATATCATGAATATCACGAAAGAATAGATAACTATCAATACTTTCCATCTTTAAAGTCTTCTAAAAAAGAGCAAATATTATAATTCATATATATCACTAAATTAAAACCATTTAAGAAAATTCGGAAGACTAAACTGATATATTTGATTATTGTCTATTTTCAAAAATTAACCCATAGGAAATTACTTTGAACAATGATTATTAAACATTATTAACATAATGTTTTTTAGATAGTAAATTTGCATTATAATAAAAGAAACATTTTTCTCGGTCTTTTATATTATGAATTCTTATCTTCTTGTTTTGTCTTTCTATATATTTATTTTAATTTCAATGTTTTGTATTTTTAATATGGGCTTTTTCAATATTTGTGATCATATTGGTTTTTCTATTATTCGATTATCTATACTTATATTTCTAAATAAGAAAGAGACGCTTTAAATAAGTCCAGATACAAATTGGGGTTGCCCATCTTGATCTAACGTTAATTGAGTAGAAGTGATTGTTACTGGCTGGAATGTCGAACCTTGAAAGCCCATCGCCGATTCGTACATCTGAAATTATTATTAAAAATTACATATAAAACTTTCGTTATAAGAAATTGTTTATAATAATATATAACTTGTACTGTATTGATATTTTATATTTTTGATGAACTTGTAAATTATTTTTGCAAAATTTTAAAAATCTTTTTAATTTTTATAATTATTACGATGTTAAAAAATATAACAGTGAAATTATATTATGCATTTCTTATATTGTATATAAAAATTAGAAATTATAAAAAATAGAACACTTTTCTTTCTAATTTTTTGATGATTTATGTATACACGTCCATTTAAACTTTGATCTCTTATAGAACGCGTTTTGAGTGTTACACTTGACCTGCACATTTGAACAATAAAAGGATTTTTGGGTACAATCTAAGAGAAAATTTGGCGTTATTAAACTGTAACGATTTTATTAATAGAATAAGGACGAGTATAATCCTTTGTTTTTATTGATGACTCTTGGGTATAAAAAAAAGTTGCGAAAAGATTAATTTTATTTTATTTATTTCGTACTGTCAAATTGCTGGTGCACTCAGCATCATTTGTATCACATCATTTTTATCTTAAATAAATTAAAAGATTTTACAAAACCACTATTTTCTTCTTTTATGATTATATTTAATACATGTTATTAGTTATTAAATTAGAAATAGAATCAAAACCTATGAATACATACAGATGAATACATTCTACTTGATTTACAGTTATTAATGTTTGTAATCTTTGTGTCAGAATATATTGAGTAAAAAGGTTCGTGATATCCTTACTAAGAATTATCAAATAAATGCGAAAAATACGTTGTGATCAAGTTATAAAAAAGTCGATAATAGAAGCCTCGAATAGATAAATACAATAGAATAACAATACAATGAAATAAAATAGATAAATGCTGTTAATTGTATGTGTATTAATCTATTTTTGAACGTGTAAATTAATAAAGAATGTCATACATCATAGAATCGGAGAGGTAATTAAATGTATAACTAAGTTGAAGTGCAACGGTCATCAAAGAAAAAAGCTGTGTAACTAAACTTTTCATAATATTAGAAACTTGATTCCAAATTATTTTCACGATATTTTCAAAATTGTAATGACATAATTTTGTATAATGAAAAATCTGTATTGAATTTACGATTAGAAAAATTAAAAACAATCGTTTACATATATATACGTTTACACGGCTATAAGTAAATGATATACCATTATAGATTCCACAACAATGACATGAAAAGTATAAGTTCAAAATAATTTGTCAATATAGTGTATTATTTCTTATGTCTAGAAAAAAGTTCTTTGCTGAAATGGGAGATAAAACTGAAAAATGTTTGATGAAGTATTTATTCAATAAAGTATTATTAATATTGTACTATACACAAAAAATACAGGGTAGAGTTTTTTATGTATATTATCTATAACCAATCGATGAAAATATTATTATTATATTATTATTAAAAAAAATGGATGATTAGAGACAAAAAATCTATTTAATTTAATAAAAAAAGTAGCCATAGTTCTACAGGAGTTTAAAAATGCAATTATATGATATATGTTGTTATGATATACAATACCATTCACAAGGTGAAGTGAAAAAATCTAGAATATTAGTCATAAAATTAGAAAAACATTAGATCTCAACATACTTTATGGTACACTAATCTCAATACAAATCTAGACAGAATTAAATTAAATGAATTATGAAAAATTTTCAGAAACTATTTGGAAAGGAGATGCTTAGAACTAAATATATAATAAAAATAAAATTCAGGAAAATTAGATATAAAAGGAAAAAAATGAAGTTTATATGAACAGATAACAAAATAGAAACAGTTAAACATTTCACATATTTAGGATACAATAAGAACAATGAACATACCATATTCATAAACAAAAGAGCCAACATAGTATTGAGGAAAGTATGGAGTATATCAGAAAGATAGTTTAAAAAAAAATTCAATACAAAGTTGAAAATATTTTTTGAACTCATATAAAATATGTTACAAAATCAAATCTGAGGATTGAAAATCTGAGAAAAAACAGAAAAAGTCCTAAAAATATGTAAAATAAATATTAAATCTAAAAAATCACACACCATATTACATTCTAATGCTAGAAACATAAAGACACAGGATATAAATTAGGTTAGTTAAGAGAGCAATTAAGTTTTAAAAAAAAATTGAACAGTGTAAACACGGAAACTCTGAAAAAAATAACAAAGAAGAAAACATTTTTTTAAAAGAAATAGAAGTGAGGATATAAGAGAGAATGAAATTATAGAGTAAAAAGGATAAACTTTTGGCGAAATATTGGATTGTCAAGTTTCTTCTGGAAGGAAAAAATAAAAAGGGGAAATAATATGTGAAGAAAAAAAAACATTAAAGTAGGATAGTATAAAAAAATTAGGATAATGATTAAAAAAAAAAAACAAAATAGAAGGATTTCATTACATTATATTAGAAAATGTAAAAGGAGAAAAATATGTATAAGAACAGAAAGAAGAAAAAAAAAGAAAACATGGGTTGAAAATATTAGAAAAATTTAGAATGAGTAATGAAATGAAGAACAATAAACACTTGTTAACAGAAGAGGAAATAAGATACAGATATTGTACAATAAACAAAAAGAAGCAAGAAAGAACATTATGAAAGATGATAAGAAAGATATAAACATATTGCAGGCAATATCAGAAAAATGAAGAAAAAAGGAAAAATAAATAAATATATTATTATTAAATATACATTATAGATAAATATAAAATTTTCATATATACATAAATAATAATAATAATAATAATAATAATAATAATAATAGTAAAAGTAATATGTCTGAATTTATTATTAAAAAAAGTTTAAAACTAAATAAAAAGACATTTATGTATTTAGAATATGAATAAATTTGCCGTGGATAAGTAGTGAAAGAACCTCTCTACTAAGGAGTTGCCATTTTTTCTTTAACAAATGCCAATAACTATAACTATAACTAAATTTAGAAAAAATGCATTTAAAAAGAATTATAGCCTCAATTTTTTTGTGAATTCAAAGATAATTTACCTATTAAATAATACTGTTGCATTGAATCAGAGAAAATTTGACGAAATAAGCAGGGTTGAAATAAAAAATGTATTTAATATGTAATTAATCAATCAATCGATCGATGAATTATACACTGTATCTTATTCCTTGGAATATAATGTAATGAAATTGTATCAGATTTTAATAAAATTAAATAATTCATAAACCTTAGTATTTGAAAAGCCTATTAGTGCAAAAAATGGGGATATAAAAATTTTTATCAATTAACGAGCAGTGAGTATGACGATTAAAATGATTACGAAGATTAAAATTAATTTTTATCAACGGTCAAAGACTTGTACAAGAAACAATAATTTTCAATAAAACCACAATAAAAATTGTAGAATACTTCTAAAAAACTGTTAAATATGAGATAAAATTTATTCGCGTTTGGAGCGGGGTCAGTCGAACAAATACCAAAAATATTGATACGAAACTACAAGATACCAAATTGATATCTTCCGTATCAAACTCAATAATTAATTGTAATTGGTAAAGCTACAGAATAAAGTCGGAACAGAGCGAGCTAATGATCGAACGATCCATGCAAAATGCAAACAAGCGAGAAATTCAATAATAATATATGTTTAAGGATAAGAACATGAACGTAGAGTAAGACAGAGGACTCAAATAGCATTATATATATATATTTTTATATGTATGTATGTTTCATGAGATATAATTTTGTAAAACTGAAAATGAAAAAGATTCTTTAATTAAAAAAAAAAAAACAATAAAAAATAAAGAGTCAGTTTTTTTTTTCAGCAATATTTTACAGACCTACTTCTATAAAAAGAATTAGAAAATTTACATAAATAAGCAAAAATAATTATAAGAGATCGAGAAGTTCCTGCAGTGATTATTAAGTTTTTTTTAAGATCTTTTTTAAAAATTTTCTGGACAATAGATATTCAGTATCTATAGAGACTTTTTGCGTTTTACATTTTTTTAATCTCTTTTGAGAAATAGTGAATATCAAAACCGTATTGATCAATTTATTTCGCGACGAATATATAAAAGCTAATGTTATCGTTACTGACTAATGATTGTCCAATCAGCAGCGAACGATTTTCGAAAATCAGCTCGAACTTCAAGTAGTTTAATGTATTTCTAATGCCTAATGAGAATGGATAGATAAAACAGAATAATTTGAAGTCCTATTTGTATAATAAAGAGATCAAATAAATACATACAGCTTAATAGTTTAAACTATAGTGTAAATGAAAAAATAAATAACGATTTTTTAACTGTTGTTGAATTATCAATCACAAACAATATTGAAGTTGAATTATTCAGAAATATGGTTAAAAATCATGTGATAAAAGTTGCAAGAAAAGTACGTAATAAAATGCAGAAATTACTGCTAAACATCAAGATAAAATAATGAACTCATATTCTGTTCTTTAAGAGGGACTAAAAGTCTATTACAAAGAAAACACACTAAACAGACGTAGACATAAACGACAGCAGCACTATTAAGTTGGTGCAGTAACAGAGCAATCAAAATATAATAAATTAATTATTTACGGGCTATAATTAGAAAATACATTGGAGGTTTATTGATCTAAGAACCCTATAGTCATACAATAATGTACAAAACATGAAATAATGAAAAGCTGAAATATCAAACATCAATGCAATGACGCTTAAAATAAAAATTTAAGTAAGAAAAACACGACGAATTATTATTAATAATATTATTAATAAATAAAAATTATAAAAAAATTTAAAATACAAATAAGGATGTGGAAATTATGGTTATATTATATAAAACAACTAATAACCTTCAAGTACCTGCAATATTTGTGAATTATGGACTCAATTTTGAGAGATGCGATTGTGCTATTTTAAAAAGATCTTATATTATCTAGCACAATCAAATATTTACTAATTAAAATCGAAATTTTTCAAAGAGTTCATCTTGATGAAATATTAAATATTATTAATTTTGATGAAGTGTTCAAGATACTCAAAACGTATAAAAGTAATTTACTAAATCACGGTTAAACTATTAGAAACAAATTATTAAAGTTTAATAATTAGATAGAATTCAATTATTGGACATACTTCAGTTATTAGCAGTATTATGTGCATGATTATCTTAAAAATAACATAATTAACTTGATAAATGATATTCAATCGATTGTTGATTCTAACTTATGATAATAAGATAAAAATAAGAATTCTTAAGTCTATATACTATATTAAAGAACTTTCGTGAAATCCAAACAAACATTATGATTGATAAAACATGTCTTACAATTTCAATTGAATTTCGTTACAAAAGATTAGAAAAAATTATTCATATCATTACAATTTAGTTTTTATGATTTTTTTGTATACCAATTATTACGGAATAACATTTATAACATCTTATAACGAATAATAAAAAAGAAGTAGTAATATTTCAATACTAGTACAAAATATTTTCATACGTACATTACGATTTCCTGGAAGGGTTGTGTAATCCGGTGTTGATGAACAATGTCTGTTAGCCGATAATGGATGCTGTATCGTAGCGTAAGTATTGTCTTGTGATGTATCTCCTATTCCCAGACTCATATTACTGCCCTGCCTTTCCGTGCTTAAACCGATGTCTGGTTCACTAAAGACTTGCATCGTTAATTCTTGTTCCTCGTATAGTTTCAATTTCCTAAATTGAATAGACAAAAAATGAATGCGTAATTAATTTTGCTATGAAAATGACAATAATTAAGTTTATGAATTAGAACTATAAATTAATAATTCTTTTAGAAAAATAAACACTGCAACAAATTTTATGGATATTTATAATTAATAAATACAATATACATTGTTCTGTTTCTTTCATTTGAGTATTTGATTTCAATTTATCTTTATATACATCTATTTTAAGAAATTTAATATAATAAAAAGATAAAAAATTGCTCCAGTCAATACTTGTAATAAAAAATATATTAGTGTAGAAATACAAATACTTAGAATAAAATATACTTACAATAATTGAAGAAATAAGTACAATAAATAAGACTAAAATATGGACTTAAAAAACAAAGTTATTAAAAAATATTCAAAAACTTATATACAATAAAAAATAAGAAGAAATTAAAACTAAAATGAAAAAGCTCTGATGAAAAAGAAACAAAAGAAAATAATGATCATAAAAGAAGTTGTAAGAAAAGGAATATTGGGACAAAGATGTATAAAATTTAGATCTAAATACTCAGAAACTATAAAGGTTTAGAAAAAAAATAGAAAAATAGGTCAAGAGAGCAAGAAAACTAAAAAATTAATAGAAAAAATATAAAAATGAAAATTGATAATTGAAGGATTTAAGAAAGGAAAAATAGACGGCAAATACAACGTAGAACCCTAAGTTCTTTTTATAATTTATTTAAATAATGTTATTACGATAAACCTAAAACAAACAAAAAAAAATGAAAAATTGAAAAGTAAAAAAATATAAGTTATCTTGAGTTATGACAAAGTTAAAAAGAAGCAGTAAAGAATTAAAATAATAATAATAAATAATAATACTAATAATAATAATAATGAGGATAGAAAAATAAATTTTTTAGACTTTTTTCGAATATATTTTTTGCAATATTTATTTCCTTATCTATGAAAGCAGATAGCTGCAGAATTTTTAATTTAATTCACAACTATTATTTATTTTTTATTAAATTTATTTTTATATTAAAACATATGTATTATATATGTTTTGTAATATATTTTTCCGCTCTATTTTAACACTTATATTATATATAATTCTGTTTACTAGACATAATTGTTTTCGTTTGAGTATCTATAACGAAAATTAATTTTTGTATGAATAAGAATTCCAAAGTAGATCTCAATTTCAATAGACAATCTGTAAAAGGGGGCTTATGGAATTTTATTTCGATGAGTTCTAATAACGTACTCGTTTTGTAAATATATTGTATTTACAATGATGCATGTTTTGGTTTTTTTTTTAATTTTAATCATAACTTAAAAAAGTCAAGATTCGCCCTAAAGACAAAAGAATAACAATTTAAAAAGGTTAAATGGCATAAATTATGTTAATGAAAATAAAGGAGGAATTAGAAAAATGTCATGAAATTTTCAGTAAGATTTAAAATGAAACGAGAACAAATTAATACTGTTTGTCAGAAACAGAGAAATGTATAGATTCTGCTGATTTTTTTGCACACATAACAAAATGTTTTAGAAAATCGTAAGAATATATAAATAAATATATAGAGTCCTATACAGAATCCTGCAATTCTTTTATTGTAAATCTCACTGTGTGATTTAAAATCATTAAAGTGAGCCAATTTCTAGAACTTACAATTTATTATTGGTAAAGTTTGTGCAAATTAAAATATAATTTGTATATTTTATAAGTTAAATTATATACTGATTAAAGAAGGTAGGATGACTAAAAATTATAACGATAAATAAAGATATATATTAATATTTATTTATGATAGTTAAGAGTTTGAATTCGTAATAATAATTCTTAATAAATAAATATTATCATATCGAAAATATATCATAAAATAAAATATACTTACTGTTCAATCCAAAGTGGATTCTCCGTGGTGTTCAGTTCATCGATGATTTGTTTCTTAATTAAATAGTCTTTTTTACGAATATCTTTTGGCACACTAATAACCCAGTGTTTCAAATAACAGCACACAACAGTAATTGTTACAGCACCAACAAGTAAAACTATAAGAAGAGCGATAAGAGCAGCGAGAGCGATATCGAAAGATTCTTCCTGAATGGCAACGTAAGCAGGAACTACATTTTCAATGGCAAATCCTGTGTAATAGTCCTTCAAAAAATCATATTTTGAGTCTATGACCTTCAACACTTGAGGTATCGGCAGGATTGTTTGCGTTTTCAATTCGACCACGTGTAAATACATATCACACCTTTAAAAATAAATTAAATTACAGTATAATAATAAATCAAACTTTTAATAATATTTTGTACAGGCTTTAAATTTATTACTATTTTTTGTAAAGAAGTATTTAAAAAGTTTATTTTTTTTTAACAATTTTGTTTTAGTTTATTTCAATTTTTTAAAAAAAAATTAGCGATATACATAATAAGTTTAAAAATTGATTTGGATAATTAAAATATATTTTTAAAATTAGTAGAGAGAAATTATTCGATTAATAATTCAGCCATATTTACTTAAAAGTTTTTGAAAAATTATTTTCTATTAAATATATATTACTAAATTCATATAATTATATATATATATGTATATACACATTAATTTTTTTAGAAAGTAAATTAAAATTAAGTATTAGTTGAAGTTATATTTTTTATTCAAACCATTCTCGACGAATGTGACCAGAAGAATCAACATGGTAACGGATATCGTCTACTACAACTTGATTTTGAGTAGCATTTGATAATTCTAATATAATTTCATCCTTCTCCCGGTTGACTTCTTCCGGTGTCCGCGATAGTATTACTCTAATAAGTTGACATGGTTCAAAAATCCATATCTGAAAAAATAACATCAAATATATATTTTTCAAATTAAATATTTTTTTTGTTATTTATTTAGTAAAACAATAAATTCTTTAAAATTATATTATTTAATACATTACTTATAATAGTATTATTACAACATTTATTACAATAGTATTTACTAGATAAGTTAATAAGTAATATTTATAATAAGTTAATAAATTAACGTGCATTCTAGTAAGAATTTATGCATTATATTTTTCTATATATAGTATAAATAACAAAATTCTCTAGATATATTATTCATAAAGTTGCATATTTATAATTTTCGCCGTTAAAAACCGTTTCATATTCAATTCATGATCATTTTATGAATAATTTATTGTAAATAAAAAATAATTAGAAATTAAGATAAAATTTATAAAAATATTAAATAAATAAACTTAAATATTTAAAAAAAATTTATTTTTCGAAATATAATTCATTCTTGATAAGACAAACCAATGGTTTTTTATACATGAATAATATGCTCACATGGACTTTAGCAACGGCAAATCGCTCAGGTGAGGCAATTTCTTTAGCAACTATCTCAACAATAAAACGATCCTGATTATATTCAGCCATATAACCGTTAGTTACAAGCTTTCCATCTTGCGTAACATTAAAAGGACTTGGAACGATCGAGCCACTTGATTTATTCGATCCATACTTATAAAGATTTGCACTGGATACATAATACTGAAGTGTACTATTATCACCGAAATCCAAATCTGAGGCTGTAACTTTGGTTATGAGTTCGTTTATATTAGCCATTGAGTTAATACCCGCAAAATAGTTGTTTCTCTCAAAAGCCGGTGGATTATCGTTTTCATCCAAGATCTTTATTGTAACATTAACGTAACCATGGTTCACATTTTTTTGTGAGTAATCGGTTGTTGTAGAGTCAATATAGAGATTAGGATCATTACTGGCCAGAATAGTAAGGAAATAGGTATTGCGTTTTTCACGATCAAATGAATGATTTGTATAGAAACTTCCATCTGACTTATCAATGTAAAAGACGTGATCTGCATTTCCTGAGTAATTAAAATTATATAATTAAATAAATGATTGCATAATAATAATAATGTTAATATTAATGACAATTGAAAAATATATGGTGTTCATAATACTTAAATAAAATCTATTAATTTTTGTATGTTATAAATTTAAGAAAATACATTTTGCCTTTGTTTTTTAATAATTAAGAGATAAGAAAAGTTTTAAAATTATTTATTAAATTATACCAGATTTAATGTAATAGTAAATTTTTGCAAATCTTCCTTCATCTTTATCCTCAGCATTAATTTTTCCTACGTAATAATCTGTAGGACGATTTTCTGGTACACTAAAATTATATTCTTCATAAAACTCGGGTGCATTATCATTTACATCAATAAGAAGGACAGTCAGTAAACGAAGAGTTTCGTAAGTTGTGGGACTTCCATGATCAGCAGCAACTAGGACAAGCTAAGAGGAGAAAAGGTATATATGTAGAATTAAAATGTTAATTATTTTAGTTTTATTTGAAAATAATATATTACTTCGAATTTGTTTTTAGTTTCTCGATCAAGAATCATTTTAGCACGAAGTTCTCCGGTTTCTTGATGAATCGAAAACTCTTCAGTTTCTTGAACATTTTTATTTCCAACTTTCATATGATAGCGTACTTTACCATTATCGCCAGAATCTCTATCAATGGCTTTTACGGTCATTACTAAATAATTCGCTTCTTCGCCATTCTGTAAAATATTAAAATAAATACCTTGAATAAATTTAGTTTAAAAATAATTTAGAAAATTTTAAAAAGAAAAATATTTTTATTTTATTTTCAATAACGTATTTTTTGAGAATATAATAATTAAATTATGATTAATGATATACAAATATATTGCAAGATCGTGATAGAATTAGGAATAAAACAAAATCAGTAAAAGGTAATGAAAAGGTAAAACCAGTAAAAATATCTAAATAGAAAAGAAGATGGAGAAATATGGAACGTCAACAAGAAAACAAAAAGAATATATAATAGAATAATAGAAATAATAGAAGCAAGACACGACAAATCGGATAAACCATTTTTGAAATTAATTAATAAAAATGGAGAGCAATATGCGAAAAGAAAATGATAAAAACCTTTTAAAATATGTACAGTGAGAAAAAAGTAAGATATGTCGAAGAAGAAATAGGAGGAAAAGAATAGAAAGTGAAGAACAAGAAGAAATAGCAGAAAAGAGTGGGAGAATAATATATTAAATAAATAATTTCCTCGACATAAAATTGAAAAAAAGTATAGGAAAAGACAAAATCATGAAAAAATGTAAGAGTACAGAGGAGATGCAGTGACAAAAAATAACAAAATAACAATAAATAACAAAAATTATAAAATATAAAATAAAGAGAAAAATTCCAGAATCATGGCGAAGCAGGATAGTAATAAAAATATTTAAAAAGGATGCAGTGAAGATACCAAAAGTTATAGAGATTACACCAATGAAATACAAAATAATACGGAAACCATAAAAAAACAAGATTTGAGGAGCCATGAAAAAAATAACATAAATTCAATTCACATATTGTAGCTGATAATAATAGACGAACAACTGAAGAAATAAATTAGAGAAATATTTATATGCTTAGCAAACATAAACAACAAAATAAAGTGAAAATATGTTGAAATGCATGGAAAAATAATTTTTCGATGCAAAAAACCATAAAAAGGTGTTTAAGTAATTATACAAAGAAAATGTTTAGAGAATCTAAGGTAAAAATTCAAGGGCAAAATAACCGTCAGATAATTGGCAAAATGAAGACGATAATAATTTTATCGAAATAGCTTAACATTATTTAATATAGTAATGATAGGTTTATAATTTTAAAAAATCCGAGAAGTTCAGGAATAATGATATAGAAAAATAATAAGCTTATTGTCATATGCAAATGATACGGTAATACTGGGAAAAGGTGAGGGTGAATAAACAAATTATTAAGATTATGTAGAGAAACTAGTTAGAGATTAAAGATCTAAAGCTAGATAAGGAACACACGAAAGTAGTTACATTCAGAATTAAGTATGAGGAGAAAAATAAGGAAATAGGCTTGAAATTAAAGGAAAATTTAGGAAGAAAATGAGAAACACTTCATTAATTTACATATATAAGGTACAAATTTTTAAAAAATAACACGAACTTAAAATTTATGGCTAAAAAGACAAATAAATACGTCTGGACTTAGCAAAAAGATTGTTAAAAGAAGACTTTAGAATGATAATGTATGACGAATTTTTAGAAAATATATTACTATATGTGCAGCCAAATTTTTGGAACTAAAAAGCTGCTAAAAAGAATGGTATAAAAGAATATGATTTAGCAAGTGTTTTTCATCTCTTTTTTTAAAATTCGGTTATTCAGATATTATCCTCGCGTTCCTGTCTTTACTTGTCTCCAGGCGCCTTATAAGCGCCAAGATAGTCCGATGTTTTCGGGGGTCCGGAGCCTGCCTACCTATCATTACAGCGGGAGAATCCATATTAATTAACGTGATAATTTGGTGATGGGCTTGGGATATGTACAAACTGATTCGCACAAGTCTGAGAGATAACCGATCACAGGGTAATCATATCATCTGATTGCGCGCGATGTAATGATAACACTAGATAGATAACTCATCTTGGTACACGTCAAATTTTCCTTACTTGAGCGTCTCGGGCATACCGTATCAAAAACTTTATTCACTATTTTTTTTCTCTTTTATATTATTCATAATATAAAGTACGTAAACAAGTCTCATTGGGAATACATCTAGGCACGCTTAAATACCCATAAATCTAAATACCTGCACATATATCTACCAGCAGGGAGTAAAATCTCAAAGATTTAAGTGCATTCGTAATGCCCTCCCCACACAACGCACTAACACGGCTGCCCACTTACTCAATTGCTCTTGTTTTTCGCGCATAACGTTCTTGACGACGTCCTTACTCTCTGCCTCCTCTTATTCATTGGGTATCATTTCTTGGGACTCGGTGTTACCCCTTCTCTGACAGCATCAGCTGGGCATTCGACACGAAGGGGACCTTATCTCTCTTTCTTCCACTAGGTGGGGGTGCATGCTTGATCTTACTGATGTGCAATTTGATCTCCTCATTATAGGTAGAAAAACTCAGCGCACAAACATTTACGCTTAATATCGGGAGAACTCGGTACAGCTCGGTACCGCTTTCTTAGGAAGAGCCAGCACAGCACTGAAATCTTCCGCCGCATTTGAAAGAGAGTTATTGGATCTATATGTGTAATCATCCTTGCTCAAGTACAGTAGGCGTAGCCGCGGTTAAATTGATTAACGGACCACCTCGGTTCGCTATTAGATAGATGACTAAGGGGCACTCATCTCGCTCAGCTTTAAGATAATCTGCCGAGCAAGAGCTCAGTTGATTGACTAAAGATATTGAAAAGCTGTAGCATCGTTGTAATGTCTTCAGATGGCAAAAAGTACTTCGAGCACGACCTTATTGCAATGATGTTGCCCCACCTCCTCACATTTCTTCAAGCGTAGCCTTTTTTGGAACTCCTAGTTCTGCCGTCAAGTTCGAATGGGGGTTGTATATCGTGGTTATCCACGATTTGGTGGCTCAAGGTTTATAGTCGATTTTTCAATGGAAAAATGACTGCGGAACTGTGGGGCATTATTCATCACGATCGCTCGATGACATCCTGAATGTATGAACTTTTTCAGATGGTCACTCCATCTGGAGGAACAAAACCGCCATACTTTTTGGACTGCTCATTAGACGGGATATACCAATAGTTGCTATGTACATCCAACGATAAAAAGATGGAGAGCTTTCCTAGATCCTTCAATACTTCGTGATGGCTTCACAATCTCTGCTTCCATGCCATCATGACGACGGCAAAGCTTTTTTGTGATAAATTGAACGACGAACTCGTTCTCGACTTACCGAGTTCCGTACAGATGCATTTGCAAATTTACACGTACACGTTGGTAAATTCTTTCTTCAACACTTTTTCAAAATTTCTCTTATGCCGTGAAAGCCGCCGGCTTTTTTATTTAACATTGAGTCGCGAATCCTCTTGACTGGCGGCGGGTCACTTGACAGATTATCAGTTGCTCGTCTTACATTCATTCACAAAAGCATTTGAGTCATTCTAAAAATCATACAAAAACTGACGTTCGATCTCCGTAGTACTCGGGGGCATTGAGAGTCCATGGTTGAACAAATAATGAGACTTCTACTGTTGTAACTCTTGTTAATTGGGCACCACCAAGTGTTTGTCTACTTTTGAAAGTACTGTGCTCCGGGTTTGTAATCGTTTGTCAAAACCTGGTGGAAATTGTGGTTGAAGTCCATGACGGTTGCTCATCAGTTTCGTGAGTATTGTAAAACGCCTTACGGAACCTTGTGCCCCACATTTTACTTTTTCTGGCTACAACATGATATACGCGGATCAAACTTTACGTCAATAGACAGAGAGAAAAGAAGGTAAACGATTGAAGAAGAAATAAAAATTGTTGTCATTGTGAAAAAGTCGTGGTGCAGCGTCGCGCCGCATTGTGAATTTTCACGTAACTCGATAATAATTTTTCTCTCTCTTTCCAAAATCTGCTCTCCATGATATTTTTTTTTACTTCCCTTGCTAGGTGACGCACTCGAGGCATGTACGACGAATCCGTAAAAGTTAAGTTTATAATAAAAGAATGTAAGAAAAGAAAGAAAAGAAAAGGTTAGGAATTAACTATTTTAGGGGAGTGTAATTGTATAAGAACTAAGGCAATGAATTGGAAAAAAATAATGACAGAATAGAAAAAAATTTAAATATGCCTCACAAAATTTATTAATGTAGGGAAATAAAGGAGGACAGAGAAATAAATACAATATAAAAATTATTATATGTTCAGAATTATATAAAATAATATAAAGTAATGATACTGTAAAATATAATTAAGTTTGAAGAAATATTCAGATATTTAAATAATAATGCATAAATTGATTATAAATAATAATAATTTTTATTTAAAAATTATAATTTTTCATTGTAATAACTATAATTAATTATTTGTAAGCTCAAAAGATAGGTAAATAATTACTTTAAAAACATAGTTATTTGAAACTTACTTCAGGAACTTCGACTGTTGTATTTGGCAATTCAGGGATTATAAATTCTGGTTTATGTTGATTAACATGAATGATATGAATATATATTTTACATATATCGAAATGAGTTCCTTTGCCAGCTTGATCTCTAGCCGATACTTTTATCTCGTATGTTTGTGCTCTACCCAAGAGAGATACTGCTGGATACAAAATTCCGGTCTCTGGGTTTAAAGCAAAAAAACCATCTTCATTGCCTTTAATCATCGTATATTTTACTTCTCCATTTATACCTTCATCACGATCAACAGCTAATACCTATTAGAAATTTAGTTTTAAATAGCTTTAATACATAAAAAAGCGTGTACACATAACACATAAAATTTATTAATGCAGAAAACCAAAGTTGGGTAGAGAAAAAAATACAATATGAAAAATATTTTATGTACAGAATTATATAAGTAATATAAAGTAATAATATAGTAAAATATAATTAAATTAAAAGAAATATACAAATATGTAAATAATAATGTATAAATTAATTAACAACAACAATATACACGCAGAAACGTTTTCCAGTTTAAATGTATTTAAAATTTAAAGAATGATTAAAACTGAAAAACTGATATTCAATATCGATATAATATAATATAATATAACACTCCTTACATCAACAGCTTATATAATATAGAGTAAAATTTTAATTACTATAACGTAGTTTTAAATTCAAATTAAACTTTATAACAAAAAATTGCGATTTTAAAAAATACTATAATAGTTAGATTAAAGAATATAAAAAATATTTAAATTAAAATATATATTTCTATTTTAATTACTTGACTACAATTTTAACAAAATTTTTATTGTAATAATAATTGTTTAGACGTAGAATGATAAAAATGTGAAAATATTATGCTATTTCTTATTTAATGGTTTTAGTCATAACTTTTATATCCGTTTTTTACTTCAAAGTTTTAACCGAAATTTAATAATTATTTTTTTTAAGTATTTAAATAAATAAATAAATAATATATTTTTATTACTTGATGAAACATACTTGTGGTATTGAAAATTATGGACTATCAATACATATAGTAAATTACTGACATTTTCTTTGATTTCGTCAATATTTAATTTATAATAACTTAAATTCTTTTATTTTGAAATTTTTCGTTTCAACACATCGTTAAAAAGTAAATTATCAAATATTGGTCTTGTGGGAGTGAGAGGGAGAGAGAGTACGAGTGTGTGAGAGTGAATAAGTAAAAGTGTAGGCATGCGTGCTCACTAAGTGGTGTGATATGCGACGGTGTACGAAGGGACACGCCCCTCCAGCTGGCTGAACCCGGGCGGGCCCATCAGTCTAGGGGGGGCCTCCCTGACACAAGCATGCGTAATTACTGTCAATTATAATTGATATAGCGCAAATAGATTCTATAATTGCTTGTTAACTGTTTCCGATCCTATCCTTCCCTCACCTCATCCCATAGTATTAATATTTTATGAAAACATTTTTTAATTATGTAATTGCTATTTTTGCAAATCTGACTTAAAGGAGGAGTTAGAACAGCAAGAAACTCAGAATTCAAAATTGAGAAGATAAGGATAAAATCTATTACTTATACCGATGATATAGTATAGATGGCAAAGAGCGAAACGGAATTAAGATGCTAAGAATATTTAAAGATTATTTAAAGAGAAAAAGACTAGAATTAAACGTAGATAAAACTAAAATAATGATATTCAAAAAAATGTGGGGAAGAAAGAAAAAAATAATATTTTTATGGAAAGAAAAATAAATATAAGATCAATCAAGAAAAATAAATTTAAATCAAAGAATATAAATTTTTAGAAGACAATAATAATTATTTGCATAAAAAACTAAAAGCTAAAAGAGTAAATTTAGTGTTTGGAAGAGTCTGGAGTATTTTATATATAATATCTACACCAATTTGCATTTTTCATGAAATAAATAATTTTTAATATACGCTAGCTGATTTTAATATCAACATAAAAAAAATAATCTATTCTTTTCATAACGAAGAGTTTGTCTTTTGTGGAAAATGAAAGAGTTAATATTGAGATAGTGAATAAAAAGGTATTGACAACTTCTATCTTCTTCCTACTATTCTCATATTATTTAATATGTACAAATGTATTGTTATTAAAATATTGTTTTACCTGTAAAATTGGAGCTGGAGGATTTACAGATACATTTTCTGCCACTGAACTCAAATAATAGTGTTTGGCAAAAATGGGTCGATTGTCATTCACATCTTCAAGTTTTATAGTAACAGAAACTGATGTTGTCCTTCGAGAAATTACAGAAGCATTGTCGCTTGCCATAACAAATACAGTTATCTCTGGGATTACTTCACGATCTAGTACTGTTGCACTACCAACAGTGATTTCTCCAGTTTTATGATCTGATAAATTTATATTAATATAATTATAATATATTATACATAATATCAATAAAACGAATAATGATATTTTGTGTCACTTTTTCATTTAAATTACTTTTAATTTAAAATTATATTTTTATAATTAGCTACTAATATTCATTATTAGATAATTTATACCAATATTAAATTCTGCGGCATGTTCTCCAATTAAACTGTAGATAACTTCACCAAAAGGACCTTCGTCTGCATCTACAGCTTTAACTACAGTAATAGAAGTTCCAGGAGATGAATTTTCTTTAATAGAAGCGTTATAGAATTCTTTCTCAAATTTTGGATCTTCATCATTTACATTGATAATAGTCACCGTGACTTCTGCAGAAGATGAAAATTGTGGAACTCCCGTATCGTAAGCGATAATGGTGAAATTTAATTGCTTAATTTTTTCATAATCAATAACTTGAGTTGTACGAACGATACCTATAATTATAAAAGAAAAAATATTATCTTCTAAATCATAACTTTCTTTAACATTAATAAAATTTTAATAATGAAATATATGAATTTTTTCAAAATAAAAATTATTAATTATAATACACGCGATACAAGATTAAAAAGGCAGAAAAAATATTCACAAGTGTCATTGCTTATTTGAAAATATGAACTAGTTGGTTCAATCACATATCCAGCAATATTATTATCTGAATCAACCGCTACGAATGCTCCAACGATTGATCCTATTGGCTGCTCTTCTTGCATTTCTATTAAATACCTTGGATTGTCTCGGGTCCATGGCCACGAAAATTCCGGAGTAAAATGATTTACATCAATGATTGTTACAATCAGACTTCCTGTAATTAGAATTTCTCTATATAAAATCTATAATAAAAATAATATATGAAAATATCGAAAAACATTATGTTATTAATAAAATAAAAAGTTTAACAAAAAATTTTCCATAAACAGATATTAAAATCATAGAGATTAATTCATTCATTAATTAGTTTCAGATTATTATGTTATGGATTATTGAAATAGTGTAAAACTATAAATAATGGAGAAAAAATAAAAAATATTTTGTAGTTATTTTACTTTATTATATTGAATATTTGAACTTTATAACATGAGCACAAATTAAAATTGCGAAATGAAAACAACCTTTCCCTTGTTGCAGAGTCGATGCAGAGGTATCCGTAACAATTACTGTCACACTCACGGTAGCAGCAATATCTCGATCTAGATTCTTGACCACTGACACTTGTCCTGTCTTCCGATCAATGGCAAAAAAATCTTTGAAGCTAGTCGTACTCGAGTTTACACGTTGACCATTTCTGTCTATGGCTGCAATTGGTTCAGACATGGCGAAAGTTAACGCTTCGGAATCCATGGTGTCAGGATCGACTGCTTTCAGTACTGCGAAGACCGTACCTATCGGTGTATTTTCAGTGATCTCCGCTCTCTGAGTCTCAGGACTAAAATAAGGCGGTTTATCGTTACTGTTTTCTACATTGATCATCATTGTTGTTGTTCCAGTTAAACTCGGTGAACCTGTATATTTATTTTCCGATAATTACCATTACGTTTTATCGCACTGAATTTATTCAATTTGTATTTTCAATAATTAAGAATACGTGATTCTTGCCAATAATAACTTATATTTTATAAACATAAATATTATTTTTACCTTTATCGAACGCTATTACTTCCACGTGATAAGTATTTCGTTGATCGTAATCTAATTTTTGTGAAACAAAAACTGTTCCACTTGTTTCGTTAATTACAAAATCATTAAATGCTCCTTTCTGAATTCTGTATACAAGTTGAGCATTTGTACCACTGTCAGCATCTGTTGCAACTAATTCTTCAACAGTAGATCCTACAATTATTTAATAATCGTCAATTATAATAAATCACACAAATTCTTAATGATACTAAAATAAAATCATATTATTTTTCTTAAATATATAGATCTTGAAAATTTTAAATAAACGTCAATTAATCGTATATTGTAGTGACATTTTTATAAATTTAAATTTTTAGTCCTATCATGGTTAGAAAAACTTTTTTAAAATGCTTTTCATGTTTCATTAAAACAAAAACAATCATTTAAAATTATTTTTCCTCATGTGTGTAATGACATTTGAATAACAAACTTATCAAAGAAATGACTTTTTGGGAACTCTTTAACTAAGTATAAGATCTATTTTTTATCATTATATTATTCTATTATTATTCTATTAATATTTTAATCAAAAGGTTGTAAAAAATGCATAAAACGAATTTATGAACAATTCATATTACAGTGATAAATATATATTTTTATACAATATAATAAAAATGAATTTATATAATTTAATTTATATAACTTTTAATAATCCAAAATATCAAATAAAAGTTAAGTTTTTACTAATTAACTTTTAGAAATGCTATTCCACTCAATAAATTTTTGATACTTAAATTGCGCAAAATAAATTTTGTACAAAAATTTATAAGTGTATTTTAAAAAAATAATAAAAAATGTGAGTAAAATTATAAATGATGTAAAATTAGAAAATAATTAACCTATTTTTATTTAAATAAATACATTTTAAAATAATTTAATAAAATAATAAAACATAAACCTTACAAGCTCGTAAAATTTTTCTTAATTTTTTTTATAAACTATCAATAATATATGTATTTAATCGACTCAGATCGAATCATCGATCAATAGACTCATATCTTTAGTAAACTTTGCATTTTCAAGTTAAAATTCAAAATTTACATAGTACAAATCTCACCAATAGAAGAAAGTTCTGATATACTCGCGGCATAGAGATCGTGAGTGAATACTGGAGCATTATTGTTGACATCATGTATAACGATACTAACGATCGCTTTATCATTGAATGTTCCATCGCTTGCTTGAACCGTCAATAAAATGAAATCATCAGTAAAGTTAGCCATATGGACCGTACCTTGGTTCGCTATTGTGATTTCACCTAAGTCTGAATCAATTCTAAAAATACCCAAATTGTTGCCTTCAATGATAGAGTAAGTAATTTTAGATGTTTTATCGCGATCGCGCGCCTGCACCCGAAGTGTCGGTTCAAATTTTTCTGCACCCTCGTCAATTATTGTTCGATACTTTTTCCTCTGAAATTTAGGAGGACTATCATTTGCATCAGCCAAACTCAGACGCAAAGAAACACTAGTAGTTTGCCCTTTGCCATAATCATCTGTAGCCTGTGAACAAAAATTAACTAATTTAGGATCTACTGGAATATATTATTTATACTTGGTAATTTTTCTAATAATACCTAACCAAACATAACTTGATTTCTAATTATATCGTCTATAAGCTTTTAGAAATTCTTGAAAAATAATAATTGATTATAAATTAATCAAAATATTCTAATGACTTAAAAAATTAGATAATTATTTTATTAGTTATCATAATGTAAGCAATATTTGTATATGCAAATTAAACAGATTAATAGAATTCAATGTTCTTATTTAGTTTTTTCTTATTAGGTAAATAAAAAATGATATTTAGTCATTAATTAAAATTACCTTGTAATTTAAAAAGTATTCACTTTGCTCTTCGTAATCAAGGCAAGGTGAGGTTCCTGGCGTTGGACAAAACGCAATAGAAATGCTTCCTGATTTTTTATCTACTGCGAAATACTCTGAACCTTTACCAATTAATTGGTATATTATTCCAGAAACACCAAAACTAGAATAGATCATCAGCAGAAAAATTGTTATCGAATTTGTAATATAGAAACAAATAAATGATTTATAATAAATTATTTAATCGATACAATCATAGTATATTGTGCTGTAATATTACAAATATCATGTAATTTTCTTTTTTTCAGTATTATAAGAGGTATTACTATAGTAATAAGATGACAGAAAAATAATTATTGAATGTACTATATAAAAATTTTTATCGCGCAATTAGTATTGATTTAATTAATCGGAATCTAATAAAATTACTACATAATTATAGGAGATATGATAAACTAATGGTTTTGAAATTGAAAAAGTATAACTTACTGTCCACTGTCTCGATCTTTGGCTGTGATTGTAGTTATTAAACTTCCTGGTCTAGCAGTTTCTGAAATTAGTGCTGTGTATGAAGGATTTGAGAAAGACGGAGCATTGTCATTTATATCCGTAATTCCGATTGTAACTGTAGCGGTAGATGAAAGTTTTGGGTTTGTGTGAAGTTCTTCAGCTATCACCTGCAAAATAGAAAGTAATTTTTCTTTGTTTTATGTATTGAATAATAGATATTTTTTTATAAAAAGTATAATAAACACTAAAGATTTTAAAAGAATTTGTACAGAATAAATTTTTTAAATCAGTAATACGATAATTTGAAGTTAAAAATAAACAAATATTGCTTTTATAAAGTGACGAATAAAAATAATAATGTATTAAAAAATCAAGCTTTCATTGAAACTCATATTTAAAAATTTTTTGACGTTTTAGTATTTAAGCCATTAATAAATTGTGTATTTTTGTTATAAAAATAGAGTGTCTAATTTACTTACTAAAATAATAAATTTTCTTTGATTTGGATTCTCATAATCTAATGAACCATTAGTCACACGAATATTAACAGACGTACGGCCTACCGCTTGATGAGGCTCTACAGTAAAAGCTCCAGTAATATCTTCCAGTCTTAAAGAAAATACTGAATTCAAACCCTGCAGATCATAATTATACTTTAACTATAATTTATTTTCTTATATCAAATACTATTTACTTATAAAAATACTTTGCAAAGTTTTTTGATAGAATGCGTTTATTTACATATATATTTTTGTCAAATAACCAACTGATACAAACTATTATTGCTATGAACCATCTTAAAATTGTTTAAAAAATGTCTATGATTACGAGTATAAAATAAAAATTATGAAGACACGTGTTTTAATGAGAATAGATAGGAATATGTAATAATATAATGTACTTAATAGAACGATAGTTCTGAGAGCGCATAATATATATATAGAACAAATTTCCAAAGATAGAATGTTTATTTAACATTGTTTATTTTTTTATATAGCCCTCTGATAGTTAAAAATCTATAAATACGGTCTATATCTATAAATCGGTCTCAATAATAAAATTCAATATATTAATTAATTACTGCAGAAGTATCAAATTTTAGTACAGAAAATGTGTACAATCGTGAAACTTTCTTTATTACTGATTATTTTTTAATATTACATATTTAATTATAAATATTAAAAAAATAATGGTTTAAATAAACAAATAATTTCTATGTTAGTAATAAAAATAGAATATAAAAACTTGGATGATCTAAACCGCCATAAAAATATAAAGGATCGTTTTATCACAAAATTTTTGTATTAGTATCGGACAATTATAATATTTACACATTTGCTCAAAATAATAATAAAATGCACGCTGATGATAACAGCGTGATGTTCGAAAATCAGATAAGGCTCAAAACGAATTTTGTTTCACCAATCTTCTACGTTGATCAGATCCGTACACATTTTCTGATATTTCTCAGTATAATAGACTACTTATTATTTTTTGTCATTTAATAATATATAACATTATCAACTTAAATTATCGTCTTATCATTAATCGTATATGTTCGATTATATCGATATCGACCCATATATTTTTCACGGACAATTTTACAATTTATAAACATATATTTTTTATACAATATTTTATTTAATAAAAAAATTTATCAATAATAAAGCATTCTTTAATTTAAAAAATTCTCTATTTCATTTCGTTACTGTACAAAATTAACTATTTTTATATAAAATGAACTTGTAAAATGTCAAAACTTTTTATTAATAGCAACTTATAATATCCTATATTCATATATGCATAAAATTATTTTATTATTTCACATTTCATAAAACATTAATTTAAATAATAAATAATTTAATTTATTATACACGTAAATTTTATTTCTTAATTAAAATAAAATATTTAGTAAAAATAATAAATAATCATGAAACTTATTAAATATTAATTAATATATTTTATATCTAAAAGACTAAAGGAAACTCACAACGTCGGGATCGTGAACCATCATATTCAAGTGTGGTAGTGGTGTATCGTCGGCGATGTTCTCAGGTATATATATACTGTATTCCTTACAATTGAAACTAGGCGACTCATCGTTAACGTCTTTTATGGTGACCGTAGCCTCAGCTACAGAAATGATTGATTCATTGTGTCCTGGGAGTCCATCCACAATTTCACGAGCTTTTACAATAAAAGTCAGTACCCCGGTAGAATTTTCCAAAACCTCTCTATCTAGGGGCTTTGCTGTTCTCAACTCACCGTTTTTGCCATCAAGTAGAAAGTAATCAAATGGATCTGAATATGTAGTCAAAAAAAAAGTAATATCAAATTTTTATAAGTAGATCGATATTTGTAAATGGAACGTTAATAAATCGCTTAATTAATGATTATAACATATTGTCTACACATCTGAATACATATAATACGTGATTATTAGTAGTAATAACAAATAAATAACAAAACTTTAACTAAAGTGTTGCAGATGTACGTCTTATAAGATCCTCATGTTAAACTATATAATTAAATATAACTATATAAATCAAAAATGAAAATATTTTTGGAAAATTGAAATATCATTTTAGTCAGAAAATAGACGCAGTTGTACATAAAGTATATTACTAATTCTACATAACATTTAGTGTTTATTCATATGAGTAGAATATTTATAAAACCATGCTTTTTAACTATCGAAATCCTTGTATATTCAAACTTTTATTCATATTTGTATTCAAAAAATAAAGATACAAAATGAAAAAATTTACGTCAATTTTTATGATTTAAATTTTAACGATTAATTTATGTCCTACGCAACCTATAATATTAACCAATTTATACACACGTATACATACACATGTTCTTACATATAGATTGTTGTACGAAAAATTAGAAAACTGAAAAGGTTTTTTCTGTCTCAAGCGTCCAGAAAAAATTTTTTTTTACTCTGAAAATGACACTTAAAGATAAAGAGCTGTTAAAAAATTGTTTATAACCTCTCGGTATATATTAGATTACTGGTTCTCACACACAATTAGATTTTTATTTTCATGAAATACTTAAATATTTAAAAATTGTCGACATATTACAGACAAGAATATTGAGACGAATAAACAATTAATTATTATACAAAAACCATTACCAATGTAGTAAATTAATGAAAAATAATTATTACAGAAACTAATTATAAAGCTTATATGTAAAAATATGTTCCAATAACTCTAAAAATAATGGAAAATTTATAAGAATTTTAATTAGAATAGTAACACTTAAATTAAACAAATTATATATTTCTCAGTTTTATCATAAAATTTACAAATATTATAAATAAAATATTATAAATTAAGTACACTATACAATATTAAATATTAAAATAAGTGTTCAATATTAATTTAGGATTTATAATAAGTAATTATGATAAACAAATATTGTAATTAGTTGGAACTGTAATCTTTCGTGATAACGTAACAATTGCAGTAATCATAAATAATTTTATACTACTTAATTAAAAAATCAAATTTTATTGATAGCAATAGTTTATAATAAATATATCAAATACAATAATTATTATTTACAATGAACAAAATAAAAATAAAAATATCATTATTTCAATGTTTCTAAGTATAAAGACAATTAATTAAAATAATTTGTTTATGTTGAGCATTAATTAATTGTTGATCAAGTCACCTAATGTTTCATAATAATATAAATGATAAATATTCACCTCTAATTAAATAATGGTTTACAATATTAAAAGAATATACAAGCGTCTATGCGCTCATATATATTTTTATTGGTATTTATTTATTGGTGTATTTGGACGTGTAAAACCATGTAAAAATACATTATTTTCTAGTTAAAATAGTTATGCTAAAATCATTTTGTTGTTAAACAAAAAAAATTTATTAATAATATGTACAAAAAACTAAGTTATAAAAAAAAGTAAAATTAATAATAATGAGAGAAATATAAACTAACTTGTAACTAATTCATATACGATTTTCCTCGGCATTCCACGATCACCATCTCTAGCTTTCACAGTCATAACCAAAGTACCAATCGGATCATCTTCCCTAACAATACCTGTTAAGGAACCTAAAAACTCAGGTGGACTATTTTGAATATCAGATACTTTTATTTCAACTCCAGTGGTGTTAATGTTTGTGCCGTCCTATAAGAAAAAAAGAAGCATGATACATTTAATATATAATTTAGTTAAATAAAAGCATTCAGAAATAAATGAATAAAAAATTTACGTTTGCTTGAAGTAAAAACTGATAAAATGGACGTTCTTTATAATTCAAAAGTTGTTGAAGAACAAGTACGCCGATATAAGTATTTTGACTTCTTTCGATATTAACAATGGCAAATTTGAGGCAAGCATCGGGAAACTATAATAAAATAGAAACAACCTTTTAAAAAATTACTGAATTGTACAAAGAGTACTTTGTTTTAAAATAACCTGTAAGCATTATTCATTATATGTGATTTATTTCGTCATTTATCATATTTCATAAAATTACATTAATTTTTGTATAGAAAGAAACAAAGTCTAAAATCAAAATAAATAATAAAGTAATTGGAAAAGTAAGCCGAAAAGAGATGTAATACGGGAATGTCCGGTGAGCAATAAGCTTATTCAACATACAAATAGCTAATCTCTAGGAGTTAAGAAAAACAAGGAGCGGTGGCATTCAAATTGATAAGGTAAGGGTAAGATCTATCAGTTATACTGATTAAATAGTATTGATGACGAAGAGGTAAAATGAATTAAGAAACTAAGAATTTTTAGAGATTATTTAAAAAGAAAAAGACTAAAATTAAACATGGATAAAATTGAAATAATATAAAAAAATAAGGGGATGAAAGGAAAATAAATATAAATGGTCAATCAATTTACATATTTAGGATTTAAATTTATAGAAGGTAATAACAATTGTTTGTACAAAAAACTAATGTCTAAAAGAGAAAAATTGATGAAAGGGTCTTAAGTATTACGGAAAGACTATTTAAAGATGGCATAGAATAAAAATGAAAATATTTAATACCTCGGTAAAAAATGTGATGCTATATGGTGCAGAAATTTGACGATGAAAAAGTACAAAAAAGATTCATAGAATTCTAGCCTGGGTCTAGACATAAATACACATATAGATAGAGTTTTGATATTAGAAACAAAAGGGAACAGAATAGAGATAAAAACTGTAAAAAGATATAAAAATAAAATACTAATAATGAAAGGATAGAAACAGTAAAAGCAAGGATACAAAAAAGACTGTATGAAAACAATTTGTTAAAAAATATAAAAGAAAATTACATGATACAAAGTATGAGTTCCCGGCAAGGTATAGTATGGTTATGGTGTACCAGGAGACAAAAACTGAAATGATGCAGGGATTTTGACACGAGGGAGACGAAATAAAAGTACAACAAAGGCAATTATGGATCATCCGGTAAGGAAAATCCATATATATATATGAAAAAGAGACTGAAAAAGAAGATTCAGAATGAAATTTTTTGCAAGATTTAGGATGAAAAGTGAAATGAAAACGAATAAAAACTGGTTAAAAAAATAAGTTAAGTATATGGAATATGTAAAGACAAAGAAATAATAAGATAGATGATAGAAGAATTCAGCAAAATAGAATTAAATACAAGTAACTGGAGAAATAGTATGAAAGGAGCAGAAAAGATATAATTTTTACAAAATTTCATTTTATTTCTACAAAACAAATCGGAAGAAATAATTGAATTGAAATTTTAAATTGAAAATTATTCGCAAGTCTAATCTATTTAAACAGTAAGTGTAAAATGTAAAGTGCAGTAAGACAACTGTAAGATCAATTGTGTATAATGAACAAAACTATATTTAATAATACGAAATAGTTATCAAATTTTAATCACAAGTAAAAAGTAATAAATTCATTAAGTGAAAAATTAAAAAAAGTATATGTACGTAGAATGTAACATGTGATTAAATATGTAAAGACTAATGTTGATCATAAATGTCTTCATCATCAATGTCCCACGGCTATCTCACTTACGTAGGACCGCATGTAGACGATAGGAGACAGCTAAGTGAACTATTGTCAGCCATAAAGCTGTAATAAAACACTATCCACGCTTAATGTTTCCCGAATTGCCGACCGAAATATTATCCGGCTAAAGTTAAATTCTCACGATGGCACGCGTCCGGAAATGCTACACTAGAAAGAATTTCCACAGAAAAATGGTTCATAGAAATTCTAGCGACAAGTGAATGGTTTTGCGTGCAACTCAGCATGCTTAAATATCATAAATCATTAATCTATAAACCTCGTCTTGCAGCGGAAAAAGAAACGGATGAGAGATATGAGTATGGTCCTCAGCGGATGGCAGGAGCATTTTTGCCTTTTTTTGTTTCGATACAATTATAAAAAACGAAAGTTCTCTCGGTTATGACGACATTTGTAATCGTCTTCGGTCATAACGATTAATTGTGCTGGATAATAAAAAAAAAATTAAAATTAAAATGCACAATTGCTTGATTTACATTTACTTGATACACCTTCCATCTTTTAATCCGGCGAACAAAAACTAATATGTAACGAAAATGTATAAATATTCAAATCTATAAAAAGTTCTGTAATGTATTATTAACATTGTAATATATTTTTCAGTAAATCAACTAACTAATTAACTATGTGGAATTTATATGAAAATTTATAAGAGAGTAAATATTTATGATACGGACGATCTTTCAAGTTTTTTAACCCTTAAAGATTTTTTTTATAGTTCTTCAGTTTCGATTCCCTAGGATAGTATTATATTGAGATTTTTAACGTTTTTGAAGTTTGATTAAGGACTTTGTAGGTTTGATTCGGTTTGACAAAGACATGATTGCATTCTCATTCTCTCCATCGTGTTGGTTTTAGAATGATACTTACAACTTGAGTCCGAATCAAATAAGAGACGAATACTCACACTTATTTATAATAGATTTATACCCTGATATGTGCTTGATTTTATTAAATCAGATAGTGACGTGTGATTATGCCTTCACCTTTCCCAATCAACGAAGAAGCGGATCCGCGCCTCCACCGGTAAACTACTAAGTGGAAAACTACGAAGCCAATTTACATAAAAGAAGATTACCTCAAGCGTATATTGCTTCTGTAGCCCTTACGCGCCGGCCGGGGATGGGGGTAGGGTAGTATTCTACATAAACTTTACTCTACTTTGCTACTTTATTTTCAAGATGAGTCACGCAAATCGACGCCAGCTTTTTACTCAATACTGGTATACAATATTAAAAAACCACACTAACATTTATACATATGTCTCATACCACTACCCTTATAATGATCAGGATACCAGCACCGCTACATCCGCCATTTTTCCCCAGCATGTCATCCGTTCCCGATCTAAATTCCCAACCCAATCAATTCATAATATTTTTATATAATATATTTTATAAAAAAGAATGAACTCGTCAAGATTTTTAAATTTCTAAGACTAATAAGAATATTAAAATATTTGTTTTAAAAATTATTTTTAAATATGCACATATTTGTTCTTTAAATATATTAAAGTGTGTAAAATATACAAAGCTATAAATTTTAAAATAAATACTAAACGTGAAAATATAAGGATAAAAGTATATTATATTGCGTTTAAGACTTAAGATAAAGTGTAAAAAATTAAAATAAGATATACAAAATTAGCGCTCACTTGCGGCTGAGGTATACAAGTAACTTCTATGTTTTCGCCAAGAAGGTCAGGATCCGTCACTCGAATAGTCGGGAGTATCGTCGTACCTAACGCTGCGTCCTCCATGATTACAGCCTCATAGGGTACGTCAAGGAACTGTGGTGGATTATCATTTTCATCGAGAACGATCACATATGCTTCTACAGCGACGATGTTTGGCTGTTGGCCTTGTGCTACTGAATCTTCCAATGTCACTTGAAATCTTATTGTGTCAGTTTCCTACAAACATATTATAATCACCATTGAATTTTATTCAAACAATTTTGATATATTTACATTTAATAAAAATATTTAATAGAAATAATCTATTTCGCTGTCAATACTCTTAGTTACTCAAGTAAGTTGATGCATAAGATAAATTTATAAAAATAACTTTGTAAATGTATTATATTTTACGTAAAATTCGAATAAAAATAAATAAATAAACGAATGAGAAATTCATAACGGTAAGGATAGTAATAAAAAATAAAAAATTAAAATTCAATTAATGCCTCATTATCTAAGCGCTTACTGTTATAAAAATTTATACAAATTTTTTTTATCTCCATGAGTATGTTAATGGTATACATATTAAAGCTAAATTTTATAAATCCATATGCTGTTGCATAAACTATAAATAAGTATGAACGTACTATTAATGAGATGTTTATATTGGCAAATTAAAAAAAATTTTCACAGGAATAGTAAAACTAATTTTTTATTATCAATAATAGACTTGTTTCCTGCATAGTTAGACATGTACATTGACTGAAAATATATTTTTTTTTTTAGAAACTGAGGCACAATGAAAAATAAAAAAGCGCGTAAGTAATTTTTTTAATTTGGAAATCAAACTTATTTTTTAGTAAAAGGGAAAAAATTTCAACCATGTATTATATATATTCTATTAATCATACCTTGTGCAATATGTTTAGACTATAAAAAAGTTTACACAATTTGGTTCTTTCAAAAAAAATATATAAAAAAAATAAAAATCGAATTAAATTTAATATAGAAGTCATAATTATAGAGCTTTTAATATAAATATATTAAAATTGAAGAGTAAGATATATATCAATCAACAAGTTAGTGTTAGTATTTATTTGCACAAAAATTTTTTATTTGCAAATATTTAAAATGTAATATATTTTTCAATACAAGAAATATTTTATTAATTTACACTGATTTATTTACAAGCTCTTGTAATTATGAACAAATAAATAATTTTTCCATTTAAATATATTTTATAATTTATGAAATGATAAATATAAAAAAATAGGAATTATAAAGAATTACAAAATTTTGTTTTTATGTATAATTTAAAGTAAAGTTTACGATTTCAAATAGTATTTTTCATATAAAACATTAAATAAGTTTTAATATGCAATATTTTTAATATCTCTTCTTCATTATTAGTTTAAAATTAAAATAGTAAAACCTTTAAAATTAAATATTTTTATTTATTTAGAAATATAATGAATTTAAATGATTAGAATAGTTATTATAATCCACGTAATTATTTTCAATTATTTTTAATTTCTTATTTATATTTTAAAATTTAATTTAAATTAAAAGCACAATAATTTATAATTATAAATAAAAGTAACTTTTAAAACTAATTTTATTTAAATTACGCAATAATCACTGTTTGTAATAATATAATTGTAAACTAATTGTAATAATAGATTGTTGTATATGAGCTATAGACATATAGATATGTTTATATATTAATATAACATACACATTATATTTTATTAATTCATTAATAGAAATAATAACTTATACAACATCAAATTAACGAAACAAATATTTTATAAGAACTAAATAAACGTATAACTGAAAAACATAATGTTTGTTACCTCTCGATCCAATGGTTTCATTAAACTGACAACACCAGTTTTCTCGTCAACCTCAAATTTATCGGTTAATTTTATACCATATTTAACTGAAGAACCTTCTGGATCATGACCTTTCCAAATGAAAAGTTTAGAACCTATTGGTGTGCCTTCGTGAAAAGTTTGCCCTATTGGATATCCTTGAATCTCGAATATAGGTGGTTCGTTTATATTGCTGCCGACTAAAACAAAGAAAAATTAAGTATGTTGTTTCGATAACTCACTATTTTTTAACTTTCTGTTGAAGGGTGAAACGGGCAATAAATGGTAATGATGAATAAAAATAATTCACAACACTAATACTAACAAGAATTAAATAAAAATATATTCTTATATTTTACATTTACAATATAAACTTAAACACTACCGCAAATTATACAATAACTTAAATTAAATTAACTTACACTAACTCAGTATACAATTATGAACTATGTTAATCTATATCGCACTTAAAAAACTAGACTAAATAAACACTTATAAACTACACTTAAATGTAAGTCGGAATTATAATGAATAGATTTCGTATGTGAATGTGTATGAATGTAATGTGTGTTGATGTACTGTATTGATTGGATGATGGTGTACTTTTATTAACAATTAAACTGTATAAATGAATCTTTTAACAAAACTTTTTAAATTGATTAACTGAATGTGTCTTTTGTGAATGTAGCAAATTTGAATGACAACGAAGCGTCGTGAACAACCCCTGAGAGCATACTGAATTCAGCACTTATCACGACTAGAGCATACACGCGTGGTAAAAATTAATTAAGCAATGATAAGCTAATAATAATGTGCTTCATACACATTGTCGAATCATAAGTGCTGATTATATTTGAATTAAGAGCGTGAATGTAGTTGATTATACTTCACGGGTGGTCGATCGTACTAATTGATTATTGATGTGCCATCGACGCGCTCGAGTTGAATAGCGTCCTCTTTTTCGCCATGTGGCGCCAGAGGTACCGCTTTCTAAGATTCTCGAACATATGTACCACTCAATATTCTCGATACTATCTTATATAAATAAAAATATTAATTTTACTAAAATAATAAAATTCAATAATTAATTTTTTGGGATCCTATATTATTACTTATATTATTACATATTTCATAAATTTACATGACTTGCCTTTTGCACTACTAATTTCAAATGCGCTTTAGACTCTTCCTTATTCTCATTACTTGTTTCTCTTCCATGATTTACATCCTAGTTGGATAATATTTCGAAAAACTTCCACAGAGAGATACTGAATAAGGAAACGATTTACTTTTCATATTTCGCTGAAAATCACCATTTAAAAGATTCTCGAAAATTCAGATTTTATCGTGGAATAATAAAAACATAGATATTCGCGGTTAAAACTGTCCCAATCATCATTTTCCCCGAGTTTCCGTGACTATACATAATCACATCCCTTAGGCACTCTTTTTCTTCAATGCGTTTCCTTTTTCTTACGTCACGTTTTCCCTTGATACGATATTTTATCATGTTTTTTTCGAATCTTATTTTTTTGAAATAGAAATAAATTTCTTTTTCAAATATAAAGAAAACTCTTCCTTTCATTATTAATGAGAATAAAAATGCATCGTTCAAATTTTATTATCACTTTCTATTACGTCGTAAATGCTTTGAACGTAATAAGAGTATTTCCGAAATTGGTTTTAGATTTCCTTTTTTCACTATTATATTCAATGCGTTCATCGCATACGACATAAGCATGAAATATAGTCATTTGTCTTGTATTAAAACAATATTTTAGAAACCTACGCTTTCAGCATAGAAAATTATCTCACAACAAAACAAGCTTGCAAAGGCATAGTAGTAAACTTAAAGAAAATTTGTATTAAATGCAGTCTTTAACCAAGCAATAAATTATAATTATTTCAAGATCACAAAACGAAAATATTGTAATTTATTTAATGTAGATCCCAGATAAACAAAATCTTGTTGTGCATCCATCACTGTACTCAAAAACTACCCCTTTTCCTTATATCAACCTTATCTAAAACTATGTAGAGGTGACCAAATGGGACCCACAATAACTCTTAAAACTTATAAGTTTTCGTATTCTCCACACTTTAAATTTTGATCCACCAATTTTCTACATAATTTTTCAGCAATAATGAATGTTTAACCTTAAACTTTCTTGATAAACAAAATGTCCTACGTATCCTTATCTGAAAATTAACGGAATTTATTAACAAATTCATTGAATAACAGTATTTTCTAAAAAATGAAGACATTGAAGTTAACTACATTTTCAAGATTCGCATGACTTTGAACAAAACCTTTTGTATACCTTAATAATATACTGGTTATAGTTATTTAGTGAATAAATCGAGAATTAATTACTACCGATAGAGTATTGTAATCAAATTATATACAAAAATCATTATAGATTGGAAAAACATATCGAAAAATTCTTTCTGATAAAAATCTATAATTTATTTTCTTTTTTCTTTTACTTTTTCTCTTCTTTCTGTTCATGTACATATTATTTACCTTTTACATTTTATAATATAGTGTGATTAATTTTCCTCTATATTTTGTTTTTTCAAGGGTGTTTATTCTAGGTTGCTGTTACCATTCTACTTTTTTATCTGTATTGGTTCTTGTATAGTTTTTTCGTACAGTACAAAATCAACCATTCAACAGTTAGCTAGAAATTAATTCTTTTTGCTCCATAATTTTGTCTTTATCTCTTTTCTCTTTGCTTCTCCAGGTTTCAAATACTTTCACTGGTTTTATTCTTATTTTTACATACTCTTTGAGCGTTCATGCTTATTCATTGTATCTTTTTCTTTTTAACATCATAATGTGATGTAATATATTTTTTATTTAAAGTAATATTATAATATTCATTAAACAAGAGGGAATACTGGTTGATGAAAGAAGAAACAGTTTGTATAATGTGTAAAGAACACAAAGAAATAATGAGAGACATCATAGAATTCAGTGAAACAGAATTGAATATAAGTAACTAGAAAAATAGGACGAGAGGAAGTAGTATGTAATATTGTTTAATAAACTACTATACTGTAATATATAGAAAATGGAAATTTGAAAAAGTAGTGATGGCTTTTTATTATATATATCAAGAACGCAGAATGGGAGGATCAAAATAAACATTGTTAGATATATGAAGAATCCCTTCTTTCTCCCTTACATTAAAAAAAAGTTTTATATGGTTCTAATTTATTTTACTAATATTATCTATTCTTATTTTCAGTTTTTTTATATTAACTTATGTTGAAAACTCCTAAACGAATTGAAATACGTTCTATCGCATTTTTTCTTCGACCCATACCTAGGGGAACCTATTGTCTCTGTGATGAAAGACGCGTAGGGTCCACAGTAACGAATGGAATGTTAGAAGCACCAATACTAACTTTATAGTTAAACCTCTTGATAAAAATCTTCTATTATTTTTAATACAAAACTTAGTATTTTTAGTTTTTAGGTATCTAAGATGCCAAAAATTTCTAATTTAGTTTTATTCATTTTTTAATGATAATTATTTAATATCGTATTGTTGGAATAAAAAGTTATACTTTAGCTAGAAAATCAATTTAATGTAATCAAAATAAAACGTAAAATTAGTATTTTTTAATTTTCTCAGTTACCTTGTCCGTAGACTACATATAAAATATTTCTGAAAATTACTTTTTTATATATCTGTATATTTCTGATTTATTAATATAAAATTTAATTCATATTTATATATTGAGTTTTGATTAATCTAATAATCTATTAATAAAAAAGTTAAGTAACATTGTTATAACTATTTAATAGAGAAGATTTTTGAGTTATTAGATTCAACTAATAATAAACATAACTCCTTAAATGTTGCCGAAGCACCCTACGGCCGGAAAACGAAAATATAAGAACTACATGCGAGCAGGCTCAGGTAAAACTAGAAACAAATAAAACACATACAAGGCGGATGAGCGTCTGAAAGGTAATGCGACTTCCCCAAGTCAATCCAAAATTTCGATAATAAAAAAAATAAGATTGAGCGAAACTGGGAATTAAAATTAACAATAAAGTTTCATACAAGACAGGCCCATGCCCGAAGTGCGAACAACGCAACAGCAGACTCCCTCCACTTCCTAATCACCACCCTCTATCTCACAAGCTTTCTCTCTCACTCTTATGCTGTCTCTCTTTCTCTCGCTCTTATGCTCTCAAGCGCTAGGCGCTCTTTGCCTAGCGCGCGCTTCCTCTCTCTCGCGGCTCTCTATTCTTTATCCCTCCGTCACGTTAAATAAATAAACAAACGACAATTTAAATTAATTAAATAAAGGGACACTTCGGACAATCGGGAAGAAAAGGGTGGGATAAATTTATCCGCCTAGACGGACCTCAAATGGAAATCGCAACCGCGCGAATCGCATAAACAACGCGAATAAACACTAAAAAAGAAAGCCTTCCTCTTTCTCCTCTATCTCACCCCTAGTTTTCCGCTCGCGAAAAGGGAGCAGGGACAGAAATTGGAATCAGACAGCGCGGACAAGAAGAAAAGGCGTCGGGAGGCCGCTGTCGTGGGGAGATCGGGGTTCGGGAGTAGCGCGCATCGGAAGATGTGCCACGAATAAAATGGGAACACCGGGAAAGTATGGCGGTCCCCGGCAAGAAACGGTAGAGTTTCATGAGTGGCACGATTCCAACGCGACCAATAATAAGTTGAAAGAGACAATCGCAGCAATACAGATTGTTCAAAAGAGATAAATGATTACCTTGATAACCTCGGCCGCGCGAAACATCTCGTTCAAATCGCGAAACATTGTGTGGGCCTTTTTTCTCCGACAGCTCAGCGGGGGTTTTTTCAGGCCCACCGATACGAGAAAAAAAATTATGTATTTCACGAACGGGATAGATCCAGCGGCGAATAAAGCGTAGTTATAGTTTAGTTTATAATAATATCATTTCGTATTTCGCGTAAATTTATTTTATCGAAATTTATATTAAATAAACACGTGTAGATTAATTTCGTATACGTCTGTATCAGTTACATAGGTTATCATAAAGTTATTTTCTTATAATTATAAAATAAATACGCGTAGATATACTTCGTTTATAGTTTGTATTAAATTTCTAAAACGAGCGTAATTTCAATTGTATTAATTTGTTTATAGTAAATAATGATACTGAAGTAAGTGCGTAGTAGAATAACATATAAGGAGCGACAAAAAAGAAAGAACATCTGTTTGGATTTGTCTCACGTGCGTGCTGAGATAGATTCTACTTCAAGCTTTAATCATTGACTGTAAAATTTAAAATCTGAGCAAAAAAAAAAAGATTTTGAAATTAATTGACCATCTTTCCAAACTAAGTTACCACGCGACGCCATAAGTTACATTAAAGCATAAATATTTGGTAAAATAATTGGAACAATAAAATGTATAATTGGCTAAATATATATAATTGAAATATAAAATATAAAGTTAAAAGATTTCTTAAATTATTTGTAGAACATGAATGCTTACCAACAATTGTAACCAACAGCAGTATCTTTAATATTATTTGTGTATATTTTACCATGTACCTGCAAGCAAAAAAAAACACTATAAATTATCAACTAAAGTCGTATAATTTTATTAAATTTTATCATATACTGTATAGATTAATACATTAAAATTTTTAATATTATTATACTAGCTATTATTTGATTTTGTAAACACTTATTACAATGTAATGTAATTTATTAAAATTTTTAACTGAAATTTTAATATTATATTTAAAAAAATTTCCAATTATAATAAATTATTATTATATTCTTTAAACAAAATATTATGTATTAAAAAAAATTACATATTCCAAAAGAATATATATATATATATATATATATACCAGTGGATTTCATAATTTAAGGAATTTACTTATAAACTACACTAATAATAATTTACCTTAAATAATTTATTATTTATATAAGGGATTATATAATTTTTAACTAAAAGTCTTTTTTTAACGAAATTATTAAAAAGATATCATCTTCTAGTTTTGTAGAAAAAAAGCTCCACAGGTATTTTGTTATATAATTATTTATTTAATAAAAGTGAAAATAATACAGTTGTAATAGACAAAAGTTTTTGTCTTTATAAGTAATAGTATGAACATAAAATCGAAAACTAACTAGTTGTCCGCGGACGACAGTATATATGTTTTTTACACATATTGCTTGAGCATTACTTATTATTCTTGTATTTGGAACAAGCATGTAAAAATCTAAAAAAAGTTTGGTTTGCTTCAACATCAGAAGTGCATCTGAAAACAGATCCTATATTCATTTACGAGCTCACGATTCATTCGGTATCACAAGAACATTTCGTGAAAAATAAACCTTAATTAATATAAATAAATTTATAAACTATGTCTGATTTGACTAATTTATCTCGCAATTATTAATTTATACCAATAATATTATTATATTTCATGTACGTAGATATACCTGCCTAGTAATATTAGTACTTGGACAAAAAAATTATAATTAAAAAACTTGGAAAATACTAATTAATATTTAAGGGACTTCATTATATTGAACAAAAATTATAATATATATATAAGGTATGTTGAATATTTTTAAGAATAGACGTTCCTGTTAAAAACTCAACGATCTCAATTGAAATAAGTATTATCGATAACGCGATTTCAGATTCGGCAGAAGGTAAATAATATGATATATATACGGATTTTACTTATTCATTTATTTTGCTTTGGCACTTTCACGCTGTTCGAATAAATAATGAATGAAAGACCATGAGATATGCACCAAAATTATAATTTCAATGAAAAATGGAAATTCTACAAGCCGAACGCTCGAAGTCTTAAAACAAGAGAGCCGAAATTACGTGTTACGATAATACGAGTAACTTAAAAAAAAGAATAGAATATCGTCTCTTCGTCCGCGTTTATTTAATTCCTTTTTTCTTCTCTTTCCAGTCCTTCTCTCTTTTTGCGCAATACTCCTTATATTTTTGTTAAAGTGACTAATTAAATCTGAAATTTATATTAATTTAATCTTGTGTAGTCACCTTCGAGGTTTCTTAACACGTATTTTTATTTAAATCATATAATTACTTATTAATTTGTATTAATATTTTCACACAGTCGCTTTTACAATTTCTTACTGCGTTTGTCATTATACTCAGTACCATATTACAATACAGTTTATACAGTTTATGTTGCATTGGTTTTTTGTATTGCGAAACGCAGAATCGACATAATTAGATCTATTTTTATTCATAATATAAATTTACTTACATATAATTTCAAATTACTCATTATGTCATTAGTTCTTATATCTCGATAAAGTTTAATGCTTACAATTTGTTTATCTGAAACGCAATCTTTAATTAAGTTCCGGTAATGATCTAGACATAAAAAATCCCTTTTTGCCTAATAAGGGAAAAAAGTGGGAGGGAAAAGATGAATTTAAGAAGGAAGAATTATTGCACAGTATATCCAAGTTCAAAGATAAGAAAGCCTCAGGAAAAGACGAGATTACAAATGAAATGTGGAAACTGGGAGTGGATATTATTAGAGATGGTTTTTTTAATATAATAAATAATATTATGAGAGGTCATAAACTACCTGAAGAATGGTCAAAAGGAATCAAGATTCAAATATTTAAAAAATGAAATACTGAAATAGCAGATAATTACAGAGGTATAAGTCATATGAATATGAAACATACAATTTCATAAAAAAAAGTTGAAGTTATAGGGGGAAAAAAAACTAATAAAGAAGTGAGACAGGGTTGCCCTCTGAGTCTGACACTGTTTAATATAGCCATTTCTGACTTAGAGGAATTCGTAAGAAAATTCAGAACAGAGGGAAAACAAATTGGTAAAATAAGGAAATCCTGTATAATATATGCGGATGACATAGCGATCCTAGGTAAGAGTAGTGTTGAACTGAGAGAATTACTAAAATTATTAAGAGTTTTTAATGAAGAAAGAGTTAGTAATAAACACAAAAAAAAATAATGAAGTTAAAAAAATATAAAAACACAAGAAACAGATCAACAGAAATCTTAAGATGGAAATAATGAAAGAATAGAAACAGTGAAACATTACTATTATCTGAGATACGCGATGTCAGAAAACAATGAAGAGGTTTACATAAAAAGAACCAATCAAGGAAACCGAATCTACTGACAGCACAGATTTGGAGCATCGAGAAGAATACTTCAGAAATAATAAACAATAAAGAATAATAAAGAAAAACAATAATAATAATAATATTAATAATAATAATAATAAATAATAAAGAATCAGACTAAAGATTTTCGATGCACTGATGGAAAGCGTTATTTTATATGGGGCTAAGATATGGGGTTGGGAAAGAAATAAAGAAATAGAATTAGTACAAAAAAAAGTATCTTAAGTGGTGACAGTTCTTTGACGTTAAAATCAAGCAGAGTAGAGATTGAAACAAAAGCGGCAATGGGAGCACTTAAATATGAAACGAAATTATTAACCGCAAAATGGAATAAAATTGTAAGAGAGTGTATAAAACATAGAATTAAGAAGGGAATATTAATATAAAATAACAGGAAAAAAATAAAGCCGATAAGAAATTAGCAGCATTAAGGATTAAATTTTGGAACAGTATAGGATGGTCAGGGCTGATATGGTGGAAAAAAAGTTAGAACTTAGATTTATTAATAGAAGAAGTAATAAACATAAAAACTAGTCTAAAAAACAACGATTAGTCATATAAATACATCAAATTATTCAAAAGAATTAAAAACAGTAATATTAGAGAACTTAAAAAGAACTTCTAAAAATGCAGAGAAAAGAAAGAAAGGTATAAAATTTTTGTTAGATTTATATTAGGGAACGAAAATCATGCGAATAAAAAGTGGAAGGAGCAAGAGGACAGAAGATACATATTGTGCGAAGAAAAAGAAAAGACACTGAAACACATATGGGAAGATTGTAATGTTTTAAAGGTATATGCAAATAACTAGGAAGAATGTTTAAAGGGTGATAAAAAAATACTTAAGCACATTATATAAAATACATTTGACTAGAGAGAGAACAAAAAAGAATTAGAAGACAATCAAATCTAAATGAAAGAGAAACATTGGTAAAGCACTTTTAATACGATTATTATAGAATTGATTTAGGCTACAACATAGAAAATTTAAAGTAGATGAAGTAAGATAAGATATAGATAGTTATATAGTAATAAACAACAACTGTGTTAATTTAAGTAGATTAGTCATATAGTATATTAAAAGTCAAGATGGTATTGGTTTATATATAACATAAAATGAATTTTTAAACTACATTTTTGGTATTGGTTATTAAAGTGTAGTAAGTGTGTTGGTAAAATGTGAAGTGGATATGTAAGAACTATTGTAAAAAGTAATTATAAGGCAAGTGTCAAAAATAATCTAAAGATTCATTTCATCTATAAATTGTTCAAAAAATAAAATATATTAATAATAGAGTAATAAATAATAATAGGATAATTTTAAGTTGATATGGCTCCGTTGGATAGTCAAAGTCAAGATGGTATAGGTTTATATATAGCATAAATAGAATTTGTTAAACTAGATTTTTGGTTTTTTAGTAATTCAAGTGAATTGGGTGCGTTGGTAAAATGTAAAATGGATATGTAAAAGACTATTAGTAAAAAAAATATATATAAATTGTTTAAAAAATAAAGTTATAATTAGTTGGTATTATAATAAGATGGCAATAGTTTACAGTCAACATATATAGAATTTGTATTTATAGAATAGTGGTTTTGAATATTCGAGTATATTAATTATGAGAGTAAAATGCGAATTTTATATATAAGGACTATTTGTAAAAAGTAGATATAAGACAAATGTATAAAATAATGTAACGATTCATAATAATTTTAAATTGTTCAACAAATAAATAAAAAAAAACTAATAAGGGAAAAAGTGTCTACAAGCTATCTACCTACTTGTTTGAAAATGTGCTTCGCCTGCCCGATTACCAATTATCCCTAATTAAAGATTGCAAACTCGCGATCATCAACTGCCTATATGCAAGACTCCGAAAGGCAAATTTATACTCTCATAGAGTCATGTCTGATCTGGATCACAACGACATCACTGATTAGTTGATCTCTTGATGATATAGCAATCTTGATTTTTAAGATCCATGGAGATGAATAAACTTCTACTTACAGGTAATACTGCATGTTATCAGATACTGGATAACGGATCGCCTAGGATCACAGCGACGTACTCGTCAAACCCAGGTTTTTCATTATACAAAGCAGAGAGAGATATAGAGAGAAAGAGAGAGAGAACATTCAATTTAGTATGAAAGTGAGAGAAGGCTATAGTAGATAGAGCATGTCATAAGTACGTAAGTATGAGGAAAAGGCTAGAGTAATTTGAGGGAGATCACGGGCCATATAGCATGAGAAAAGGCTAAAGTAAGAGAACGCATCATATAATAGAAAATAATGAGAGCATGAGTCATATAAGGCAAGGGTGCGTAAGATAGTGAGTGAGTGAAAGAGAGAGAGAGAGAGAGAGAGTAAAACGAGTGAATGGGATCGATATCGCATCGACAAACTCTTTCTTTTTAAGTTTAAAATGTTATTTTCTGTATTTAATATTTGATATTATCTGCTCTTTTAATCACAGGTTTACAATGGTCAAAGAATCCTCTAATCAGTACGTAGTCAGGGTTGTTGACCTAAACGCATTTCTTTCTCTGTTGCGTCATATTGCTTTCACTAATCATAGAGTGTCCCTTAGTATGTTATTAACTTTTTTTAATAAAGTATGCAATTACTCTTTTTATATTTCTTTTATTTTTAAAAGAAACATTCGAAAATGGTAATAAAAGAAATATATAGTGAGGCATAGAGTATTGAACTACTAGAAAAAACGATGGAAGTCTATAGAAGATGGAAAGATAGAAATAGAGATGAGGACACGAAGATATACATAGAACAAAGATAAAGTAGATATTTTATTTATTTTTATTGAAAAATTTATACATTATTATAAAAAATACATTCTTAAACTAGTTATACAGTTTTTACTATAAGTAATTATGTAATACCAGTATTACAATACTTTATCCTCAGTTATGAAAGACGTAAGCTTTACAAAAGCCCGTACATATTTCTACATATAATTCAACAAAGCCAGAAAATATATTGCATTAGTATTTAGATATTTCAACTTAATTACTATCAGGTTGTAAATGGTAGATAGAAAAATATATGTCTTTATTGGGAAGTTTATCCTCTGTATACTGATGTACATTATACATTATTAAACTACATGTACAGCTTTTCATATAGTTAATTATATAATGCAAGAGCTTATAATACATTGTTATAAGTAGTAAGTTATGAAAAATACAGGCGTTACAAAAGCATGTGCGAAGTTGAGCATTGAATTTACGTAATACAAAAAGTATATTATCGTATTATTTATTAAGTTAAACTTAACTAATTACGGTTAGTGGATAGATAGATATATAGATGCGTATTTTTATTGAAGAGTATATACATTATTATATACTAAACTTCCTTCTTAAACTTCATCTACACTTTTTTGTGGTTAATTATGCAATACAAAAGCTTAAAATACATTACCATATGTTATAAGTACACAGATATTATAGAAGGATGCACATTGTTACACATAAAATTCCACGTAAGCCAGAGTATACCTGAAAATTTAGATTTTTGCACTAGATAATAGCGGTTTGAATGAAACCAAGTTACATTAACCAGTGGTCAGTTACATCAATATTTGTTGAGATGTATTAATAAATGTTATATAAACAGACAGTTACTTGTTTATACTTACGACAACATAAGGATACTTACCGTAGTACCCCGTTTGAAGGTCCTTAGAATTTACATAAAACGTTAGCATGCATTACTATACAAATTTTAATACAAAGAGAAGAAGTATTTATATTTAGAATTCTTCTATGAGTGCCTCTTTATCTTCTACTGCGCACTTTAATTTTTTTGTTTCTAAAAGTTTTCGAGCCTTTTAGTCTTTCATATTTTTTCAACCTCCTCTCAAATTCTCTCCTTACTCTTGAATTTTTCTTCCAGTAGTAGAACTGCGTCGAATCTACATATTCTTATAAACACAAGCTTTGTCCTTCTTTTCACATAGTTATCTTTTTCCACCCTCGCTTTTTCTCTGGTGTGCCACATTTTCAGATATTCTTGAAGCAGGTCTACATTGTCACAATTAATGGTTTTTTCCTCGAAACCTATCATTCTCTTCACTGTTTTTACGCATAAGTTTTTTCTTTTTAATTACATCATAAAAATGTGTTCGTCGGTAGTACTATCTAATATCTAATCCAATCCTAATAAATCTATCCAATATCTATTCACCATTTTATTTATTTTCTCTATGTTTTTTTTTTTTATTTCTTTTTACTTCCTCCATCCTCATATTTTGTAATCGATTAGAACTACTTCGTTCGAGGAATAAAATAGTTTGAGATTTAACTTTACGTTCTCCATATAGTAGCTCATAAAGTACCCCACACTCTTCCCAATACCATGTTTGCTTTTTTTGTTAGCTTATTATGTTCTGTGTCTCCATGTTCAGTTTTCGGCGAGTATCTCCCAGGTACGTTCTTGATGATTTTTTCTACAAGAGCCCGTTGTCAGGGTATCTCAGTTTTTTTTCACCTTCGTTCTGTAGCACATGATTTTTATTTTTGTAGTGTTGAACTGTAGTCCTTTACTCTCTCGAAATCTCCTAAGAATTCTTAAGAGTTTTCTCAGTTCCTATTCTGATTTGGCTAGAATCACAGTTTGACCAGCGTATAAAATTGATCTCATTTTCTTGATGCTGATTTTAATGTCTGATGTCCTCGTTTTATTTTTATTTCTTATTCTTAATATTCTTGAAAATATACCTATCCTATGTTGAATAGTGTAACATTCAGTGAATAACCTTGTTTAATCCCTCTCTTTACTTCTAATTTTCCCAATCCTTACTTTGATGCTTAAATCTTTATAGAGCTCTTTTATACTACCAATACGATATCTGAAAATCCCTAATTTTTCATGTTTTTGAAAGCCTGATGGCGTCTGTGTGTAATTTGTCGAAGGCAGCTCTCAAATCCACGAAGCTGGGAAGCATTTTCCTTTCTCTTTAATTAGTTGAATTTCTATGGTCGTATTTAACACATATGTGGCGTCTATTGTCTTTCTTTTATATTTAAAGCTGAATTGATTTTTATCCTCCATGTGTTTCTTTATTCTATTTCTTAATAGTTTTTTTTTAATATGCATTAGCATATTTTGAATCTTGATTCCATTAGCACTATTTTCCTATTAATTTTAACTTCTGCGCTATTTCTTTTTATGTGATCAGGATCAAGATACCACTTCCCCTGAATTCAGGTATGCTCTTTCTCTCTAGAAACCTATTAAACACTCTTACAAGCTCTTGTGTCATTAATCGTCCAAATTTACAAAAAATTAGTTCGTTACATCATTCTTTCTGAGATACTTGTTATACTTTCCGGCACTTCGCCAGACTTATCTTCTTAATGCTTTCGTCTTCTTTAGTTTTTTCTTCAAGTTCTTCTCCTCTATCATCCTCTTCACTCTTTATCTTATCCGCAAATATGTCGTTATAGTTGGCTACCTAGAGTTCCTTCGAGACGCCTGCTATTCCTCTTTTGTTTTGTCACCCTTTATTTACCAGATTCCAGAAGGTTTTTCCGGTTATCTTTGTTAGCCTTCTTCATTTCTTTCGTTATCTCTTTTCTTTTTTTGTTTTTTATCGAGCTTATGTGATCTTTTCTTTCTCTAATATATCTTATCTTCACTTCTTCTTTGTTATTTTCTATCCATCTTTTGAATAGTAACAGTTAGCGATCGTTCGCAAGATGGAAGTAGATGAATTCAATGAAAGAAAATTTTTAGATTTATAGTTATATTTTATTGTCCGGTAAAATTACAAGGGTTTACGTGGTACGATATTAATTTCGTATAGACGGAAAAACTCTGATTTTGTAACTGAAAAACTCCGTCCTCCGACGTTCGTATTTATTTCCATTTTCCGAAGCTTTTCTTGTTAGCGGCACGGCTGTGTTTACACATTAGAGAATTACAATATTGCATTATTTTAATCTTAGAAACTGTTCAAAAATTATCAATAATGATATCGGTGTCTCATCTGTTGGGATTACCAGTGTCACTGATCAATATTCAAAAAGCAAGATTGACCACTCTGTCACTTCTATCGACAATTCCATCGATCGACGTTGACAAACAATCTAAATTTAAATCCATTAAAACTCAAAATTGTAGTTATACTAGTGATATATCAATTAATTAGCTAAAATCAAAACTAATTATAAAATCTCAACATCATTATAAAATTATTATAACAAATCATCAGTACAAAATTAACAGCTATATTTAAAATATATAGAAACAATCATCAGAAATTTAACAAAATTAACGAATTTTAAGAAGTTAGCAATTTACGACTGCTGACTCATAATTTCAATGATTGATTGGCTTTACAATTCAATCAATCAAAAAGCACAACCCACACTTACACATTTAAACTGTTTTAACTATTCATACTTATCTTGTTATTTAATTATTATGATAAATAAGTTTTATGTGATTAGTAAAAGTGTTATAAATTATCATTCTATAATTTCTCATCCTCACGTCCACATTAAATACATAAATATCAAACTTACAGAAACAACATCATTTTGTAATAGAAACAATATTCGATCAAGTGCTTTCCCGCGAAGTTATACAATAGGAGATCTCACGCTACTACATTGTGACCACCCGCACGCGACCCACGCACGTGGAGCAGAATTGGGACATTCTATCGCCAACAGTAACCTTAACCGATGACTGTTTTTGCAGCATCTCTTCATCCTAACATTTTCCAATTACCTTCTTTAAGTTTCTTTTTCTGCTCCCTCTGAGGCTCTATTTAGTACCCTCGTCAGATCATTTCATGTTTGTAGTTTCTCAAGATCCTTCAGCCCTTCCCGATACTGCTTTCTTGCCTCCTCAGTCCACCTATACTTTATTCCTTTTTCTTCCTCCAACTCTTTTTCTCTTATTGCATTAAAATTCACATACAGTAATTGGAACCCTCCATTGTCATTTTCTCTATCAAGCCTTCGCGTCCTTAATCGATATGACAGATTATCGAGGCTCCGGGCTTGTCAATATATATATACCCTTTTATTGTTTCGGTTTCTTCTGTCATGTATAAACATACTTTTCTTTTCTAACTACCTCAGCAACTCTTTTCCTTCCTTAGTTTTCTTCTTATATTTAGAACTTCTTTTTTCCTTCTACTTTTCACTTATCCCCTTTCATTTGTTATTATAGCGATAAAATTGATTAGTTCATCCCCTTTCTACCAGGTTATCCATTTTTTTCATATTTGCTCTTCTGTATTCACACATATATACTATTACCAATACTGTTGTCTTTTCTCTAACTTAAGCCGTACCCGTAGAATCTCCTTAATTGCCTTTTTTATTTTAAATCGATGTATCATGTCTTATTGTTCGATAAGCCGGAAGACGTTAACCATCAATAATAACAAGGGATTAAACGGGTCTTATACGACCGTATTGTGCGGCCCCCGGTATTTTCCCGGGGCCGTCGACCGGTCGTCAGGAATTCGGAGATTTTTCGCGAAGAGAACAGAACAAGCCGAAACAGGTACCACTCGCACTATATAAATTCGGGGTAGAACATGACAAGTGCACCAATTGTTCTGTGAAGCCTGTATAAAAGTTACGGAAAATAGGAGCTCCCTGACGGACAGGAGTCCTCGGCGCAGTCGCGGAAATTTGTCGAAGGGCGAATCCACTCAACACGGACCGCTCCCGAAATCAATAACTCGCAACTACCAACAGACCACGAACGAGTAGTAGCCTCGGCGCGGGTACAAGAATCACCCGTGGAAAACGGCCGAAGCTTCTATGCGCACCGTCAACGTATCGTGTCATACGTGAGCAAATAAACAACTTGTGATATTATTCGCCCTGTTTTTCTTATCTTTGGTCCTTGACGCCGGCTTGAGAAGGATCCAGCCTTGTCAAAACATAATTTTCTTATAATTTTCGTTTAATTTCTTTCTTCCTACAGCAACTCCAGGTCCTTAGTTTTTTAAACGTCAACAACATTTCTCTTTGGTCTTCCTTTCTTGTTCTCTCTGCTGGCTGGTATTTCCTCTAAGATGTAGTCTCTCAACTTTCGATCTAATCTTTTCATTTTTCATTTTTCCCTTCTGGTCTCGATAATACCTAGGATTTAATGACTTCCTCAGACCTCCTCTTCTACTTATATAGACTCACTACATTCCATATCAGCATTTATACCTTCTTGTATCCTTTTTCTTGGGTTTTCTAAAAAAACTACCCATTTTATCAGTGAAAATCCAAGTCTCTTTTTCTTCTACTATCCTGTTGTCTCTAATACCAATTTCCTCCTTTCTACCTTACCTCTTCACATTTAGTCGATACCTCTTTTGTTATTTTTTCTTTCTATATATTTCATCATTATTTATGTAAAAGTTAAAATCTTTTAGTGCTTATTTTTCTGCATAAATTTTTCTTTTTCACCTCGATATTATATATTGCTCTCCACCAGCAACGATCATCTGCGCTCTTCATTCATGCTTTTTTTCACTCTGATAGTGACTTCCAATAACTTTTTAATCTATTCACTGATACACTCATTATTACACTTTTCATCTTGCTTCAATCCTGTAATATTATTATCTTTCCTCTTCTCTTAACCCCACTCTTTCTTCCACCACCCACTTTTGATTTCTCCCTGCTTCTTAGCATTCTGTCGTTTCTAACATCCTTCTCCTCAGTTTTTTTTAATCGGGTTTTTCAATAATAAAAAGACAGTTGATAACAGAAAAATATTTATTTAATATTTACAAAGAAAAATTCGGTACAGAGTTATTACATAGAAGAGTTTAGTATAACGCGTACAACCGGCCGCTATTTATAACTTGTACAAATGCGTTGCATTCACCGTTAATCTTATTACTATACCATAATCTTCATGTATCCTTCCACTTACTTACATTTAAAAGTTTTATTTCTAACAATTTTCTCAAGTGCAATTATTCTTTTTCTGCTCACCGATACCTCATCTTCTATCACATCCATATATGCTTTTACTCGTATTAGATAATCCTCTTTCCAATTTTTTATTTAGTCCGCCGCTTTGTTTTCTAGTTTTTTTAATATATTTTCCAACATGCTCTATACTACCTTGAGTATCTCTTTTTGATCTCTCTTTATCAACTATTAATTTAGTGATGATTATATAAAAGATTATGAATATAAAAAAGATAAAAAAAGCGATAAAAACAAGATAAACATTCGAAAATAGTGATAAAAAGAGATACAGTGATACAAAGACTATTGAAAGTATAAGAAAAAACGATGGAAGTCTGTAGAAGATAAAATTAATAAATAAAAGGATACAAAGATATAGATTAGAGAAAGGAATAGTACAGAGAATTATTAAAGCACAAAAAGAGAAAAAGAAGAAGAAATAAAAGAAGTAAGAGGAGACAAGAAGGGAAATCGTTTTAGAAAATAGAAAATAGAGGAAGATGGGCAAGAGATCTGTTGCAAAAACTAGATATAAACATTTCAAAGGAATATTGGTGGACCTGATTAAAAATATATATATATAAAGCAGACAATACGAAAGAATAGATAAATGAAAATAAAACTTTGACTGATGAATCAGAAGAGAAATAAGAAATGATTAAAGAGGTTAAAACGGAAAAGGTACTTCTAGTGTACAACATGAAATGAAAAAAGAGTTCCGGAAAGAATTCAATTATAAATAAAATGTGGTAAAACAGATTTAAGATTTCCATATGCATGACACACAACTGAAAAAAGAATAGCGAGAAGTATTCGTATCTTTTGCTTATTTAATAGTGTTCAAAAATAACAAATCTGGAAACGTATGAAACACGTAAGTATTAAAAAGTATTTGATAGTTCATACAAATGAAATTTATAAAGAAACAAAGATGATAATTAAAATTAATGAAGACATCATTGATGAAATGAAAATGACAAACGGAAGAGAACAATAGTGCCCTATGAGCATAACTTTCTCCAACGTAGTGATCATAGTCTTAGAGAAGAAACTAAAAAAGTTAAGAAGTTCAGGTATTTAATTAGGAAGGTCAGATCCATTGCGTACACATTGACATTTTAATAATAGCAAAAAGTGAAGGGGAATTAACAGAAATGATTAAGAGAATATTTAGAGATTATTTATAGAAGAAAAGATTGGAATTAATATAGATAAAACTAAAACAATGAAGTTTAGAAAAGCAGGAGACAAGAAGTAAAAAAAAAGAAATTTTATGATAGAAATAAAAAGAAATCATCAATCACTTTACTTATTTACAATATAAATTTACAGAATATAACAAGAATAGTTTACATATAAAATGACTAGCGAAAATAGCAAAAATATTATTAGAAAAAGTCTGGAGCATCGTAGAGGTTGTTTAAAGAAGACTTTAAAATTAAAATTAAATTTTTTGATACTTTAATGGAAAATATATTTCTATATGGTGTCGAAATTTTGGGGTGGAAAAGCGTAGAAGAGATTCATCAAATTAACTCTTATGTAGACAGAAATGCATTCAATAGTGTTATGATTATTGAAACAAAAATACGGTAGAGATTAAAATTTCAACAAGAGCGATTAGATTTTAAGAAAAATAATAAAAAAACGAAGACTTCAAAATAATGAAAAAGTGTGTAAATTTAAGGATAGAAGAAGGAAAAATGTACAATAACAATAAATTAAAAAAAAAAGTAAAAGAAATCTACATAACAAATAGAATAAATTTCTGGTATAGTATAGGATAATCATACCGTATGTGGAGAGAGAAATTTAAAAATGTTGACACGTATGATGAGGCAGAGAAAATAAAAGTGACACAGCAGATACAATTGTGGATAAATTATTTTTAAAATTCCAAATGCATAGAGAAATTTAAACATATCGAAGTTAATATATAGAAAGCAAGAAAGAAAAGAATGCGTCTATAAAAAAAAAGAATAAGAAAGAAAATATGAAATGAAAATTTGTGCAAGATTTAGGATGGATTATGAAACAGAGAACAAACACTGGTTGAGGCAAGAAGAAAGTGTATAGATTGAGTAAAGAAGAACAAAAATCAGTGATGAGACTCATCATAGGCAAGTGCAGAGTAATAAAATCTAGGACAAGCGGGTAGGGAAATAGTAAGAAAGGGCATAGAAAAGATATAAGTTTAATAAAATACTCTAGATGAGAGAAAGGAAAAAACCAGAACCAAATAAAAAGTGAAAACTATATTCACAAGTTAAATTAATTTGAATTTAAGTGAAAAATGATCTATACTTAAGATATGTGATGTTAAGCATAAATATTTTATATAATATATTTTTAAAATAATACTACTTCATTTATTTATATTTGAAAAGGTATAAAAATTTTTATACAGGAGTGTTAAAATTTATGTGAAAGTATTTCAATATAACTGTACATGAATAGGTTATTAAGTACTAATCAATATGAAAAATATTGATATAACTGTTAATACTTAGTTTAATTTGCATGGTTAAAATTATCATGAATAAAAATACTCAATATTTATAATAAAAAATAAGAGATAATACACATTAATAATTTATTTAGTTTATGCAACTATTATTTACCTTACTTATTCTTTAACTCCTTAGTTTTTAGTTCTTTAATATATATATATATATATATACATATATATATTTAGAAGTTTATAATGTTAATGTTTTAATGTAAAACATATACGAAAAGTTAAAAACAGTCGTAAAAAATTTAAGAGCGTCTTTTTATGAAATATATTAAATATATTATGAAATGTATGTTTTTGTTTTTCGTCAGATTTTTGTTTTACAACAAAAATATATTTTTAATCGTCTATATTTAATTGTAAACATTAAATATTTTACTTTATATTTAGGAATTTATATTTCTTTTATCGCCGAAACTATATAGATTATAAACCAAATTGCGCTAATTTTACAATAGTAAAATTTTCGACAAAAATATAAACTGTAAACTGATTAGATCAATAAAACAGAAATGATACATTTCTAACAAATATTTTTTTATTGTATGAACATACCAGTTTAATTTATTTGTAGTTTTATCCATATTTTAGAATGAAAATTCCTTGACTTTGTGCGTCTTGAATCTTTATTGAATCTTCATCCCGTTACATTCACCTTTTTCCATGTATTAGAAGTTCCACTTTTCTTGGTTAAAAATTCAAGCAAATCTGACGCGAATTACTATTGGTATCAAATAGTTTCACAATAATTAAAAATTTATTTTATTGTTTCTCACTTACGCCTCTATTTGTTTATTATTTTATTTATTTATCGAAGTAAAATGATTAAAAAATACCTTTAAAAATGAAAGTATACGAGTATTAGAAAAAAATTCCTAAACAAACAGCAGTCAAATTCCAGATTTTTGAAAATAGTATCAATACGTTTGTATTTTATGATAAATTGATCTTTTCATACTAATAAAATATGATTGTAAACAAAATTTGAAAATAATAATTAACCCGAAAAAAGTAATAACGTACCCTAATCAGTAAAAACCTCCAATCACGAAAGACGAAAACGCGAGCGCGTATACAAAAGTAAGATATTACATGAAGTACCGCACAGCTTCCCTTTCACTTATGCAAAAAGATCAAGTTATTGCTCGCAGCTTCCACTTCGTGATTCTAAAAAATCCATGCAACAATAAATTGAGATCGAAATTTTTGCTCATCAAAGTTTTCTCAATTGAATCAGCTTACAGATATCTTTGCTTTTATTTGCTTACATCAATCCGTAAAAAATGAAATAAAATCCAAAAATGATGAAGGCGAGATGAAGACTAAAAACTGGCGTGAAACCCTAAATGCACCAACTACCTAGGTCCACTGCCGCTACGCTCGCAGCTCGCTCTCCCGGAGCCCGAACGCTATAAATGCTGAAGATCTAAAGTTCAACTATTTAACCGTTAGTTATAATAATATTCTTTTATTGAAAAATTAGAAATTTACTAAGCTTCCGATTCTTCACCAAATCTTCAATTTAACGTTTCGAATAATAAGTTATTCTACTCTATAGGCCTTTTTAAAAATATTTGAGTTTTACTTAACTTCTGACCTTTCTCTTTCTAATTGATATTGGGCAATATTTATTTAAAAAAAACTAAAATCTTTTCTATATTATTTAAAATTCACACTTTGTATATCTCTTTACTAGATTTAGGTAAGTTAAATATTAAAAAATGAATAAAAAATGTTTTATTAATTATATAACGTTGAAGCTAACGAATTCAATAAATTAATGATTTTTTTAATACAGTTGCAATTTTATTTTTTATTCATTATCTTAAAAAGAAAAATTCGTTTTTTGAAATATCCCTATTATATATATTATATATAATATATTATAATTTTAATATTGGATTAAAATTTTATACACACATCGATACTATGCTTATTTATCATTGTAATAAAAATTTAAATTATCTCTAAAAAAAATTAAGAAATTAATCTCTTATTACCACATTTAAAATTTAAATATATTAAAATTTTTATACGTGAGAAAATGAAATAAGTTTTTCAATTGATTATACAGTATTGATTAACAGAGTTTCTTTTTTAGATGAGTTTATTATTCCTTTTGTCTTTTTCATCAATTATTCAATTTATATAGTTTAACATTTATAGATTTTGGGTATTAATAATAGTTTTCTACAGTAAATTTCAAAGAACTTATGAGAACTGCTTTCTTTCCGTGTCATATTTTTAATTATATCATTTATTAATTCCTAAAAAATGTTTTCATTTTAACTAAAAATACTTGAAATTATAAAATATAACTTATTAATATAAGTTTTAATCGTGATATATATTTATTGAAATATTATTATTCTTAAAGAAATTTTAATTGACTAAATGCAAAATTTTTTTTAAATTGCAATGTAAAAATCTATAATTTGTATGCATTGATTATAAAATAATCGTCAAAAAAGCAAAGCATTTAAGATATTATGTCTATTTATTAAATAAATAATAAAATGTATATTTTAATAAAACAAACTGAAAAATTATAAACAGTTTTATTTTATAAATACTAGATTTCAGTATCATAATTATTTTCAATATTTTATTATTTGCTGCTAATTTTAATAAAATACAATGTAAATTTTCTTTGATTCGTTCATATATAATTAAACAAAAATAGAAAAATAAAACAAACCTAAGAAATACATAAATATTTCTATTTTATAAATTTTCATAAAATTAATTCAACATTCAACTTTATTTAAATTTTTTAGATGTATACAGTATATAATATAGATTACATATAAACATTTTTTTAAAAAGTAAGTTTTATCATAAAATTATTTTTGTAATAAAAAAATAATCATATAAAACTTTTTTTTGTATCCGAATCTAAGAAATAAAAATATATTATATAATACATATACTTTAGTTATTAGAATAATTTGCATATAAACTTTGATTGTTCAAAATTTAATTTATTATGTTTATTACAAATGTTGATCAAATTCAATATTGTAGTACATAATTTATTAAAAATTAAATTATTATCAAATTAATATATTGAAATAATTCACTTATAATTAAATTAAATAACACTAGAATGTAATAAAATCGACCTTTATTATGAAAATGAACGTTTTACATATATGGCTGGTATTTTTCCCAGGGTTATTGCCTTATGCAATTAATTTATATGTTAAATGTGTTTGATAATTTCATTTCTTAAAGTAAATTAATCTTAGCATTAACAAACGAAATCTATTCACAATTTAATCAATGAAAAAATTGTAAAATTTTTACGTTTCATTTCGAAACAAAGAAAAAACATTGCTAACTCACAAAATCTACAAGTAAATAACTTTCAATTACACACATTTCTTGTGATTTAAGAATCTTATATCTTTAATTACAGAAAACTTTATAATTAAGTTTTATTAATGTCAAGTAATATTCAATAAACAAATTTGAAACATTATAGATAAAATTAAACCTAATCTGAGTATGTAAAATACAAATTTAAAAGTAGTTATGAAAGTAAAATATTTTTTAGTAAAGTTTTTGCACATTTCTTAAATTTTAAAAACAAGTGAAATATTGGCATCATATCAGTAGACTTATATACTATGAATGCCTACAACTCTAAAACGAGTTTGAATTATTTACTATATCAGGTTAGATTTAATTTGATGTATCCCGAATTTATACAAGGAAGAACGAGCTAAAATAAGCGTTAAAATAATTGATTAAATCTTAAAACTTTCAAATATTATTTAGTTCAAGATCGACTTTTCAAAGTTTTAACCATCCTTTTTATTGTGATATCATAGGAGTATTAATTTTTATTAGTTTACAACATATGAATGTGAAGTGTAATAAGATGAATTAATTTATGATTCTAGAAAATAATATATTATTAATTTTATTAGTGTTTATCATTATGAGAGAGCAATGATGATTCAAATAATCGAATAAGAATAAAATTTTTTATTTTAAAAAAAAGCGAAATATTGTGTAAATTCTTTTTTGTAAATTTCTTCGAAAAGTCGAGATATGAACTGGAAAATGCGGAGGCCGAGTTTTTAGAGCGAATCAAGGTTTTCATAAACATCGAGGCATTCTTATGACGATGCTAGAACGTATCGACTCGAGGATTGTCTGATATAAGAGTAAACCTTAAAATTCGTAGAAGAGCTTATTTAGCTAATTAAATTAGTCAAACGACATCACATTACGTTAATCGTTTGCTTACTTTATATCTCTATACATAAATCTATGTATTTATATATATTTATATCACGTCTGTCTCGTCTGCTTTGTAACTTAGGTACATTTTTCAACAACCACTTCCTCTTTGCTCTCTTTCTTTGCCTTCCTGATTTTCCTCGTTCTGCTTATTACATTTTTTTCGTTTTTCAACGCTTTTATTTTTCGCTTACTCATTTCCTGACAAATATCTTAGTTGTTTCAAATTTCGTAATTTGTAATAAATTTAATCTTATGCTGGTTTCTGAGAACCTTTCTTGCCAATCAGGGATTTATGAATATGTGGAATAACACCTATGATTAAAAAATAAAATTATTAATATTAAAAAATAACTGATATTAAATTATATGATATAAACTTTTATAAAGAATATTAGAAAATTAGATAACACAATAACTTACCACCACCAGCAATGGTTGCCTTAATAAGACTGTCAAGTTCTTCATCACCACGAATGGCGAGTTGTAAATGTCTAGGAGTGATACGTTTTACTTTTAAATCCTTTGATGCATTACCCGCCAATTCCAGAACCTAAAGGAATAATATGAGGGAAAAAATATCAAATAGTCATTTAATAATACTTAATTTATTTTATTGAAATTTTGTAACAATTAAAAATATTAGGAAGCTTCCTTTTTACAAATATAATGTTAAATTTAACAAATTCATAATTATTCTACCAATTAATCTTTGAATTATAAAGTTCAATTTAATATTTAATATAGTATACTTACTTCAGCCGTTAAATATTCCAAGATAGCAGCACTATATACTGCAGCTGTAGCACCAACACGTCCATGACTTGTAGTTCTGTTTTTCAAATGCCTGTGAATTCTCCCAACGGGAAACTAAAATAATTGAATAACAGATTTTAAATGAAAAATTTTATGATTCATTCTTAATTTATTTATTATTGTATTAGAAATAATAAAACGTATCAATAATTAATTTACAGTTTAAAATATATTTTATCTGTATATAGAATAAAAATAGTATTAACTATAAAATAAAATCAACATAATTCAATCATAGTAATATTTACTTTTCAAAACTGGTAACTTAAACAATTAAGAATACTATTTTTGCAACGGCAAATATATTAAAATAAATTAATTAAAATTTTATTTAATAACAAATCAGTTAATAATATTTTAAATACGAAAAATTATTAAATAATTTAAAATAAATGTATATAACGGAAATTCAAAGAGTATGAAAAGATCAATGTTTTTAGGACTGAATGTTAGCTAGAATTTAACATGAAAAACATTATTCATCGACCAATCCAGTAACGCGTCAGCAGCTTTCCTGAGCTAGCAAATATCGAACGAGTAGTACGATGACGCGGCTTTCGAATTTAATATTTCTTCAAATTTAAATAAAGATTGAATTTTTAATGGAATTTTTTAAAAATTGTTGAATTAGAAAAACCACGTAATAAATGAAATATGCTTCTAAATTAAATGAATCCATAGAATGTGAGAAAATAAAACCAATAAAGTTTCCGAGACTGAAATTAAATTAGGAAGCAATAAATTTAACGAAATCGGATCTAATAATTTAAAAAAATTTTCTCAACATTAAGCTTTGGTTAAATGAAAACAAAAACTCGTCTAAGTAATTGACTTGTAAAAACAAACATCAATCGTGTGATTGTTCCTTTATTTTAGCGTGAGTCACGTGCAACGATCGTCAAATTTCTTGGAAAATAGTGCAAAAGCCTACAAAAACGCCTTTACTACAAGTCTTTCGCGCCATTTCTGTGCCTTACTCGCTCTATCTCTTTTGCTCGTATTAATCTACAGGCCGCCAAAGAAGCAAGCGCGCGGTAACGCAAGATACGGTGGTAGTGGCGGCGATAGCGAGACACAGCCGTTTCGGAAAAAGCCGCCGAAACTGAAGGTATTCGCGTTGCGTTGAGGACGAAAGGATTCGACCCGCTCGGATCTTGGTTGTTTTAGATATACTCAAATAAAGGATAAGAGTAACGTAAATGCTACAATATTCACTCACCTGGAGCCCGGCTCGTGCAGAACGCGACACCGCCTTTGCTTTTGCTTTACCGGAGTCTTTGCCCGCCTTTCCGCCAGCCTGGAAATTTCAAGCAATGGTTTTTTAGGTTAATACGCCTATTACGGCCATGAAAATTTGAAAAAGAATTGCTTTTCGTACGACTTAATGATAATTGACATATTACTTACCATTGTCTAATTCGGTTGCTTCTCTGAAAGTGTACGCGCGTAAAGAATAAAAACTCTGGCTTGCTCGCTCAATCTATCTCCCTGTACGTCAGCCCGAGTATACACCACTCTTGTGCCGCTTGGCTCACAACTCACTACCTCACACTTGCAACTTTGCGTGTGTGCCGCCGTACCGCTCTCCTTTTCTCTCTATTGCCATTCGCCTTCTCTGTCTATCTCTCTTACTCTCACTCTTAACGATAGTCCTTCCTTGGCTCTTCTCCACCAGTGCTGTTGGCCGAAACTCAGAGAATATGTACACCCAATTTATGATTCTACGGCACCACTCTAGGGGTCTCTTTCTCTCTTCCTCTTTCGCATTCTCTCTTTCTCTTTCTTTCTCTCCCTCTCCCTTTTCCATGGTACTCCAGTCATCAAAACAAGATGGATAGACAGCCGTGCTCTTATATTACCGTCATGATCCGTCAAATTTTTTTGCTGCATTCTGTGCTTCAAACTTTTGCTTATACATTAACCCTTACTTTACACTTACAAAATTTGTTTAAAAATTTTTTTAAATTCTCATTATTTAAATTTTATTTTGGTATATTGAAGTTATTGAAACACTCTCTCATGTAGAAATATGAAAAATGGTTAACACTGTTTACGTGGAAATATAAATAATACTTAACTTGTATTTAACAAATTTATATTTTTTAAAATAAATAATGTTAATATATAAGAAATTCAATTTCTCTACATAGATAAATGTAAAAATTTTCGACACTTTATTTTTAACCTCTAGAAATTTCATTTAAAATACATTAATTTTTATATTAAATTTATTCAAAAATTCTTATATAATTAGTAATTTAATTAATAAAACCTCATGATTTCTTTATAAATTTATTGTTTACGATATTAAAACAATCCCTTTCTATGTAATATTAAAATTATAGACGTTAATATTTAAAAGATTGCATTATACGGGTCTTTTTTTCTTAATAAATAAAAATTATATAAATAAAACTACTTGAATAATTAATTCTTTATTTAAATAATTGTATTACAAATTTTTTATGATATTGTAAATAAATTATTTGTATACTTACATATGCGTATATTTTCTCCAATGGTTATTTTTATTGCAGAAAATAACATTTTCCAGTAATATGATATTATTTTTTTGCATATTTACATTCATATTATTTAAATGTACACTTTCTGTGCTATATCTATTTCTACCCCGATCAATCTTGATTGTAGAGTGATTGTTTTTATAAGCAATTATAAAGAGACATCGTTTTAAATTTAATGATATTTTTATTATTTATTATAATCCGTACATATTTACCAAGCATATTTTAAATTCAATAACATAGGTTCTGTATAAATGAAAAATGAATGTAACTCTTTCTCTAAAAGCGTCACTAAATGTAGATTTTGATAATTGAAAATATTGTATGATTATACATATATATATATATATACATATATTAAGCTTGTCATTCATATTTTTAATCCTAAATAAACATTTATAATTAAATTGTAGTATCTGGTATAAATGAAGATTCAAGAATAAATTTATATAATAAAATGTCGCATATTTTTTAAATTTTTGTTGTGAAGAATGTTAAAATATTTTGTCTTGTATATTGATCAACAAAAATAATATAATTGATATTTTATACAGATTGATTTATTATTATAATAATTATTTATTTAAACTATAATATTAATTGACTGTTATTATATTTTTTAATTACACATAATATTGAAAATAATAAAACTATAAAATTTAATGTTACGCTTATTATTATTGTTGTTATTGTTTGTTGTTTATATTGAAACAATTTTTTAAATCGAATTATATTTAATTTGTATATTGCAGAAAAACTTATAATAAATTAGTTTTAATGATAGCATTTATAATTAAATATATTAAAAACATAAAAATAATACATTGTATTTGAAAAAAAACAATTTAACACGATATATAAAATATTGTGAAATTGTAAAAACTGTTTTTATTAAACCGTTAGAATGTTAAACTTTAACTTAAATTATGTAAGTTTTTTTAATAAAATTCAAACTTCAATTTAAATACGTGTTTACTTAATATTATCTTCATGACAAAAATAAAGCTAGGAATTTCAATTTTTATTTTAATTCTACTAGGTAAATTTTTTAATTATTGTGTATTAAGATAATACATTTATTGCACTTTTTTAATTACAATGAATTAACATATAAAATAAATTCAACGAAAAAACTTTTCTTGAAATAATATATGTATTTTATATAATATTTTATAATTTTATAATAATATGTGTATTTTAATACAAAAATATATAATATATACTTGTATGAAGAATTATTATTAAACTTCCATTACAAATATAAAATACGATACAAAAGATTTATTTATATTATTACAAAAAATAAAATAAAAGTATACTTAAACTTACGATATTAATAATTTTTTATTAAGAAATAATGTAATTCAAGTTTCATTATCTAGATAAAATATAAAAAAGAATTAAATATATTGTTTTTAGATGAAAAAAAACTTAAAATTTTTTTTTAAAGTAATAAAAAAATTGAATTAAATATTATGAAGTATATAAAATAAATCAAATGTGTTACGAAAATCGGACATAACTAATTTCAGACCAAGCCAGAATTTCTAGTATAGAATTTATAAAGAGAATAGAAAAACGAAGAAATTAAACCAGGTAATTACTGAAAACGTCACTGACGGTCATCTTTACATAGTCTGGCGGTTAATCAGGAAAAATGGAGGGAGACAAGTAATGTACACATATATATATATATAGCCTAGCGGTAAAAGAACACTGCTTAGTAATTGAAAGGAGCAAAAAATATTGAGAAAGAAAGATAGTGTGATTTTGTGGAAGAGGAAAAGAGAAGGACGCGCGAACCTCGAGGGGCGCACGGTCAACGGTCGAAACGAGCTTACTGGTCGTTCTGTATATTGCATTTAGTAGCAACGAGTTCGACCAATCGCAAGGGGTGTTCGAAAGAAACGAGACCATCAAATGCGCCGTGGCTTGTGGCTTTCGTCATTCAGGATATAAAGGGGGGAAAACTCGAGACAACTAAAACTTTATGAGAATGTAAAATATTTTTCCTTACTTTTTCAACGTTTCTTAAAAAAAATTGCTCGTTACACCGAATTTTTTTATTTTGCTCGACTTTCATTTTCTTTTCTTTAATATTAAGTATAAAAGGGATTTTTTAAATCGTTAATAATTACTTAAATGTATTCATGTTTATTAATCAAATTTATAGTATTAATCTAAAAATAGATAGAACGTATTTCATCAATCTGCTTGAAATTACAAACGTATAATTAAAATAAAGATAATATAAGTATACAATCATTACATGTAATATGTTAATAATCATTATAAATAATAACAAAAAAAAGAAGTATAATGTTTGTAAATATAGCGTTAATAACGCCTACCACAAATTTGACATGAAATATTCACGATTGACATTCAATTCAACTTTCACCATACTATATTAATGGCGGGAAAATACTGTAAAGCTTTTGATACAGTAAAAATTTGAAAGAATATTCTTTAATAATATTTATTACGTATTATCTTTTTTAAGCTATCATATTCATAATAAAAAATAATTTACAAGTGAAACAGCAATAAGCCTGTTAAATAAACATAATTATTCGTATATATTATTTTTATACTGAAATATAAATATCTTATGATTCAAATAAAAAATTTAACTTTTCCATTTCGATTACTTCTCAAATATTTGAATTATTATGATATAAATATAATATTTTCATTTGAATACATTCAATTAAACATTTATTTTTATTATTATTTTATTACGAATTTTTTCAATTTATTTATGTTTTTAATAATATAAATAAAGAAAGAATTTAGAACATCTAACTAGAAATATATAAAAGATTTTTATAGCATTATAAATTTTAATTGTTCTTATAAAATTTTTTTTCCACGTAATTTTTATTTAAAAAGAAATAAAACGAATTATAAATTTTCATTATATCTTGATTAATCTTGATTATAAGTTGATTAAATATTTATACAAAATTGTTTTAACAGTTAAAAAAGTAGCTGATATTTTTTTATAGATTATTTTATTATTTATTTACGAATAATTTAAACATTATTATTTACAATATTGCAAATTACTTATTACTAATTTACATTGTACAAAATATTCACGTCAGTTAATTTTATGACATAGTCTGAAATATGTATATATATTTTTTTAATTTCTATTATTCTCTTTTTTCTTATTTAAATCTAATATTGCTTTCCTGCGCTATGTCTTTTTCTTTTTTTATATTTTTTTCTCCAACAGATCTATTTATAAAATATTTATATCTTTATTGTCTCATTTCTTCATTTATTGTCTCATTCTGGTTCAATCACATTATATTTTTCCTACTTTTTTGCTATCTTTTTTCAATATATTTTTCATCTTGGTTACTTCAGTCTATATTGTTTCATCACTTTTATTGCTTTCCTGTTTTTATCCCACGTTTGTTAAATTTATTTTTTTCGTAGTTTTTTAAATCTTTTAATTCATCCTACATTTCAAATATTATTTAAATCTTATGCTCTTTTTATCTGCTTTTCTAATATTTCCTCTTCAAAATGTCTTTATTTTTTTGTTTCTCTCATTTTCTACATCCTTGAATTACTTCATTTTTAATGGTTAATGATTAGACTCTACTCTTCCAGAAAATCCATTTTCTTCATCTTCTTATTTGTGAAGAGTTCTCTTTTTGATGTGATATTTAAAAATTTTCTTTTCTCTTGCCTAACCGCCCTCATTCACCTTCATCCTACTGGTATTAAATAAATATGCCACTCCTCTCTCCACATTATCACCGGCATTCTTATTCCTTATTCCCATAATTTTTGCAAGTTTTCTCAAATCCCCCGCCCCGCATAGACAATATATCTTTTTTTATTTCATTTAATTTCTCTTAATAATCACCTTAACAAAGATCAACTTATCTGATTTGAATATTTTTTTCTCATTATTTTCTTTTGATTTTCTTGTAGTTAATGCTAATCTTCCCTTTGCTTACTCTCTTTTTTCCTTTGCTACTGGAGTCAGTTCTATTTAAAAAATTAAGTAATTTACCCCTAATATAATTATTCTTTGTTCTCTTTATCTAGGTTTCAGTTAATTCTATAATATCTTGTCACTTGAAGTATCTTCATTCTTGTATATCCACTTTATTACTGCGGTTATAATTTAAAATCCAATTTATACCCTATTCTTCTTTCTCTTATTAATATAATCTTATAATACTTATAGAATTATAAAATAATTTTAACCTAAAAAATAATAATTATCTTCTCTTTTTTACTTTAATTTCCTGCTGAACCTGTCCTTTTTTTCGAAAAAATGATCTCTCTCTTTTATGCTCCAAATCTTTATTATTTTGTTATTCATAATTCTTGTTTGTTCGTCTTTATGCTAGATGTTTCAGTTCTCTACTACTTATCTTTAAATTACATTTTTCCTCTCTCTACATTCAATATTTCTTGTATTTAATTCTCTCATATGATTTTTTCTTTATATTTCTAATTTTACCATTTTTCCCCTTCTATTATATTTAAAAACTTTGTATTCCTTATTTTCATAAGGAAACTTTAAAACTTTAAAACTTTAAACTTTAATTATCTTTTATCAAATTTTCCCCCTTTTCCTTTGTCCAGTTCTGTTTGATATTCAATTTGTTACAATAATTTTATCTGTCTTTTTCCTTTTCCTATCTTTTAATATTCGTTTAACTTCTTTTTTTTCACCTTCCCTCATTTTATTTTCTCTCCGTACACTTACTTCCTTCTTCATCTTATCTTTTATTTGCGTTTTCCAGCTTTTTTATTTTCTCGTCTTTCTTTCATTTTCTTCGAAAATCCTTTAAAAAACTTTTTTATTTTTTTCATAATGGCTTTAAAACTTGTCATCTCATTTATCTCTTTTTTTCTCTTCTCTTTTTTTATTTCTTCAGCGGATAAGCATACCTTTTTCTTTTTCTCCAAGCTTATTGTTACACATTTTAGGTATTTGTATTAATTTAAATTTTTTATTTTTACTGTCCTATTTTTCCTTATTTCTATTCTGAACGCATCGCATTTCTGTTTTTCCCGCCAAAATCCTTCTCTCTTTTTTTTTTAATCCATTTTAACTTCGTTACTTAACCTCACTATTTTCTCTTCAATTCATATACACACTTCTGAATGTAAATAATTTTACTCACTTTTCTTTCTTTTTCGTTTACATTCAATATTCTTTCTCTGTATAATTAACTAATTAAAAAAAAAATATAAGAATAATGAGACTTTACTTTAATCTATATTTATTTCATGTCGCGCCCCCTCTCGTTTTATAATTTTTTTTAGTATAAATTACTTTTCATAATAAATAAAATTGTTATATATATATTTATACCTAATTTTCCCAAACTTCATTTTTCCCAAAAAATCAATAACGTAAAATATTTAATATTTAATAAATAATTATTTTATTTAACTTTAAAAATTTTAATAAAATTTTATCTATATTAACAATAGTAATAAGTTTGTCATTTGAACTACTTAATATGTTTGAAGTAAATATATTATTTGAATAACTCACCTCAAATATATGTGAATTAGTAATTTGTTATAAAACCACTAAATAAAAATATAAAATTTTATATATAGAACTAAGCTTATTATAATTATAATTAACATTTCTAATATTGACAGATATAATAACTTTAAACATTAAACAATAAATTGGTTTTTATTTTTCATTTTCATTCAATAAATAATTAAACAAATAAAATATTTAGATATTTTTATAAACATAAATTAAAACTTCTTTTATTGACTAATGTTCTCAGTAATATTTTATCTAAGACAAATTTAAAAAATACAATTATTGTGTTATTATGCTCATGTTTAAAATTAAATAATATACTAATAAATAGTGTATTTATAAAAAAATGATAATTTTTAGTATAAAAAAGGTATTTTACTATATAAACACTTATAAATAAATTTTACAAAAATTATGTCATAAGAAAATTGTGATGTTTTATATTCTACTTTCTTCTTAAAAGATATATGAAACAATCAAAATTATTCTTTTGATCTGTAATTGTATTAAAAATAAAAAAATAAGAAATGGGAATAGTAAATTGTGAAATTATTATTAAGTTAATAATGTCTAAAACAAGTATGTATACAAATTAATTTTTTAGACACAATTTATTGTGATGTTTTTAAATAGAAAACGTACTTAATTTAAATGTTATACATAATTTCTTTTACACTCTTAAATTTATAATTAAGAAACTTATTCCTTTATTAAAACACTTATTCCATTTAATAAAAAATAACAATACTAATTTGTGGAATAAATTATTATATTTTATTCGCCTTTTTGATAAACAATGTAGTTTATATAAATATAGTTAAGAGTAATATTACTAATTATCATTTTTTTTTTCTGAAAAAAATTAATCTGAAAAATTATGTGATTCTAACGAGTCATTAATAACAGTTGTAATTATTAATGTTTGTACATTTAAACATGAATTTATTCAAAATTTAATAAGTTAGTGAACTAATATAATGAAATAAGTGTCTACTCTGTAATTGAATATATTTTTGTTCCAATTTTATTATTGAAGTAAAATTTATTATAAAGTTGAAATTATAAAATAATTATAATTAATAACTAATGAGTAAAATAATAAGATACTATTTTATATGTATGAATGAGTATGAAGCATCATAAATTACACAAATTAAAACATTTATTTTTTGTATGTAAAAAATAAATAAGAGTATTTAAAATAAAGTATTAATCTATAGTTGAGCACATCATAATTCTAAAATTTACATTGTATTATATGAGTCATAATAAATTTCACTTAAGGAAGTTATTCGTTATGAATTTGAGGTTAAAAATCATTCATACTTATTTATGGATATAAAATGCCTTAAAAAAATTAATATTTAAATAAGGAATAATTTATTATTCCCTATATATTATTCTATATAAATATTCAATTTTCTTCTTTTTCAATATTGTCGGCGGTAACTTCTGCTAGGTGGTCACATTGCTCCTCCAGATCGTTCTGAAAATTAAATTTTATATTTAATATTTATAAATAATAAATTTTGTTTTCTTATAATTCATAACATTTATATTCTTTCATTTATATTTGATATTAAAAAAAGAAACCTTTTTTTTCCTCATATCATTATTATTTCAAATAAAATATAATAATAATTTAATACATAATGTATGAATGAATGAAATTTTTTAATAAAACAAAATAAATATAATAGTAGAATTATTTTTAATATATTCTGCATTATAGAGTTTCTTACTAAAAGTAGAATTAAAAAAAAAAAAGTTAACATAAACTTCAAATAAAATTTTGAATAAATATCAATTATTGCAAGCTTATTTAACAGATGATATTAAGTATATTTTAATTTATTAATAAGTATCTTGATTGGCAGTATTTCTTATATTATTTTTTTTAATTATATCACGATCAGTAAGTATTGTTGAAAAAAGTATTCATTTTCAATAGGACTGAAATTTTCTATGTCGAAAAATTTTTATATTTAATTTGAATAAACTAATATATTTTTGATATTTTTTTTAAACTAGTTTCAAAAATATAATTTTAAATTATAAATAAAATTATATGTAAAAAAATCATAATTTAAATATTTTGTAACGGTTTATTTTATTGCATCTATTACCTTTTATTTATTTTAGGATATCTTATGTTATAATAAGTCCTAATTAAAATACATTATTTTTATATCACTATTACTAAGATATTATAATATTATTTCTAATATTTTTTCATTTTTCTTCTTATGAAATAAAAAATAAATAATTTAAATATTTGTAGTGTACGGTATCACATTTGTAATAAAAGTTTTTAAAGTATTTAATTTAAAATAGTATTACATACTTTTGTAATGAAAATGTAAACTTTTAAATTGTTACAATGAAATTTATAAATTGATTTAATCAGTAATTATATTAAATAAAATACATTGATAAATGTTAAAACTATGAAATTTTACATTTTATGCAACGGTTGTCATAAAGTTAATGTTTCTGCATCCTTTGAAAATTAAAATAGAAAAGCATACCATTTTGTTTTTCAGAGTGATATTTATTTTGTATAATAGAATAGATTACTTATGCAAATTACGATATATTGTAGTAATTATAATATTTACTTCTTAATTTATTATTATAGGTTTATATTTTCTAAAAAAAAGCTAAGTACTTATTAACGAGTTAATTATATAAATTTTTATATTTCGGCAGTGATAAATATGATCATTCTTATTAGTTGTATATAATCAAAAAATTGAAATTATTTACTATTGAAATAGGAAACATTCGAATGATTTTAGAAGGTTAGTTAATGTTGAATATATATTATAAATTCTCAAACATATATTTGAAAATTCGAATAATAAATTTTGAAATACTTATATATTTAATAAAAACTAAAAATAATTATTTTTATATTTTTCTATACAATATTATTATATTATAAAATATATAATTTCTATTTTTAATTTTGAAATTTTCTCAATACTATTATAATTTTTGCTTGATATTATAATTATTGTGTATATACATCAGTACTTTAGATTAATAAGTTGAATTTCGTTGTAAGCGATTGTGAGAATAAATCATGTAAATTTGTCATATTTTAACTGATTTTTTAGAAATGTTATAGCTAAATGGTTTTTGAATAATAAATATTTAGAAATTGATACAGAAATAAAATTAAACAGGAAATAGTAGAATCACACAATATTAATTTAATCTAAACAAATTTCAAAACATTATATAGTTTAATGTAGATATTCAGTCGAAATATTTTAGATAATTAATTTTTAAATATTATTAATAGGTAGAAATATTAATTTTTCGTAATATCAAATAAAATTTACGTTATTTTCTATGTATATTTAAATTTTTCATGATAAAGAAAATTAAAAATTAAAGTTATAATTTATAAAACGAAAATTTTTAACAAAATATTCTTAATGAATACAATAGTATAATTAAAAATTATGACTAAAATTTTATAAATTTTTTCTTTTTTTCAACTGAAAAATTAATTATAACAATTTTTTTTATTTATGATTATATTTCATTATTATTTGATTTACTATATTCAATAAGAATGATTTTTTCATCGCATCGAAAGCATGCAGTGCAAAGTTAACTGAAAATTTAAATTTAATATTCCAATAGTGAATATGAAAATTGTTAAAAAAATTAGTTTTGAAATACTTAGTTAATTTCTATGGGGAATTATCGATTTAGATAAATGATAAATAAATTTGATGGTATATGAAAAATCTAAGATAAGATAAGAAAAGGATATCTGTTGAATACATCATAAAATTATGACAATTTTTAATTAAATACTTTTTTGTTTCATGCAACTTTATGTAACTAACTTTATAAAAATTTCAGATAAAATTGAAAATAAAATTCTTAAATATATGCATAAATTATATAATTCTACCAGTTATTGAAATAGAAAATATGTAGCTGCTTATGTCGAACAAAGTTTGATAGATTGATGGATATATGACAGATAAACTGAAGGTAAAGTATAGAAAGTATAAAAAAGGTATATACATGGATTAAGATTATTTTAAACTAGTGCAAATAGATATTAGATAGATAACGATATTAAAAAGACGATAGACCTCTTCAAGTTCTAAGCATTTTCCCCATTCCTTGAGAGTGATTTTGTGATTATTGTCAGCGTCGCATGAATCAAGAAAGGGTGCTATACAATGCTCGAGGGCCATAAGAGGTGCACGTATTGGGAAGAGTTCGTGTCTAGAAACAGAACGATCATGTGGGTATCCATCTAAGTCACACCATTTCCAAATGGCTGCATTAGACCAGCGTAGAGTATAATTGGACTCAGCTTCTCGCTGCATTTTCACATAGTGCTTTGGTAGCTCTTGACGGTCGGCCAAGTCGCGCATTATATTGAAGAGCCAATCGCGCATGCGACGAGGAAAGTCAATTCTGTCCTCCTCCTTGCAGGCCTGTTGAACATACAAATCAACTAAAGTTTTCTATCTCATATCATCAAACAGATTTGATAATTACTTAGTCATATAATTTTCAGAATTTAAATTCAAAGTCAATAAATGAATATAATAAATAAATAATTAATAATAATTTCTGTATAATACAATAAATTAACGAATACAAAATCATACTTATTTCTTGTATTCTAAAGTTGTAAAAAATTATTATTTAATTAATTAAATTTTTGTAATTAATTCAATCTTTCTTAAAATTTTTTTCCTAATAATAATATAATTAAATATGATACATTTAAAATACGGTACATGCTTACCACATTTACTTCAGATAAATTTCAATATTTCTGGAAAACTATAATAATCACTATATATAGTATCATATAATACCAAAATATATATATAGTATAATAAAAGATAAATTCGTGTTTATATTTTTATTTTACCACGTACATATTTTATCCTAATTTATATATTAATTCCTATTATATTAATTCCTAAATTTATTAATATTAAATCAACATTTGAGGAAATATTCCACATGATAACCTTTGATATATTTTATAGTTAATTAGTTTATGCAACAATATACTACATTGTTATAGTACTTTACAATATTCATTTATACATTTGTTTTTAATATAAACAAGCGCATATATACATATACATATCTATTCTCATCTTATAATCTACGCATATACAGTTTTTGTACTATTATCTTTTAAATTCCATCACCTTTTCTTAAATTTAATGTTTTGGTAATAATTTCTCTATACATAAAAAAATTATTATTACATATAAAACACTTAAATTTAACATTATGCTTTGCTTGTTACACAGTGACATTACACTCGATGTTCAAATTAATTTAACTTGTGAATATAGTTTTCACTTTTTATTTGGTTCTTGTTTTTTCCTTTCTCTCATCTAGAGTATTTTATTAAACTTATATCTTTTCTATGCCCTTTCTTACTATTTCCCTACCCGCTTGTCCTAGATTTTATTACTCTGCACTTGCCTATGATGAGTCTCATCACTGATTTTTGTTCTTCTTTACTCAATCTATACACTTTCTTCTTGCCTCAACCAGTGTTTGTTCTCTGTTTCATAATCCATCCTAAATCTTGCACAAATTTTCATTTCATATTTTCTTTCTTATTCTTTTTTTTTATAGACGCATTCTTTTCTTTCTTGCTTTCTATATATTAACTTCGATATGTTTAAATTTCTCTATGCATTTGGAATTTTAAAAATAATTTATCCACAATTGTATCTGCTGTGTCACTTTTAATTTCTCTGCCTCATCATACGTGTCAACATTTTTAAATTTCTCTCTCCACATACGGTATGATTATCCTATACTATACCAGAAATTTATTCTATTTGTTATGTAGATTTCTTTTACTTTTTTTTTTAATTTATTGTTATTGTACATTTTTCCTTCTTCTATCCTTAAATTTACACACTTTTTCATTATTTTGAAGTCTTCGTTTTTTTATTATTTTTCTTAAAATCTAATCGCTCTTGTTGAAATTTTAATCTCTACCGTATTTTTGTTTCAATAATCATAACACTATTGAATGCATTTCTGTCTACATAAGAGTTAATTTGATGAATCTCTTCTACGCTTTTCCACCCCAAAATTTCGACACCATATAGAAATATATTTTCCATTAAAGTATCAAAAAATTTAATTTTAATTTTAAAGTCTTCTTTAAACAACCTCTACGATGCTCCAGACTTTTTCTAATAATATTTTTGCTATTTTCGCTAGTCATTTTATATGTAAACTATTCTTGTTATATTCTGTAAATTTATATTGTAAATAAGTAAAGTGATTGATGATTTCTTTTTATTTCTATCATAAAATTTCTTTTTTTTTACTTCTTGTCTCCTGCTTTTCTAAACTTCATTGTTTTAGTTTTTATCTATATTAATTCCAATCTTTTCTTCTATAAATAATCTCTAAATATTCTCTTAATCATTTCTGTTAATTCCCCTTCACTTTTTGCTATTATTAAAATGTCAATGTGTACGCAATGGATCTGACCTTCCTAATTAAATACCTGAACTTCTTAACTTTTTTAGTTTCTTCTCTAAGACTATGATCACTACGTTGGAGAAAGTTATGCTCATAGGGCACTATTGTTCTCTTCCGTTTGTCATTTTCATTTCATCAATGATGTCTTCATTAATTTTAAATTATCATCTTTGTTCTTTATAAATTTATTTGTATGAAACTATAGCAATACTTTTAAGACTTACGTGTTTCATACGTGTCCAGATTGTTATTTTTGAACACTATTAAATAAGCACACAGATACGAAATACTTCTCGCTAATTCTTTTTTCAGTTGTGGTGGTCATGCAATATGGAAATTTTACATCTGTTTAACCACATTTTATTTATAATTGAATTCTTGCCGGAACTCTTTTTCATTCAAATGTTGTACGACTAGAAGTACTTTTCCGTTTGAACCTCTTTAATCATTTCTTATTTCTATTCTGATTCATACAGTCAAACTTTTATTTTCATTTATCTATTCTTTCGTATTGTCTGCTTTAATTATATATTTTTAATCAGGGTCCACCAATATCCTTTGAAATGTTTATATCTAGTTTTTGCAATAGATCTCTTGCCCATCTTCCTCTATTTTCTATTTTCTAAAACGATTTCCCTTCTTGTCTCCTCTTACTTCTTTTATTTCTTCTTCTTTTTCTCTTTTTGTGCTTTAATAATTCTCTGTACTATTCCTTTCTCTAATCTATATCTTTGTATCCTTTTAATTTTTTATTTTTTCTTTAAGTTCTTTCTTTTATTTTTTCCTTCTCTTCTTTCCTATTCATACCCACTAGAATAAATATTAGTATTTTACTTTATTATTATACTTTTTTGTCCCTTTTCTTGAGCTCCCTCCTGCTCGCTCTGCCCCTCCCTCCAAAAACACTCCTCTTTTTTATCACTGTAAGTCCAAGTCTTTTTTCTTCTATTATATTGTTCTCTATGTATGTCAATATCCTCCCTTATACTTGAGCTCTTTATTGTTAGTTGCCACACTTCTCTTCTTATTATTCTCTTTCTATACATTTCATTATTTTTTATGTAAATGTTGAAATCCTTCTCCTTTCTTCTCAATTGTTTTCTTTTATACGTCAATTCTTAATGTTGATTGCCATTAGCACCAGTTACCTGTTCTCTGTCCACGCTTTTTTTCATTCTGATGGTGACCCTCAATCTCTTTTTAATCAATTCGCTAATCCTTTATTCCTCATACTTTTTACAGAGTTTCAGTCTTGTAATAATAAAAATAATATGTCTCTTCTTCTCTCTCACTTGTTCTTCCAATAACTACTCTAATTATTTTCTTTAGATCTCCTGCTTTTTTAGTGTCCTGCCTTCTCTTTTCCCCTTATTGTATGTTTTTTCTCAAGTGCAATTATTCTTCTTCTTCTGCTCTTCGTCACTTTATCTTTTAATACCCTTATTGTGCCACTTTTTTATAGCTCCACTTCTAAATTATTTTTATCTTATTTTCTCTGTCATTTTATTTTCTAATTCTTTCAACATTTTCTTCGTCATAGTTCAACTTTACTTTTTACATTTTCTATCTATTATCTTGCACTATTTTCAATAGTTTTTCTTTTTACGATCAATTTACCGAATTGATGCCAACCCCTCCCCTTTCTCTTGATTCATTATGCCTCGCTTTTTTTCAATCAGTTTTTTTTTCTTCAGTGGCTGAGAATGGTGTCTTTCTTTTTGTGTACCCTTTTCAATTGTGTTTTTTTCTACCAAAATAATATATTTTATATATATTAATAATATTTTGATAAAAAACCCATTAGTTTTTTATTGTTTATTTTAAATGAATATATTGACATCATCAGATTAATTAAAAAATATTATTTTCTAAATTCATAGTTAATTTTAGTAAACGTGTAAACATTTTATTTTTTATACGATATTTTTTTTGTATTATTCTGTATTTCTAACTTTGAAATTGTTATAATCCAAACAGAAGATTGATTTTAAAAAAAAATCAGAGTTTTAATTGTTATCCATTTAGGCTACCTACTCTTGTTTAATGTAAAATGAAGATTTTGTATAAAAATGCATATTTATTTAACTATAATAATTAAAATCATTAAAAATGATATAATTAATAATAAGTTTTATTTAATTTTAAATTTATGGTACTATGGTTGATATTATGATGAATTCTAAGGTGAACAAAAATTAAATATAAATTTCTAGTTTAAATGACTAAAAATATGTAAAAGTACTTAAAACTCACAGGCATTTGCTTGCACTCTCCGTAGTATTCAATATGAACATGCTGGTAGTCAGGGCCTCTACAGCGAATATCGTCCGTGTCACAAAAGCATCTAGCCTGATAAACTTCACAGTCGCTTCCAAACGTTTCATTGTGATTTGTGCAAACCCTTCTTCGTGGATCGCTTTCTTCGTCGCACTTCTCAATGCATACGCACATGGATTCATGATTTTCTCCCAACTACACAAAATAAATAGAAAATAGAACATTTAAGTTTTTTTTTAATATGATTTATAATTTGTAAACTTATAAAAAACATATCTAAAATTGATTATGATTTCTGAATTATATACATTTATCTATCAAAAGTTTATTAATATATAATTAATTTCACTTATTTATCATCTCTTTAGATAAATATAATTTAAGTAATTTTACTAATGTATCGAGGTAAAATTTTATCTAACTTTTATTAAGACAGAGTATTCCTGTACTTGACTATGTTTTGCACAATTCAATATATATATTGAAACCCTTATAAACAAAGTATATTATTATTTATTTAATTATTAAAAAAAATCATTTATATATAATTTATGTTATTTACAATTTTTTATATTGTTTTTAAACGAATTATATTTTGTAATATTGTCATAATCTCTTTAATTTATATAATCTCGTTCATATAATTTTAATCATTTAATACTGTTTTCTTCTTTACTTTTAACATTGCCTTTGAACGTAGTAGTCTTTCTTTTTCATATTTCCTTCTTTTGCTCCAATGAATCTTTCTATATAATTCTATTATATATTCTACAAATTCTTTCTTTATTTAACAACTAATGTCTGTTTTCTTTAATTTAATTCCCCTTCTAAATCTTGTTACTGTTGTTACTCCAACACTTCTTTTTTTCCCTTCATTATTTTTATTAATATACCTTGTTCTTTTAAACTCTTAATCTAATTTTTAAAATTGATCTCATATATTTATATATTTTTAATTATTAATCCAAAATTGTTATTAATTGGAAATAATTGCTTCTAGTTTCTCTCATTTTTTTCTATTTTATGTCTTTAATATTCATTATCCTATTATCATTCTAACTTTTCAATTTCTTTAAATCTTTTCCATTCTCATATTTGAACTTCATATACTAATATATTTTCTATTAAACCGTTGAATATTTTCATGATTTTCTAATACCCTCTTTAAAATATTTTTCCATTATATTTCATACTTATTATTATTATTATTATTATACTCATTCTTTGTAGATTTTTCATCTGTTGTTTTTTTTTTAAATTTGTACCCTGATATCAGAAATTTATTAGCTGCTTTCATTTTTAACCGTTTTCATTTAATTTAAGTCTTGTCTTGTCTCTATCTGTTTTCCTAAATTTTAATATTTTTGCTTTTTCTGTATTTAGTTTGAAACTTTAGCTTTCTAAAATAAATGAACAATTTAAAAGAATTATAAATAATTTATTTGATTCTCCCTTGTTATTTGAGTGTTTGGTGTAGTATCAGTGGCATAGTATCGCCCACATATGTTAATAATCTAATTCCTTAACTTTATTCTTGAGTTTCTCGATTTTTTAATTCCTTCTTGAAATCTACCATCATTATATTATATAACTTTTAACTAATTATACAACCTAATCTAACTTATTTTTTTTTTTTCATTTAATAAATTGACATGTGACGTTCAAACGTGTCGATACAATTATAGCGTATACTCGAAGAAATTACGCGCCACATGTAAGCGAAAGCCCCAATCATTGTTCACCGCGCGCCGAGGTTTACGACAATTCGGTACGGCTCGAACTGAAGTACAAAAATCGGGTGTTTTGCACTTTTTGAGTGTCGACGGACACATGATTTTAGTTTTACTTAAATTTTAAATATACACATAAAATATCATGTAATTCAAACGATTGTTTAAATTAGGCATTTAGAATTCTGCGGAATTACAATAGAATGTCTAATTTAAACAAACGGAAAAGGGCGTAGCGCCCGAAGAGTTTGATGAGTGCAAGCGTTCAAGTTGTACGTGTCACTCGGTGCATATATTATATCTTTCCTATAATATATATTTTGTAGTGCTTATAAGTTAATAAATAATTAACTTCTAGATAAATAATTGGGTAATTATTTTATAACAAATTTTATAAAAATTACTTTACAACTGTACACTTAATACACGCGGCTGGACACATTCGTGCGTATCCGGGCCCAGTGCGTTACTGAGCACCCCACTTACCGAGGCGGGCAACGTGTCCGACGCAGGCGACACCTGAACGCGTCTGAAAAACTCCTGAAACCGGGGGTAGCGGAAGTTTCACCCCCCTATTGGGACGAGAGTTCTTATCACTCTCTGAAGGGAATAGCAAGGCCAGCAGGACAAATGAAGAATCATCAGTCTTCACATCGAGACAGAAACGCTACCCTCCGGGCATTGGAACATACAAATTCAAGAGGAACGACCATAATGCTCGCGCGCGTTGACGCCACCCAACCACTGGAACGCATACCGTCTAGTTAGTCATTTATTATTTCTCTTTTCCTTTATCTTCCACCTCTCCCAAGATTCGCTCGAAAATAAGAACCGAGAATAGAGGGATTGGTTCAATGCCACGTCCCAGTCGTTCTTGTTAGGATGTGATAGGATTCGAGTATTATAGGCTTGAATCCGGATCCATCTCTCCATTCTCTCACCATTTCCATCTTGGTAATGTGAACTCCGCAATTCGTGTTCAAATGCATCACCATTATCTTATTAATTTTAACTTTTATTTTGATTCTTCATCTTCGTTTTTGCAATCAATTAAATTATTTTATTCCTACATTTTTATGTAATTTCATTTTTATTTGTAAAATTTAACCTTTATATTTGCAAAATATGTGATAGAAAATTTCTCCTTTTTCTTTAAAAGTATAATAGCTATATAAGTTTAAAAACAAAGCATATTTAAAATATGCTACGAAAACATCGTATCATAACAGTATCAATTTGTAACGAAATTATGAATAAATAGAACAATTATTTTGGACTATTATTTATAGTAAAAACTTGAAATATTATTATTCGAAATATATAAATAAAAGAAGTCTACAATCGCTATTCTGACTGTTTATACAAATAAAACTTTGTTATATTTTAATTTTTAATTTTGTTATACGAGACACACTAAAATAAATTTTTTTTTAAATGGATACCACATTAAACTTGTTTTAATTTTTAATAAATATAAAATTATAGTGATTAAATAAGAGTATTGTACAAAATAGATACTTTAATTTCATGTAAAGAAATATTGATGTTGGTTTTTCAATGAATTTTTAATTAGGAAGTAATTACTATTTATAAAATGTTAAAAGATATATTAAAGGAGATATATATATTTTTTAAATTACCTGACAAATACGACCAGGACCGCAATGTTTACGTTGGCATGGATCCTCTTGAAGCAAGGGTAGAGTTTTTTTATGCAACTGATCTCCATGTATGACATTTGCGGAAGCTATAGTGTTTTCGGCAATTTCGTCAACTTCTAGTAAATTTATGATATTATCTTGAACAGTTGCTTCCGTTGTTGTTGTTCTTTGCTTACGATATTTCTTTGCTTTCTATTTGTAATTTTTCACTTTATTATTTTATTATTAATGTTATCAATTATTTCGATTCTATATTTTATGGTTAAAAAAATTATGGATAAGATTTGTAATAAAAAAAATTTGGCATAGACAAAAGTATTTAATAAACACTTATAAAATTTAACAAAATTGTCTATTAAATCAAAATTCTTTTTTAATGATAAAAATTTAAAAAAAAGTTATGATGTATTAATTATTAATTATAAGTTATATCATTTTTTAAAACAAATATATTTACATATGATTTTTAAATATAGTTTATCATTTACATTTTTTTAATGTGTTCATTTCACTACATGCTCGTACATTGTACTAAAATATTATAATTTAAAAAATACTTTACATAATAACTATATAATATATAGAATTATAAATGTAAGAGTGCTCGTATAAATAAAAAAAAAACATACTTTGTGTGTAATTAGCGAAAAAATCTAAATCCAAAATTATAATATAGAAAACTTTAATGAAAATTGTAATCGATAATAACGAAAATAGAATGACAGGTTGAATCGTGTATTGTTTTTATTGTAACATGTTTCATTTTCAATATAAAATTATATATAAATCCATATTATATTGAGTTTTGAATCTTTGTTTTTTGAATATTATATGAACTAAATTTTTTTATAATTTTAATCAAATCAATTTATAATGCAAAATTTATTAAATGTATAATAAATGAATCCGATACCAAATTATATAATGAATAGATTTTTAGCCATATATTGTATTAGTTTCTAATATAAATATACTATGATTTTATAATATATTATATTGCAAAATTATACCATGATAATTTATACTTTTTAACTATATTTAAATTGAAAGACATAATTTTCAATACCTCGGCAGAACCGATGCTGTCCAGTACAAGCACAGCAAATAACAGTCTGAGTAGCAACTGATTCGTTGTCATTTTTTCTGAAATAAATGTAAGTATGAATGTTACTTTGTGAAATTGATAGTAAATTTTATAGGTTTTATATTACGATTTATAGAAATATCAATACTGAAAATGATTTGTAAATTTTTTTTATACTTTTAATAATACATGTAATATTAATTCTATAATTATATAATTTAAATAAAAAACGATACTGGTCTATTATTGTTAATTTTCGATTGTAAATAAAAACTAACTACTATTTAAATAAATTATCGTATGTTGTTAATAACTCAAAGGAATATGCACAATGACTCCGTTACAATATGTATAAATGTATCTGAAATATTTTTAAATAGTAAAAATATCCATCAAAATATAATAAAGTAATTGAACTGTGACATTTAAATTTTAGTTAAAAAATCTAAGCAAGAAATAAAGTATAACAGATACACATTTTGGGTGTATTTACCAATATACAATAGGTAATCAATAAATGAAATAATTAATGAAATTGCATGTATACATTTAAATAATATCAATTATGTGTAAATAAAAAAAAAATAGCAATTAGAATAAATTAAATATTAATAATATAATACTAAATCTTGCATTTATCGTTAGCATTAAACATTACTATATATACATAACTAATCGAGAATATTTTTATTAAAAATTTTCAATTTTTAATAAAATATCTATTAATACCAAAAAAATGAAACGTAACAATTATTCATTGAAAATTATATTTATATGAATGATTAATCCATTGCTTAATATAAGTTTTTTTATTATTGATTGTTGATTTTTATTGCTATATTATATTGAATGATTTACAAGTTTTTGAAATTATAAAATAAAACTTTTTTATTCGTATTTTTTACCTTTTTTAATCGCATTGTAACAAATTTTGAATTTTTAAAAAATTATTTGTAAATATTTCATGAATTGAATATATAAGTAAAATAAGTAATAGAAAATATCTATCATTAAAGTTATATTTAGTTATCGATTAATTATATATAATCATTATATTCAAATTGAAAAAATTTTTTACGTAAATAATGTAAAATGTATTTAATTAAATATTATTTCATATTCTATTAAATTAATTATTCTATTAAATCAAATGATATACGATACTTAAATGGATCAAAAAAATTTTAAAACATCTTGTTTTTAAGTAAAAATTTTATTTAATAAATTTAAAAAAATTATATTTAAGTTTACAAAATTTGCAAATGGTTTTCTTTTAAATGTTATTCTATTATTAAATATAATTAGAATGGAAACAACAATAAATTAATTATTTATAAATTTTTAAGATGCAAATATCATATTTCTTCTAGTTTTTTGTATATTATAGAATTAAAAAACAAATGCATAAAAGAGTTCTGCAGAAAAAAAAGCTTACAATAAAACGTTTTATATTATAATTTAAAAAATGATTTTATCATCACTTAAAAATAAGCACACCACGATATAAATAACTATTTTGATAAAGAAGAGCTTGAAGGCTACAAAAACTTCGGATTATTTTTTTAGTTATTCTAATTATCACCATTTTAGCCGTAGAAAGTTAGAATAATGTTTATATTTTATCTCTATAATGAATTACAAGTTGCTCTAGTTATGTTATTAAAGCTGACAATTTGCTCACCGCTATGTACAATCATAAGGTGATTGCTAACGAATTATAAATGAAGGAATCACGTAGAAATTCTACATTCAAATACCACTTAAATATACTGAAACTCTTGAATAATGAACATCCGAGTTTTAAGGAGTGAGTAAGTAAGCGTACGAGTGACAGTACATTAAAAAACTCTCGAGTATTACACAGCTCTGGTAGAATGATAAAACAGCGCTGCAAGGCCGTCTTAAAGATGAGTTTCGTTGAAATTCTCGCAATATGCAGAGCAAAAAGAGACCAACCGACCGACCGACCGACCGACCACCCACGCAAATAAGGAAAACCGACCGCGAAACAGTGAGTAGACGTTCACCGGCTATTATCTCGATTGGCACTGCTTTAACATGCCTCAACGATGATGATGACGTTATGCGTTTGTTTTGGACTTCGCACACGCTCCCTGACCTGAATGTACCTAAAGATACAATTTTTCATCATCTCCAAAACTTAATTAAGCACTTCTCTGTATTGTTTGCTCCAAATAAAATTGAAAGAAAATTATACGGTTGGCTTAACTAATTAATTTTCTCAATATACTGTTCTTTTATTTACTCAATATTCTTCTCTCAAAAAATCTGTACATTAAAGTCATATAAAATTCTAATAGATTCTAAGTATGCGTATTTTTCTTTAATAAAAATGAAAATTTTTTCAAATCGCTTAAAAAATTAGTATATTATTTGTAGGTATATGTAGATATATATGTAGATTCATACCGAGAGATTACATATATAAATTCATGATTGATTAGTAATGTTATCATTTAAATATTATTATTCTATTTGTCTATTTATTAATGTTTACATAGAATTTAATATAGAATATAAAAACACAAATTAACTTATTTTTTGATTCAACAATACAAGAAAAACTATTACATATAAAAAATTTTCTTTTTCTAACTAGATTTAGATATGTTTATACTAATTTTAAATTTAACAATATATAATTTACGATAATTTATAAGAGTGATATAGATAAATAATTGTTATTTGTATTTTGTACAATTTAAAAAATACGAAAGTTCTTTTGAAAAAATAAAAAAATTTGTTTTTATTATAAATTTAGTTAATTACGATTTTTTTTTATTAAAAATAAGATTATTATAGTTAAATTTATAATAAGTTTATGATTTACAAATTTAATATTTTGAATTTATATATATAATAACACGAAATATTTTATCTATATATCAGAAATTATTTTGATTCAATTACATTATCGTAATGATGATGTAATTAAAGTGTCATATTACTAATAAACACATATATACTCCAGATACATAAGATATGTTAAATAAAGTTCAGAAAATAGATTTATTTTTACTTAACATTTTTTTATAAATATTCTTTATTAAGTTCATTTATTGAAAACAAGTAAATATAAGTCAATAAAACAAAGTATATGAAATTATTTTCTAAACTTTAACATTTAATTTAATTATAAAAAATATCTCTGTAGCGCTGAAAATATTATAATATTAAATAAAAATGACTCATTGTAGTTTTAAATTCGAATATAAATTCAATAGAATTAAAAAAATTTTTAATAAAGCATTATAAATTAATTGTAAATAAACTAATTATTGAATTTAAATTCAATTATTGTTAATATATTTATTTTTAAAATGGTTATAAATATACTGGATCCTTTCAGAACATAATAATCAGTATATTATTCAACATTTTATAACAATTAATATCATAAACATAAATCCGATAATTTTATTAATACATTTTTAAGCTTAAAATATAAAATTCAAAATTCAAAAATAATGTTAGAAAACAATTAAAAAATATTAATTTTTTAAAATTTAATAAGTGAATAATATTTACTTTTAAATAAATAGTGTATTTAATGAATAATTTAAAAAGAAACAATTCTCAAGAGATTGAAAAATATATTATGATAATTTAGTAAATACAGAAGAATTTTTTGTGATAAATATTGGTACAATTTATATCGTTATTTATGTTTTTGTACATTGATTAAATCTAAATTACATTTCATACCTGATATGATTTATAGTTAACATTGAATTTTTTAAATATTAAAAAAAAAATATATTTTTAACGGTTTAAAGTACTTTTTTAAATTTAATATCAGATTTTATAATTTATTTAGAGTTAGTTTAAATATAATATTTTAGATTGACATACATATACTTATAAATATTCACAAATATATGATTTTACAAATAATATATTTATTAATACTAAATATTATTCAAATAAAAAATTTTAAATATAAGAGAATATGATAATACGAATACAAATTTTTAGATCTAAATGTGATTTATATTATTTATAAAGAGGCGATTTTATTATATTTTATAAAGTTTTTTGTCAAATTGATCACTGCAACACATAAAATACTTAAATAACTTTTATCTACCATGCAACTTCCTTTAATAGTCTTTATCTACTTCCTTTGATTGTAGTCAGGATGCAACTTTGTTATTTTATGTGTAGCATTTGTATGGAACTCTTTTTTCACAAATAGTTTTTATGCTAATAATTATAATAAAAAAATATCTTAATTAAAGCTGATGATTTGATTATATTTTAATCTATCGTATTATAATTAAAAAAAAATAATTATTATCAAAATATTATTAAGAACAATTTTATATTTATCTTTTATAAAAGTTTTAATAGCTTGCATTTGTAATTGTTATACTTGTAAAATTTAAATAAATAAAAAATTATTATAATAATTACTTACGGATTTTTGTATAATTTTGTACAATATTTTTTTAGTATGAAAATTTTAAATAAATCTTATTAATTTGTGCGCTAAAAGTTCATTTTATATTTTTTAAGAAAATCGATTTTTTATTAGAATACATTTAATGTTGATATTTTAAACTCAATTATAGTAAGATTTATATATTGATTAAAAGTTGATCAAAATAAAAAAATAGATATAATCAATTCAATATATTTGTATTAATTTACAGAATTATTAATTTGTAATATAATTAATATCCTTAAACGTATTTTACAATATTTTATCGCATTAATATATATATTAACGTTTGATTTGTAAAGTTTCTGTTTTTTATAATTTATTTTAATAAAACAATAAAATTTAACGTGGAAGTGTAATTGTACTTAAAAAAATATTTTTTTATCAAAAATTTTAAGAAAATTTGAAAAAACTTTTCAAAGATTTTTATATCTATATAGTAATTAAATTTTATGTAATAAAGGTTCTATGTATAGTATGTAAAACGTTACTAATTTATAAAATTATTCGTTAAATACTGTTATCTATTATCCAATTTATTTTACTGAGTTTAATATAAGTTATTTTTAAAAAATATTTTTTACAATAATAAAATGAACATACAAATTTTCAAAAAAAATACTCAAATTTCAAAAGCATAGATGAAATAAAACAAAATAAGTACAAATTATATTATGAATTTGACTTAACTCTTTAGCGCACGTTTAATGCACGTTGGATTAGAGCGTCACAAAGCCAAAGACTTGTTTTCCAACTGATAAATGCACGTACCATGCAGAACACGCCTTAACTTAGCTGTGTCCTTGCATTTTTAGATTGACGAAAGTCTAATCTTATGCGAGGTAGAGCAAAACGGTCGATTCACCAAGCTGAAAGCGACTGACTGTGTCAACGAGCAAATATCGGTCGAAACCATAAGACTTCGTAGGATATGATCTCATCAAGCTGCCCCTCCAGGGCTCGGTGTCTTTTTCTTCTTCGATTTCCTTACCCTATATTTGCCTTCTTCATCCTCATGTTGTACTGCAATATTTTATGTGATTATAATTTGTCCGTATAATTAAAAATTTAAGCATGTTTTGATATGCTTTAACAGAGCTAAATGTCCGAAAAAATAAAAGCAGTGTACAAGAACCCAATGGAATGTAACATAAGCTTCTACGTAAGTAAAATGCGACAAAATACACAATATTATATATTTTAAGGGTTTTTATTACCAAAGCTTTATTCAAATTTCACTTCTTTATTCAAACATTAATAATGTAAGTAACATACAAAATGACAATATTTTATAATATTAAAATTTACTTTAAAAATTATTCGTATTAGAAATATAAATAGGGAAAATAAAATTGCAAATGCGCTGACAAATGTTTATAAAAAATCTTAATGTTGACCACAATTTTAAAAAGAAAACAGTACTACAACAATATCGTTTTGTTCAAGTTCATAGTTACCAGACGAAAATTTCTATATACAGTAAAGGTATTTTATTGAATGGTAATATCTACTTTTCCCATTACTTTTTCCTTCACATTTGCCATTAAATCTTGGTGTTGGTAGTTGAATATATTAATTTTACACCTCAATAATGTAAAGTTAATCCTTCATCGAAATTTTGAAGTTAAAAAAATTTATAAAATAGTTCAAGAGATATTTAAAATAGAAGATGTATATCAGAGACTTTATTGAAATTTAAGTTGCGTATTATTAATACTAAATGATGTTTATCAATTTTTAAAGTACAACAAAAATAAAAGACCTAATAAACAAGATATTTTCATATTAAAAAAATATACAAGATAATTAATTCAAATTATCTTATTTTTTAATCATAATTAAAAATTTGCGTTTAAGAAAAATACATTTTTTTATAATTTCTTTATAAGGAAATATTTCAGATGTTTTTTATTTTGTAAGTTTAACTTATAAAAATAATATCAATATTTAAAAAATAAAAATATATAACTATTTTTTCATAAATTGTATTTTAAAAAAAAATTTAAGCTTCATTTTCTTAAACTAACTTATTTAATTTATATATTTAGGTCTTTTATGTCAACTTTAAACAATGTTAAGCAAAATAAAGCAAAAAATATAAATATATATTATAATATATATTCAAAAATAGGTTCAATAATCAATTCTAACAATATCTTGATAGTAAAATTTTAGATTATTCGTTAATTTAATAAAAATTGCTCTATTCCTTTTACAATTTATAATTAAAATTTTACACGTGAAAATTATTTTTATTAGTTTGAAAAAAAATTAAAAAAAAATTGATTGTTATTTCTACATTTATTATACACTGTTATGAAAGAGTATACTTTTGTAATACATTATTACAAAATTATTCAATCGATTAAATTTTATTTATTTGAACTGAAATATCTAACAGCATTATTTGCTAAAATTTTAATTAACAATATATTTATAAGAAGAATCATATAAATAACACTCTCTAGTTATATGTAAAAAAGATGTTCTAATTCATTAAAAATTCATATTTAAAAAATAAGAATAATAATACTTTTAAAGTAAGCTTCTTGCATTAAATATAAATAAATAATATTCAAAATCATTAATTGTAATAAAAATTAATAAATCGTCGATTTCCGTTTTGTGAATTATATAATTTAATATTTATACACAATGAATTTTAACAATTGTAAGAATGTACTAAGTAAGTTTTTGCGAATAAATAAAGTATATTATATTAAAATTTCAAATATTAATGTACACATACACGTGTCCGCGTAAAAATACACAAATGTATAATTGATTAAATTATTATAAGGGCTAGGAATTAATTCTGAAAATAAAAATACAATTTAATTTCTCTTTGTTATGTTATGTTGCATTGAAATAAAAAACAACTTTTTATATTTCAGTAGTAAGATAGGTATATTGTATATTGTACTAAATGCAAAAAATGTTACAATACACTTGTGACACTCGTTCATTATTTCTTTCACTTACTATACTAACTTGTTATTTTGGTTTCGTCTGCATCACACTCAATTATGTTTTTATTGGTTATAATTCTTTGTTCCCCTGTATCGTAATTTCGCTCAAATGAAATATTTTTTACACATAATGCACTGATAGCATGCAAATAAGTTTTCTTAAAGTGTAATCAATACTCTTTAATAAAATGGTATAATAAATTTTGAAAAACAATATTCTTTAAAAAAATATCAATTAAAATTTTGTAAACAAATATATTTTAATTTTTTTAATATTTTTAATACTAGCTCTACAGATATCATAAAAATCGAAATTGAATTGGCGAAATTTCATAAACAGTTGAACTTTAATTTATTAAGATTATTACTTTATACAAAATTCTAATTAAATTATATTCTTTATTAACATTATTGATTTGCAAAACGTGTTGAATTTATTTAACTACATATTTTTAGTTAAGTTATGAGAATCAATTATTTTTTACAATGTTTTTTGGCCATTTTGAGAAAAATTTTGATGACTAATTTTACTATTTAAATTTTATTTGATTTTTTTAGGAATATTGGAAGGAGTTGGAGGAAAACCAGTTTCCTTGACACAGAAAATTATAATACATTAACTCATTAAGGCTATTTAATTAAGTTCTGTATTGTATCGACAAAGATTACTCCAAACTTAATAAAACTATCAAATTATAAAAATGTTTTACAAACGGTATTAAGTTTCTGAATAATTCAAAATTTTATGTGACTGTAAAATAGTTTTTACATGACTTTAAAAAATTACGAAACAGTTAATTAAGTTATGCAAAATTTATTAGGATGTACAGTATAAAAAAGGATACCAAGATTAGTTAAGTTATGCAAAAATACACAATCCTTAGAAATAAACTTAATTTAACTCTAATAAAGTTATATAAAATATGAAAACGTTATATAAAGACTAATTAGGTCATGTAAAACTTTATACATGTTTAACTAATGTAAAGGATAAACAATTGCAAGAAATGTTGTATAAAAAGTTATTTTTTGTGCATAACTTTTTCCCTTTTGTAAAAAAACTTGATAAAGTTTATTATAACCTAATTAATTTAATCAATTGCCATTATTCTAAGGCATAACTTAATGATCTTAAACATAACCTAATTTTTTATGCACGACTTAAATGAACTAAGGCCCGTTTTTTGCACACAATGTATATTATCCCAGCACAGCTTGAGTATAACTTAATTAAATCAAGTGGGATTTTTCCAAATAACGAAGTGGCAAATATTTTAGCGTATCTTAATTAAATTAAGGACGACTTAGTTTTAATGAAAAAATTAATGATCTTGAATAAATTTTTAATTAAGTTATGTAAAGCTATTTTTAGGTCCATGTCAACTTAAAGAATTAACAATAGTCTCTGTACTTGCACATTGCGTACTTGTATTCTATTCTCAAGTATGTCTTGTTTCTCTGGTATTTTCCGCGTTTTAAAAGTTTATGTTGCACTGATCTTCTTTTTTAAGAAAGAACCTCGCGAAAGTTTTATTCCTTTTAGGTCGGAATGTAATTTTCTTGAGATTGCCTATTTTTATTTATTTTTGTTTACGTACGGTTTTTTGAGCAAAGCTCATTTTTCGCGTTTATTCTTGTCTTTCTCCTTTGCTAGTCATGTAATCTTGATCGAGTAATTCAAAATAATGAAAAGCCTTGCTTTGAAGAAAGACCTAAACAATATTTGCCAAGAATTAGCGACGATTTTGGTAGTTCTGATTATTTGGATTTCCACCAGGCTGTCTCATTCCTCCTCGGACTCCTTCGCCTCCACCACGAGTGAAACCACCACGTCCACGTGTTCCTTGCTGCCCACCACGCATCAGCCCTGAACCTCCTGAATTAATATACAAACTTTATTAATTATTTGTACAATTTAAATAATTATTTGATACAATAAAATATGTTTTAAAACTTTTTAATTATATTAATTTTCAACTAATTTCTGGATTAACTTATTCATAAAGTAAGTATTTATTTATTGTAATTTATATTAAAAAATAATGTACAAATTTTTTTAATAGAATTAATTAATTTTTAAATATAAATGAATATGATCATTAAAATTAATTTTAATGAATAATACAATATGAGTTTAATCTTATTTTTATATAAAACAAGTGAATTGTTGTTTCTTAATATTTTAACATTTAAAATCATAGCTCTGACAACATACATTCTTATAAATTAAAATTAAAAAAGTACTTTTATATGCAAAAAATTGATAATTTCATTTCCTTAAAATATTTTTTACAATTTCGTATATTATGCCATTTTAATTTGAATATCTTACAATACATATACGATATTTTTATAAGCTAATATATATTTTATTTTAAAAATTTAAAGTAAATATTTAATAGAATTTAATGCAAGAAGATTTTTTTCAATCCATTTCAAACATTGTCACGAAATTAAAAATTATAAATATCTTATTTTAATGAATATAGTAAATTTGATAAAATGAAATTTGAATGTGATATCCATTAATATACATTTTGCATATACACCAATACAAAGAATTGAAAAGTAATTAAAGCAGAAAAAAATTTTCAATATATTATATAACACTTGTGGGAGTAAGCAGAGAAATAACAGGAGAGTAGAAGAAATACAATAAAAAAAGTAATATTAGTATTTCAACATACAAATAAAAAATATGAAATTATATAAATAATGTAATATGACAGAATTATAAGTGAAAAAAAAACTTTTTCTTAGAAAACAATTTAGTTTTTCAATGATTTTTTATAAAAATTCTTATGAAAACTTAATAGGAAATAAATTGTTTAATTGAAGATAAAAAATCTGTATCTATGTGTTAAATTACTTATTTGTATGCTAGATTTAAAAATCTAGTGCAGAATTTAAAAATTTTTAATATTTCTTGTTAAGATAATACATATTTTGTATAATTATAAGCTTTATTATAATCATTAAATGCTGCAAAACATTTTCTTGTAATAATAATAAGATATATTTTAATAGTTAAATTTTATATTTATCTTTGCTACAAGCATACTATATTTGTTTAATTAAATAAATGGATCAATATATAAATAGAAAAATAAAATTAAACAACTGTTTTAAAATTAATATTTTTGGATTTATTGTTATCATTTAATTATTTGTAAAAAAATACCTGGAAAACGTTGCTGTTGTTGTTGAGTTCCCATAGGACGCATATTACCATCTGGTGGATTAAGTCGGCCTCCACCACCACCTCCTTCCCTAAGCCTAACCTTTTTTTCTTCAATATTTAATTTTTGACCATTCTTTTCTGGGAAGTAAATTGGCTATAAAATTAAAAAGCATTATGAGTATGTTATATTTAATCTAATTATGTTATTAATGAAAGTTTAAAGAACTTACTAAATTATCTAAAACCTTATTAACAACAGATGAGTCTTCAAACGTAATAAAACCATAATTTGGAACTCTGGTATTATTTGTTCCCTGTGGTCCTTTCGTACGATCAGTCTGTTTACTGTGTACACGAAGATCTGCTACACGACCATATCTTTCAAAAATTTGTCTAAGATCGTTTTCAGAAGCATTGTGAGGAAGATTTCCCAGAAATAATTGGTGTGCATCAGTATATCCAACAGATCTTCCTGTACGACGTTCTCCATCTATTATTTTTTAATTAATTTAAGAAAACGTTCTTAATATAAAACTATAATTTTTTTAATTTCATAAGTTAATACCAATACCAAATACAAATGAATTAAATTAAAAGTATAACAAAATTAAAAATATGAATTTAGTTTGAGAAAAAACTTTTGTCTTAAACAATACGAAGTAATTAGTTAATAATATTATTTTGTGATTTCAAAATCTGCTTAAGTATTGTTTCTTTAATCAATAATGGATAAATTTTTCAATAAATTAAAAATTAGCAACATTGTTTGACCTCGTTGAATTGGACCACCAGTTCTAGGTAATCTTTGCTGATATTGTTGTTGTTGTGTTTGCTGTTGTGGAACACTAGTCATCCTATGTACATGCTGATTTATTGGAACATTATTAGAGTTGGCAAGAGGTGCTCCTGTAGATTGTTGATGTGATGATACGCGATCATCAATACGCATATTTTGTACTGGAGGCTAAGAATAGTGTAATAAATAACTAATATTACATTTTACATAATATTTTTATTCTATAATTTTTTATTAGAATACATACTGGAGATAATGATGGCTTAGGAATCTGAGGACTAGTAGATCCAGCATTTGGAAAAGATTTAACTAAGTTTGCGTATGTTTTTGGTCCACTACTGTTTACGTTTTGCGATATTTGATGTTCAGTTTCAGTTTCTGGAACAGACTGGGCATAGTTTTGATCAACATCTACTTGTTCATTAATATCTTCTGATATAGGATGAGAATCAGCTTTAATTGATTGTTGTTGAGATAAAGAATCTTGTTCACTTTCTGGTTGAAATTGCTCTTGGATAGTTGGTTCAGCAATGTATTGTTGTTGTTGCTGAAGTGGTTGTTGAGAAATAATTGAAGAATCTTCATGAACAGATCCATTTATTGTAACTTGTTGCATTACGGGATGAATCTAAAAAAAGTAAAGCAATTATTTAATATATTAAAAATAATAAAAATAAAATATTTATTTCAATAAAAATTTAATTTAACAAATATAATATCAAAAGAAAAACTTAGTTTTACCTGTTGTTGAGAAGGAATAGTATAATAAACTTGTTGAGTCATAGAAGCCTGTTGTTGAGTTTGACTATGTTGCTCAACATTAGTAATTTTAATGGCTAGTTTGGCTTCATTTTGATGATTTTCATTCTCCACCTCTGGTCGCGTATTTTCTACTTCAGGCTCTCTTTCATTACTTTCATGAATGTTACTGTCCCCTTCTAATTCTTCCTCTTCATCACCATAACCAAAGTCTTGGTAACGAAAAATATCATTATGTACATAATATTTTTTTGGAGCTTGAGCTGCTAATACAAAAGTTTGTGTAAAGCGGCGCATTGGATGGCCGTTATTGGATAATTCTCCAGAGACCTAAAAGATATATTTCGTAATCTTTTTTTAATTTCTACTAATAAATTTATTTTCATTTTTTATCACTCAAAATATTTATTAGTATTATAATAATTTACACGATTTACTAAAAAAATGATAAAATTAATTTTCTTATAATTATACAATCTAACATAAAAAATAAGAAGTCATAATACATAATAAATATGTTTAATAGGTTCATTACAATTTACCCATACTAATTTTATAGCTTTCTAAAAATAAAATTAGAAGAAAAAATTTGTAGCAATGTCTACAAATATAGAAATTGATAGTTAAATAAATTCATTTTTTAATTTAATCAAATTTTTAATAATAAATTTAATTATTTTAAATAAGCATATACTAAAATAATTAAATTTAACATAGTTTACCTGAACAACAACTCCATTACCAAGTGTTGATTGAGAATCTACTTGATTAATTTTAGCATGGCAATCTTGAAAATTTAGGGCTTGAATTTTTTGATGAATTTGTTTTTGACCAATTGCTGGATTTGACTCTCTATTTGTATCAAAACCTCCATGAACAAAAGAAGAGTAGTTATTGTAAAACCTAAAAATTATTAAAAAATCAATATTTCAAATAATTCACAAGCAAATAAAATTAATTAAACTTATGGATTTAAAAAAAACCTGTGTAAGTGTGTTGGTGCTTTATTAAGTAAGGTGTAATATTGTCGGACAAACTCACGACCGACACATTGTGGTGAAGGAGATGCCTCCATGACCATTTCCTTATCTTTTTTAGTCTTTTAGTTGTTAAAAATAATTATTTTATTTTATTTTAATCAACTGCTATATATATAGCTTAATTTTAATAAGGCGTTTTATCTGTAAAATATAGTAATATTTTATTAATTATAAATCATGTAGATAGTAAATTATATTAAAATTGTACAAGAATTCCAGAAATATAAAGTAAATTTATTGTATATTTATTGTAGAAATTTATACTTTTTTGTTAAGAAGATTAATCTTATAATATGTAAAATATTAATTTTATTAATATATCTTGTATTAATTTATCTAATATATAGTGTTATACATTTCCCTTACTATTGTATTAAAATATATATAAATATTGAAATTTATAAGCATTACTTAGAAAAATTGACATGATAACAAAATAACGAAAATAATACATAATAATGTTACATATATTTTTCAACAATAACTCACTGATTATCACTGATAATGGATAATATTTTTTTTACATATCATTCTATATAAATAAATCAAAAAATATTAAAAATTAATTTTATTTGCTGTATAATGATATTAAATCAATAATATTCATTTAACTGGTATTATAAACAATAATACTTACAATTATAAAACAAAAACGAATTATGTTCTTTGCTTAGGAAGTGTGTATATTTGAAAAAATTGATAAAGTATTAAAAAAATACAAAAATTGACAATTTGAGTATTTTACGAAATAATATAGATATAATATAGGATTCAAAACAAGCAAAATCACTTTCAAAGAAATTGCATGTAACTTTTAAAGAACTGCCTAATATATTATACATTTTCTTGCATATACAGACCGACGATTAGATCAAAAGAATATGAAGGTCGAAAAAACCGAGATAAAGTGAATTCGCTTATTTTGCTATTGTGATTTGCGTTATATCTTTTTATTTCTCTCTTTATATCTTTACACTGCTTTTTGTAAATACATCCCCTAGAAAAGAGGCATCCAGGAAAGTCGACGCTCTCCGACCGAGCGCCATGAGAGAATAATCGAATAAGTGTGTGTATGTATGTTGTTTGGAAGAGAGAGAGAGAGAGAGAGAGAGAGAGAGAGAAAGCAGAAGCGGGATTGAGGAGGAAATCAGCTTGTTTGCAGAAAAAAACGCGGTGGACTCGATAAAAATTCTTCACTTGAAGGAAGACATACTAAACACTACGCTTTCTTTGTACTCCCTAGTTTCTGGTAAGTCTTTAGGCGCATCCTGCTGTTTAGAGCGTGGGCTCTACCGGTGCAAGCATGGCGATGGTTACTCGTTTATTCGATCACGTTCAATGCAGCAATGTATAAGGAGATAGCAGTGCATTGTAGCCGGAAATTCGGGATTCAACCCTTACCTTCAAGTTGTTCTCTATCCAGAGACTCAGCAGGCGTTAAATACACGCGTAATGTGTGTGTGTGTACGTACTCGAGCAGTCGGCAATAGTAGCAGCCAGCAGTCAGCAACAGCACACAGACGGCAACAGCGTATGCGGTACTTTTGGTTATTACTAGCTGGACCGCGTGTACCTACAATGAGAGATGAATGACGCTGTTAAACCCAGATTTGATTTAAGATTATGTTTAAAGCGCGTTATAAGAACTCCGAATTAATGACTTTAAAGTATATGAAGGTTTGGAGAAGACGAGTAAAAATTTGCAAAGTATGTGGAAGAACGCGAGTTAGAGATAGCGCTGTCAGCACATGCACTAGAAGATTCGGTAGCCCCCGTGCAGTGGCGCGCGTGGCGTAAGGTGTGGGGAACTTGGTTATGAACTCGCAAGCGATTAAGTTATGCTTTGCTTCTTTATATATTAGACTATAGTTCTTTTTTTCAATATAGTTAAGTAAGAGACTACCAACCTCAACAAAATCCAATTTAACATTTTAGGAAAGAAACGGAATGCACTTCTACTTATAGAAAAACCTTAGTAAAGCTACGATGGTGATTGGCTACGGTGATATCTTGATATCTCGGTATAAAACTCTAAAACAATACTCTTAATACTTAGGATTCTCAAAAATATTACCGTACATTTAAATAAATAAAAATACTATTTATTAGTTTTAATAATTAATGTGCATTATTTTACGTATAATATTATTGTTTTAAGATTGCTTTATTCACTCTTAATAATTATTTATTTTAATTCTTATCGCTCTATTAATACTTATATATTTTAAAGTCACATATTTAAATAAAATTTACTTACAGCAAATAATTAATTGATTAAATATATAAAAGCTTATTTCACACGATACTTAACATCATTTTCTTTCTTTAAATTTAATAAAATTAATTCGTGTAACTCAATTTGCACATTATATCCATGGATATATAGACAGTTATATAATTGTTTACATTTTGTACTCTTAAAACATTAAACATGTTATCTTTGTTAGAATACAAATTATCTCCATAATTTTTATTCTTATTAATTTTAGTTATAAAATAAAAAACATCGATATATTTTTAATTCTGCTAGTTAGACTTGAATTATAGAAATTCGTAGTACTGATAAAGAATAAAATAATATAAATTTTCTGCTACTGCGCTTGTAAACGTAACGTTCACTGTAAGCTAGTATTCGTACATACAAAACAATCAACGTATAGGTTTAAAATTAAATAAATAAATGTATAAAAGTTTTTATGTATTTAAAATTTAATAATTGATATGATTCATTAACGAAAAATAAATATCGCCTCCTACAATATATTAAAATAATAAATTACTATTAAAATAAATTTTTTTAAATCTTATGAACAAAGTTATCATTAATAGTAATAAAGTAATAAATAAATTTTATTGTAACATTATTTAAAATTAGAAATAAAATATCTTTTATAATTTTATTACTTTATATATTTTCCTTTCTTCTAACAATTAATTTTTGAATGAAAACAATTGTAATTATGGATTATTTAAAATTGTATTTATATTCAAAAACTTTATTTTTGTATTATTTGATTCTTGAAAATTTAGTTTCATTCTATTTGATAATTTATTACCTAATCTACAGTTGACATATTTTATTTTTAAAACTCCATATCTTGAGCTTTTATTATATATTTACTATAATAATAACATTTGTTCAATATTATAAAATAATATTTAATATATTTTATAATTCTTTAAGACAGTCTATATAATCAAATTAAATTTAAAATAATTTAATTAAATGTAAATTATTGTTTCCAATCAATGTCTGACTTTAATTTAGTTTATGATTTAAAAAAAAATTGTTATTTTCCTTAGGATTTGTTTCATTTATTGTAACATTTGTATTTTCATAAATCTTTGTTATTTGAATTTCAAATCTACATTTTACTTTTTACCTTATCTGTTTTTATATTTTCTTTATAGTTTTGCTGTTTTTTTTAAACTTTTTTATTACAAGTTTTATGCTTATTAAAAGGATAATTTTAAATGAAATTTAATATACAGTTACTATTTTAATAAATTTTTCATATATAACACCTTATAACAACTTTACTTTTTACTTTAATTTACTTTTTGTTTTTTTTTATAAAAAACAAAATTGTTTCGGGTTATTTAATTTGTATTCCAATTTGTTATATTCTCTTTAATTAAACATTTTTTAAAATTTATTTTTCATACTTGTCTATCTCGACTATTTTTTTTATTTACTTTCAAATAAATAAAAAAATTTGTATACACATATAGATTTTATGCTTGACATATGCTTTCAAATTTTCTAGAACTAAAATTTTTTCTACTTGTACTTAAATATTTGAATTTTTAATAGTTTTTACCTTATACCCTAAATTTATCCTTTTCACTACATAATTTTTTACATATTCTTCAGAATGCTTTTATTTCTTTAATTATTAATTTTATGTTTTATTGTCATCATCTTCGTTATTTATTACTTTGTGCTGAAATCTAATTGCTCTTTTTATTGCTTTTATATCTAGCGTATTTTTCTTTGTTTCCAACATCATAATATGATCTGGAGTATTTTTAATTATATTAAGTACTCATTATATATATTTATGTTGTTGTTTTTTTTCAATTCGTTCCCAGACTTGTATTGTAGCTATATAAATATTTTTACTTATATTTTGAAGTTTTTTTAAATCATCTTTCTGTAATACTTTATGCTTATCCTAATACAATATATTCTATAATGATAGCCGTTTTTAACATAAATTTGATGTATTACTGGTCCCTTTTGTTTTCTTTAAATCTAGAGTCTAAATATGTGATTTTCTTAACTATTTCTAATATAAATTTTTTTAATCGTTTTTTTCTTCTGTCTTCCTTAAATTTTATTAGTTTTTTCCACCTCGTTTTTTAAAAGCTTATTTTGAATATTGTTATATTAATAAATTCTTTAATTCTCCTTCACTTTTTGTTAATATAACAGTATCATCTGCATATTTTAATGATCTTATTCTTTATTTGTTAGTTTTATTCCTAAACTCCTAAATTTTTTCAATTCTTACTTCACATCTGCTACGATTATATTGAAAACTTTCGTATCATCAGATAATCTTGCCTCACTGAGTTTTTAAGTACATTTTCCCAAGTATTCGGTTGTCTGTATTGATTACTTTTTATTTCTCTACAAAAATTCTTTATGAAATTTATTAAATGCCTTTTTTACCTGATTTTTCGATGTACTTTGGAATTTCGTCTCTTTCTATTATATCAGAAACCGCTTTTGTATCCCTATAATAAATATATACAAAACTTTTGCGAGGTTCTTTCTTAAAAAAGAAGATCAGTGCAACATAAACTTTTAAAACGCGGAAAATACCAGAGAAACAAGACATACTTGAGAATAGAATACAAGTACGCAATGTGCAAGTACAGAGACTATTGTTAATTCTTTAAGTTGACATGGACCTAAAAATAGCTTTACATAACTTAATTAAAAATTTATTCAAGATCATTAATTTTTTCATTAAAACTAAGTCGTCCTTAATTTAATTAAGATACGCTAAAATATTTGCCACTTCGTTATTTGGAAAAATCCCACTTGATTTAATAAGCTGTGCTGGGATAATATACATTGTGTGCAAAAAACGGGCCTTAGTTCATTTAAGTCGTGCATAAAAAATTAGGTTATGTTTAAGATCTTTAAGTTATGCCTTAGAATAATGGCAATTGATTAAATTAATTAGGTTATAATAAACTTTATCAAGTTTTTTTACAAAAAGGAAAAAGTTATGTACAAAAAACAACTTTTTATACAACATTTCTTGCAATTGTTTATCCTTTACATTAGTTAAACATGTATAAAGTTTTACATGACCTAATTAGTCTTTATATAACGCTTTTATATTTTATATAACTTTATTATATATACTTTTCGCGTTGTATTTTTTTTTCCTTTTTACTTCTTTCTCTTTTTCTTTTAATAAATATTGTATAAAATTTATTTTCTTTTATTATTTTCTTCCAACTCTTTATATTAGTACCATTGTATTTCTTTCTATTCTTCTTTTTGTCCTTCCTTTATAAAAAATAAATAATTTTTTTTGTATTTTTTCTATTATTATTTCATACTTTATTTAAATTATATATTTTGTTTTTTTATTTATTAATCGATTTTTGTTGCTTTTGATCCCTTCTTCTGCTTCCTTTTATGTTTTCTCCAATTTTGTATTTCTGTATTAATTAGCAGTTCGACCATCAAATATTTGTTCAGAATTTTATTCTCTTATTCCTTTCATCATAATTTAGTTTCTATTTTATCTTTTATTTCCATTACGTTCTTACAAACTTCCTTCGCCTATTTTTTTTTTTACGTATTCCTGTAAAATTCCAAACTTTGTCGTTTTTTATTTTATTCTCAAATTTCTCCGTTTGCTGTTTTATTTCTACCTTATCTTTTATTGTTTCTGTAATAATTATGCATTCAAGACTACTTGTGTCTAAAGAAGGTATCCATTTTAAGTATATCCATTTTTGACAGAAATTATATTTAGTAGTAATTATTTCCTATTTATATTTTGTTATATTGTTTATATAAAATATAAAATATATTTTTTTTTATTAAGTTGTGATAAAAAACTAAGAAGTTTTTTTTAATAAAACAAATTTGAATTTATTAATTTTTATAATTAAATATAATTATAGTTTTTTAAACTCATTTTTTATATTTCTTTAATAGCATTTTAACTAGCATTTATTTGTATTCTGAATGATGTTTACAATTGAAAATGATGTTCCTAATTTAATGTAATTACTAAACATCGATAATTATATTATTTAAGAATTTGATCTCAACCGTTTTTTAATATTATTACTTAAATAACTAATATATTTTTTGATGTTACTAATAAAAAATAAAATATAATTTGGTTGATATTAATTACGTTAGAAATAATTATTTTAAAATACATTAGTCTGTCAATAGGTTTAGTGTCAGAAAAGTTTTTATTTTATAGTATACGCTCACCACCAAGGCTGAGATATTTCTCGGTCAAAGTTGTAAAAATTGGCTTCCTTTACTAATTACCTGCCTTATTACTGTTTTAATTTATCGTTTTCAATTTTTTTCATTCATTAATTTCTTTTGTTTTCTTTTAGTTCCTTGTTATACATATTTGTATTTGTTAATTATTATTTTAATCATGAACTAAAACTGTAATTTGTCAAAAAATTTATGAATTTTCACTTAGTTGTAAAATTTTAAAATAAGTTTACAAGATTTCTATAAATATATGAGTAGCATCAACTATTTTCATATGATTATTATTTCGTGGAAAAAAACATATTCATATTACATTTAAATAAATAAATTTTTCTTCATGGATTATATCTAAAGTAGTAAATGTATCTTTAATCAAGTTTAAATAATGATAAAAATTGTTGCAAGTACTAAAATAAATTCTTATTGCTTTAAATTGTTTTTATTTTATTTCTAAATAAATTTATATCATTTTTTTTAATAATTTAAAATATTTTTTTTGTATAATTACTGAAAATAGTTAAAACTACTCTGAAGTCAATTCATGATGTCGGTGAACCTGTGGTATCTATATTACAAATATGCATATCAATTTTATCAATCGTATCAAAATCATTATTGATATATAAATATATATGTATATATATAGTTTATGCATTACAATAGTAAATTTTAGGGAAAAAAACAGTATTGAGATCAATAATGTTAATCAATTTCTAAAATTTTATATTTAATCGTTTCTAATAATGATGATGATGATGTTGATGATGTTGATGATGGTGATGATGATAATAATAATAATAATTTTGGTTTAATAATAAATTTGAAAGTCTACTATTAATTATATTTTTATCTATATATAATTATAATTTAATAAATTTAATTTAGTTTTTCAATAATATTTGAAACTAAAAAAGTATTTTCATGTAAATTATTAATTTCTTACTGTGATATATGCTTAGAAAATATTTTAATGTACATAAAAATATTTTATATATTTGAATCTTTAGAGTTGATTTCTGGTGGTCAAGGAACAGTCATATAATACAGAATTGTTTGGGCAACTACTACCGGTAATGGACGAAACGTTTAGGAGAAAAGAGAAAACGAAAACCATGCACGCCTATTCCCTTTCGAGCACGCCTAACAATTGAATTTAAAATTAATTAAAAAATATTACACATACGATCTATGCAGGTACGTCTTGTGAACGTTTTAAACAATTGTGATTGCAACAGAATCAAACTACGAATGAAATAAGCTAATTTGAATAATGCTATGTTTGTAGCAGGCCAATACGTATGACAGTGGGTCAGCTTGAAGTCATGTTACCACATGAAAGTTTTTTGTTTTTGTTTTTAATAAAACCTATGAATTAATGTATCATTTTTATTTAGTAGAGTTAATTATCATCCGCATTATTCTTATTCTCTATTCTTGTAGTTTTATTATTGCTCACAGTAACATCACCAGTTTTATCAAGTTGTTTATAACTTTGATAAATATATTTTTTTTTAAACACAGTAACAGATGAATTTGTGTCTGTGTTTTAAGTATGAAATCGAGTTTTCATATTTATTTTAACATTTTCTTTATTTCACATTATTTTTCTGACAATAGGATATATTTGCAAAATTCCAGCATCAGAAACAATCTGTAAAATTATGTATGAAATAGATCAGATAGTCATTTAAGGTTAATTTTTTTTTGCTCCATCATTATACATTACTATTTTATTAGGCTTTTCATATCTTGTTCAATTTCAATAAATAAATGAATTAATATTTATTGTCGTATTTTCAATATTGTCTATGCATTAATGATTTTTCTACAATTTGTGCTGCAATTTATTAAAATAGATGTATTGTAAGGTAAGATGCATTATCAAGAAAAAATCTTAGATATGATTACTCATATTTTTTAACTAGTTTTTTATGAAATATTTAAACTTCTTTTTAAAGCCTTACTGTAAAAAATTATTTAATTTATTCAATAAGAATATAAATTTAAAATTTTATAATAGTATTAAATTTCTATATATGAGTTTATATGATGACAAATTATCCTTAATTAAATAAATTAAGGATAATTTGTGTATTATATAATTATAAAAATAACTATTATGGATATTATTTATATAATTATGTTTCAAATCTGATGTATATGATAATTAAAACCATTATGGCAGTTGTAATATATAAATAAATATACAAAAGTAAATATTTATAATTTATTTTATGAATAAATAAAATAAACACAATTATTTAAATCATGGGGATTTTTATTTTTAATGTAATATTATAAATATTTTCATACATTAAGAATTAAAATTTCTATTTAATAAGTACATAGATTAGTTTTAAATTATAATGAAAAAACAAGAAATGAAAAATTTAAGTAAGAAAGTTTTTACTATATACTATTTAATATTTTTAAGATATGGTTATATAAAAAAATTAATTGGGTTTAGATTAAAAAAATTTTTGTTTTGATACAAAATTAACACAGATTTTTTAATTTTTTATTAAAGGTGTCATAGAATCCACTAACAGTAGATTATACATAAATATTACAAATTTTATTGCTTATATTTTACGAAAACTACTTTTTTGTAATATATGTAAACGTATTGTACATATTACATATATACTGCTGTCATCTAGTATAATTTAAAAGTAATGTAGCCATTATTGATAAGATTAAGTCTATTTCAATTTATCCTGAATTAATACTAGTTTAGTTAAAAAAGTTAAGAATATTAAGCTAGATGATTTTAAATTATGGGTTTTGTGTATATAAAATTAATATATTTTAAAAATTACTCAAGAGACAAAATTTAAATAAATAATTAAGTATAATTTTAAATTTTAATATATTATTCAAATTCAATAATTAAATATATTTGTTGATTTCATAAAATGTTTGATTTGAAATAGCCCAATTTACCAAATAATTTATTTCTATTAATAATTGAAAATCCTATTTTTCATTATTTTGTAGATGACTATATTTACATCTTATTTAACAAAATTGCACAAATTTCAAAGACTTCTTAACCTATAATTAAATAAAAAAACAAATTTATGAAAAAGTTATTATCGAAAATCAATTGTTTTATTACTAATAAGAAAATTATTAATTTACATAGTTCATGCAACGTTAAAATATTTTGTTAGAAAAAAATTGTTTTATTGAACTTCATTTCCAACATTTCTGTTTTTATCTCATATGCCTTAAAAAAATTACAACTGATAATGACAAAAGTCAATATTAAGTTACATTATAAATTGTTTTATTAATTTTATCAACTTTTTACATTTGCATTAAATGATTGTTCAAATTGAAATTAATTAAAAATTTTAAAATTGAGGTAATGAAAAAAAATCATGAATTTAATTTTATTTACACAAAGTGAATTTATTTTAGATCTACTTCTTACCAATATAAAGGGAAGCAATTATCTTTTTACGACATGTTTTACTCGCTTTATTTAAAACTGACTTAGATCAAAAAGTTCATAAAATATCATTATATCTTAAGTAAATAAATATATATATTACTTTGTGTAAGACACTTTTTAATACAAACCATTAAATTATTCAATAAATATTCGATAATTTTTAAATTATAGAAAGTCTATATTTTAACCTTATTAAACACTAATTTTTTACAGAAAATTTAATCTAATAAACTTCTAAATGTTTAAAAAAATTTAATTTTGCCAAATAGAATTTTATATTATAAAACTAGAGGAACTTTTTGATCAAAATGTTTTAGTTTCGAAAGCTAAATTTTTTTTAGTTTTAGAAATAAATTGTTTTTTTCATTATGTAAAAAGTACATTGCCTGCTTAATTCTTTGCAATAACTTTGTATCTCACTTTTTTCAAATTAAGTTACAAACAAATTAAAATAAACTTGCATGTGATAAATGATGCAATACAAGCTGTTATTCTTCACAATTACCCAATATTTACTATTAATCTTCTAAGATTTGACTCGAGTTTTTTGTACAAAACTCGCTTCTGTCGCCATAAAAATAAAAAACTCACGTATCTACAATTGCGGTTTCTTCTCAATCAATATTTTCTTATTATAATAATGTAATTATGGTAAGAAAGAGAAATGTTTAATTTTTTATAAGTATGCATAAACAAAAATACTGAAATTAAATTATTATTGAAAAATATTTGATAATATACATTTGTTTGCAACTGTTACAGTTAAATTAAAGATATTACATGTAACATTTTTAATTAAAGGCTATTTGTTACAAAGTTTAAGTGTGTATAAATCGAAGACAGAAAACAGTTATTTGAGGCAAAAGTAGACGAAATTGATTTTACGTCACTTTTAAGTCTATACAAGTTTGCTCGATTAACCTCTTGAGGTCGCGACGAAGCGAGCCGTTTTGCTTTTTGGCAAAGCGTAAATTTCTTGTCAAAATGCTTCTAAGTGATGATATTTTGACAGCTATGATGCACGATGAACTTTATTTGATGATTGGTACTGCCTGCGCGGTTGCGCTTGGGAGTCTTGTTGAAAATGACGAGGCTTTGTTATGGAATGATGATTTGACGAATTACGATTGTTATAGGATGGGTGACCTGAAATTTCATCGCAATGTAATTATTAGTTTAAAATTTTTTTTGAATATTTTATAAGTTGACAAATAACAAAATATATAATGAAATTAATTTATAGTATATAATTAAAAAATAATGAAAAGTAAAATATTTAAACACAATGAGAGAATTGTTTTTATATAGTAGTAAATAAACTTAAAGGTCAAAAAAAGAGAGAAACTCACCAATAGTTACGATGCAAGTGGCATCGCGGTCGAAAGAAAATTTGTGGCTTTAATAGGGCTGGTGCCTCTGGTTTTGGCGGCCGCCACCTCTCTGCTTTCCGCCAAAGCCTGAGCCTCCTGGAACACAACCAGTCGAATGTTTTAGACTCAATTCTATTATAATTTTATTAAAAACAGCAACTTCTACTACACTAAAAAGCCAATACACTAATTTACTAGCTAGAACAAATCGCTCGATCAGCTGTTGATCAAATAATACGAAAATGAAAATTAATGAAATATTTTAAATTGAAATTTTTAAGGAATAAGAGATACAAAAATTCTATCGAGGCTACAGGCTAAGGTAATAGAGTTGCAGATTATTTGCTCTATTTAATTATATGAATCATTTTTTAAAATGATTAATAATTTAGGCAAAATTTCTCTCTTCTTTGATCCCTTAATTTCCAATGAATAATTATACCATTTAAAGTGAATTTCCAAAATTTGCATAAACTTACAAAGGTGATAATACTCTCCATACTCGGGTTTATTTCTTGACCAAAAAATTTTTTCATTATTTTTTATTTTCGTTCATATTATATATTATATCTTAAATAATCATTTATTTAAAAAGGCTAGATAAAATAAAAGAATAGTAATCACAACATGCATGAAAAATAAATTACACTTTACAAGCAATTTCTTAAATTTTATGACGCATCTATTACTAGAGAAAATTACCAATATCACAAAGGCAATAAATTTTAAGAATATACATAATTTTCAATGTAATGCAGACAAAGTCATAATTATGAGATGCGTAATAAAATAAAGTATTTATTAATTTAAAGTTAGATTTAAAAATATTAATTATAATGTTGTAAATATAAAAAATAAACGATGAAAAAATTTATATTATTTTTAATAAAAAATATAAAAATAAAAAATGACTGATCCGTTGCATAGGAGTCGAGCCATGTGCGCGACGGGGATGAAAAAAGATAGGTAGTAATTTTTATGAAAGTGATGATTTAAAATTGTCTTTGATCAGAATATACTTAAATGTATAAAAAAAGTAATTAAAAAATTACACGGAAAAAAATTGTGGAAGACAAAGAAATGGAAGATGTGGTATTAATGAAATGTTGGAAGTCAACAAAAGGAACGCTAATGCGTACCTTTGCCGCGTGCACCACCGCGCCCACCACTGTAGCCACCATCGTAACTACCACCGCCATAGCCATAGCCGTCTGCATTTTCATGGAACACACGGTGCAAAAACAAAAGACAATGCCGTAAGTCTTCAAGTTAACTTCTTATTTCATTTTCTCATTCATTTATATTTATAATAAAACAGTAAAACTTTAAATTAAATAATTTATTTTTACTGACGCCTCTTCGCGCACATGATCGTACTTTCATACTAAATTTTTTAAATGAACTATATTATTTAATATATAATATATTTTAACCAAATATATTACTTAACCTCATTTTATACAAATATAATGACAGATAAATTTATGGATGCAACAAAGATTAAATTTTTAACAAATTATGAATAACATTTTATTCTTTAGAAATATTCGTAATTTTTGAAAAATTACATATGTAGGGGGTAAAATCACGAAATAAGGACTGAATAAAGTTCAAGGTATTGAAAATGAAGGTTGTTGACAATTTTAATGTATTTTATGTATGGTACAATAATGAAATTCTTTTAAAATCATGATTATTTAAATATACGAAATTCAAATGTATTTACCATATCCACTGTAGTCGTAACCTCCATATCCACCGTAGCCACCGCCATAGTAATCGTAATTGCCACCGTATCCATCATATCCGCCGCCATATCCGCCACCATAACCTCCTTGACCATATCCACCACCATAACCTCCTTGACCCCATCCACCTTGACCACCAAAACCTCGTCCTCGTCCACCTCTACCACCCCGACCACCTCTACCAACAGCGCGCATTACTCCCATTTCTGGTCTTGGAGTAGCTTTCTTCACTTGTACCTTAATGGATTATTTTTAAATTTATTAAATTGGTTATAAAATTGACTTATTATTTTTAAATGTTTATAATATTACTAACCTCTTTGCCATTAATGGTTTGGTTTGTTGTTTTTAACAATTCATTAGCTACTTGTTCGGATTCAAAAGTAATGAAACAAAATCCTTTTCTCTGATTCTTCGTCTTATCAAAAGGCATTTCAACATCGACGATCTATGAAATGATAAGAAATTTAAATATTGAACTAATGATTATCATACTTGATTAAAGTAAAACATACTGTTCCAAATTGAGAGAAGAAAGTTTTAATATCATCATCAGAAAGTTCTGTTGAGAGACCTCCAACAAAAATTTTACCGTGTCGTGCTTTAGCTTTTTTTGGATCAACTTTTTTGTTGTTAATGATGTGATCTTCATGAGACATAGCCTAAACAAAAACATTTCTATTTAGATTAATCAACATATATACTATAAATTTATGGAATATAAAATTAACAACTCAGGAAAATTCTTTCTTCAATTTTGTTTTCAGAAGCAGAACTGACTAATTTAATTTTATCATCACGCAAAAATACTGAATAACAAAAACCGTTTATGATTTTTAAGGTTTACCTTGTCTAAAGATTCTGCTTTAGCAAAGACAATAAAAGCAAATCCTCTTGAACGACCAGTAGTTGGATCCGTTTTAACATTAATACTCTCAATGTCACCAAATGTACTAAAGTGATCCCTTAATTCCTCTGAAATTAAAATAAATATAATTCAGTAACCTTCTTTTTTGTTGGAACAGAAGCTGTATTAGATTTTAAATATTCTTAAAGAATAATACTTATTTTTATTTATAAATTTATGGTAAGCTCAGAATGTTATAATTTGTTAATATAATCTCATACAGCAGTGTTATTCTGCTGTCTGAAGGTGTCCTAAGTTTAAAAACATCATAGCTCAAAAGAATTCGATATATTAAGATGTAACATGAATCATTTTATTTCTATTTTATTAATATAGATTTCGAAAATAAAATAAGTTTTTAAAAAGTTTATTAATATATAATATATTTAAATTTTTTGAAAATATTCGTTATTAATTATAGTATTCTGTAAGGTTTTTCATTTCTATTGATACAAAGTTTATTTATATAAGTATTTGTAAAACAATTTTAATAATGAATGATTGAATAACTATATATATAAAAAAATTATACTCACTATCAGTAGTTTCCCAGCTCAGTCCACCAACGAACAGCTTTCTACACGTTGTAAAACAAAAAGAAAATTATATCAATTTCAAAGAAATAAAAATACTTCAAAGGTTTTCCATAAAATTTCAATCAAATGTTTAATTGACCATAAGACTGCTACTTTTATCCTGGTTTCTTTATTTTAATTGACATTTAAATACTTTATTGAAATATCACTGAAAGAGCTGTGAATTATTCAAATTTATCGTAATAGGCAATATTTATTTTGAAAATAAAACGCGAAGTTTCGCATTTATTTATCAATAACAATCCAATATTAGTTTTATTGAATTACAGGTAAAACAAAAATTTGTTCAATTATCAGGTTATCGATGTCAGCTAAACGAAGTTTCAAATCTGCTGGGTTAAAGAGAAATTTCTTTCAACGCTTAAATATTACTTTAAAAATAATTTCATGAAGGAAAGCCAAGAAAGAATGGAAGGAAGTACCTATCATTCAGCGAATCCTGGGTCCCTTTAGCCGACCTGCAAAGGTAATTTTAATTATTGTACTTGACGAATACCATTGATTTTCCGTTAGATTTATTTTGAATCCATCAGGTGTATGTCCAATTTTAAATAAAAAAATAGTAAGTTAACGCTATTATTACAGAATTTCAATTGACTAAAACTTGAACTCCTGGAATGAAAGGAAGAATCTAAAAACCCTGTCAAAGAAATTTAAATTTTATTTAACTCCGAAAAAAATTTAATTTTGATTGTTCAGCACACTGCTTCAATAGGATTAATTGATTTTATCAATTACGACGTTACTATAAATATATTACATTAAGTAGCAAATAATTACACAAACAAAAATTATAAAATACTGTAAAAATTAGAAAAATTTAAGAAATATTACAGTTACATCAAAATTACAAAATTTACATATCATTACAATAAAAAATAAAAATTACAGATTTTACAAGAAATCATTCAAATCGCAAGTTTTTATTTGCATTAAAAACTATTTTTTAACTTGAAAAAATATATTTCGCTTGAAATCGTAGTGATGCATTTCAACCTCAATTGCTGCAATAGTCTGTCTTCTAACTGATCCAAATCACTTGTATATTCTTTACTACGCAAAAGATCTTCAATATTTTTCTCCCTTGTTTTATTTAAAAACATTTGACTTTCTTGGTAAAGCGAAGTTTCAAATATACGCGGTATCAAATATTGAATTCACTGTGTATATATATATATATTTTTAATCAAAGAATTTGAGGCCTGAACTCCGCTGCTGATAAATACCGTGGAGGCAAGTGCTTCCGAGAGTTGTCATCTGCGTTTTGTTGGAGCTCTCAGGTGTTGAAGCCGCGAAAGCAGCCATCGGCAAGCACCATTTTCATCACGCAGGTCCATTTGCTCGCACACTGGCTTGCCACCTGCAGACCAAGCCACACAAATTGGGTTAGTGGCATTCCAAGCTTCTATACCGTTATCATATGATGATTCTTTAGACAGGAATTTTAGACGTTTACTTTGATACCTCAGTTTATTTTGAGACTAACAATTGAGACTACGCTCCGGCTCACGATGCAAACGGCACTTTTATTGAGGTTTTTTTTTAAAACTCGAAACTCGAAATGCATTTTAGACTGTGAACTTTTTGTAAATCTACAAATACGCCTGAAACATTTATATCTTTAAAGGTTTAGAACGCTTATCGTACTTTACATTAACGAAGAATGTCTTAAATGACTTGAAAAATCCATCTATATTCTAGAAACACTTTTGCACATAAGGAATCTACAATATATTTTAGTATACAAAATATGTCCACGATCAAGTTTGAATGCGTCAGAAACATTTTGAGCACACAAATTTGGAAATTACACTATCACTTTAAACAGTTTTTTTTTCAAATAAAATGTCTGAGAAAACACTGAAACACGTATTAAATTATGAATTATTTCTCTTTACATCTCTATCTTCTACAATTTGTAAATGGTATTAAAATAAATAACTAAAATGCAGCTTCTTTACTTTTGATGTATAGATTGCAGTTTTCAACAAACAAGAAATCACTACGACATATAATTACTGGAAGATGAAAAATTATGTCATTTATCTTAGTATAATTTTATAAGAAATAAAAAGCTAATCAGTTTATTTTTAATATCGGTATTCCATTCTTCAATACCAAAAATTATTTCAAGCGTTGAAAAATTTTAGTTTCAATGGAAATATTATATTTAAAAAAATTATATTTTTATAACATCAACTTTCATACTTGATAGTTATTCTTTCACAAAATGCCACTGAACTTTCTGAACAGTAAAATATGTATTTATGAGTAATTTAAATATTTAATGTTTTAGTACAATATATATAAAGCTTTAAATATTTTTTGATATAAATTATTAAATATTTTTATGAACATCAATGAATTCAAAATAACAGTTCAATAAAAATTTAAATATAAAAATGATTCATTTGGATAATAAATTTTAATAATTGCAAATTTATTTAAAAGATCTTGTATAATTTATAATAAAAATAAAGTTTATTGTATGTTTAGTAAATTTAAAAAAACATTTTGTCATTCTACAATTAATACAATTAAAAATTCACAATAATTACTATGTACTATCATGTATTTCAAAATTAACCTGACTCAATGGTAATATTCTTTAACTCTAATGATTTGCTTTATCGTGCATTTGTATTTTTGCAAGGCTTCGCGATGAATAAAATTGAAGATCTGAAGTTTTGGAGATTTGGAGTATGGAGAATTGATGTAGAAGCGAACGTTGATCACAAGTAGTCCAAGAGGTAAGATGTATTCTCAGTATCTCGATCTCGATTCTCGAAGTAACATTCAGCTGCAAAAAATGCTCCAAAAATCGAAGAGTTTCTGTATCTCAAAGACATTACTTTATACTTAATTTTTTTGTACCGAAAAATATAATTTCTTAATCCTGAATACTTAAATTCTAGAGATAGACAAGGATCACGTACGACTAAAGTAAGTAATAGAATTGAATAATTTATCAAATTAATTATTTAGTAAATTATTTAACTTTTATATTATTTTCATTAATAATTATGAATATTTTTATTCACGAGCTATTACTCAAGTCAAATCCATCAAATAACGTTCGCCAAGCAAAATGACAAACTCACGTCGTTGCAACAAACATTCATGTATAATACTTCCAAATTTTGTTATCTTCATAGCTAGATAAAAATGTTTGTGTTTGTGTAATGTGTGTATGTGTGTACTCAATAATTTAAATTCTTTAGAACACATTATTTCTTACATATTAAAAATCTAAAAAAGTTTCTTTTATTAAACTACATTCTATGAAATATTGAAAAAGAAAATTCAAAAATATGAAATTAACAGCTTAATATATTAGAAAGTACAAATTCCAAACTTACTGTTGAACTGAATATAAATTCAATTAATTTTTTAACTTAAAGAAATAATTTAAATATGCAAATGTTACTTATTTGAAACTTACCGTTTAATTTTATTAAAACTTTAAATATTAAAATATATTTTAGTTACAAAAATTGAACTTTTGATATTAAATTAAATTCAATAATCAAAAGATGCAATAGTTTTAAGTATCTAATACGGTATAAATATACTAACAATAAATAAAAATGTAAGGAAACTTTTATATATACAAAAATAGAAATTGATTTTTAAAATTGAAATAGTAAATTTTGTTTTAATAATTATTATAATTAAACTTAAAACTGATGGAATTAATGTATAAATAATATTTTAAGACTTTTAAAGTAAGTGATCAATTTCGTATGAAACTAGCGTGAGTTTTATCATTATTGGTAAATTCGTGACATGCGCTTTATAAGAACACCTAAAGGAAACAATTCCCGCTACATATAAAAAAATCAATTTCCATTTCTGCTTTGCGTTTAAACCGGAAACGTACCGTCAGGAGTAAAAAATTTAGATATATATATATATATATCCGTTGGCCAACGAGGCACAAATGACGCCATTAAAGCGGTTACGGCGTTATGATAAAATATAAAACGAAAAGTTTTTACAAAAGCATGTGACCAAGCCAAAAGTTATATAGTGTACGCCATTTTCTTTGTTCAGAGTAAACTTAAATTTCTTATATCGGTGAACAGTTATAAAAATAATTTGTATCATCAGAGTATCGTTCAATATTTATTAACAGATATTTTGTCTGATATAAAATGTATAAAAAAATTTATATTGTATGCATTGAAAAAATATCAATATTTAAAAACTTATACCAAAGCTGATTTGTAGTAAAAATTTGATTTAGAATATAAAAGCACATAAACAATGTGGTCAAATTTAAAAAGAAAAATATATTAAACACAAAGTTCGGTTTAAAGTTGTCGGGTGCGACAACCATTTTACATAAAATTACCATTAGCAATTGTCGTTGCTGTGCATGATGGCGTATCTTTTGGCTTGTTCGACGCGAGTCCCGATTACCCCCTCCTTTTCTGCGCCGTTGCTCAATGGCTCCTCGCTCCAGGGACGCGGCCCAAAAAAATTATCGATTCATCGTGCGAAATGAAAAATGCTTTTATAGCGGATAAAAAGAATTACAAAAACGTGTACGCATTTGTGATCTCGAACGCGAAATTGAAACAGAGCCAATGAGTGGTTAATAAATGAAAGAACTGATGGTTCAAGAAGGGTTTACCTGTCTTCCTGGGACTCTTGTCCATTCTCTGTGGCGTCACCGCCACCACCGTTTTCAGCTTCACCGTTTTGCTCAAAATTCTGTTCAGCGACATCCTCGCTAAAATCCTTGTTCTCTTGTTCAGTCATGGTTTTATCTTCTAAAGTAATTTCTCGTAAAAGTATAAATTTGCGAGCCTAAATTACCACAACGAGAAGCGTAAAAGAAATTGAAAGACAACGAGCTTCTTCTTTGGCTTTGGATGCAGGGAATAATTGATCAACACGCGTCCGAACTGCTCGACTGCCGAATGGAGAAGAGTGAGTCGTTTTGGGGCGCTGTGGGGAGTAGGCGAATAGCGCTAGCCGTCAAGATGACGCGCGTCCGCACCGCGGGGCTGACAAAGTGGGGGAGGACGCTTCGAACGCAAGGCACGACGGGTAAATGGCATATGGCGGTTTGTTTTTTCGACCAATGGGGCTCGGTCATAACGTGCAAGGTGCGGCTCGAGAAGCGTCAGTGCCCCGTATGTGTTGCTTGCTTATTCAACAATGTTAACAATTGAACACATGCTAATCTTTATTCGAATTGAATGTACTTTATACCCTAGTGCAAAAAATGATATATTTTTCTCCTTACTACACTTTTTTAACTTTATTTCTATTACAAATAAAAAATGTTAAAATTAAATAGAAATTCATTTATAATACCTCGAATTTATTTATTAATTATGCTTTTGAAATGAATGAATTTATAATGTATTTATTTTATACTCTAGATGAACAAGATATTGAGTAGGAATTATTTAATTAATTATTAATGTAGTTACAACTTTTATTTTCTGTAATTATTTTTGTAGTTAAAAAAATATACTGTGATAAGATTATAATTCTTCGTATATAATCCAAGAAAGTTGTTGAATTACAAATAAATGATTTATGATTTAAATGTCTAAGTATAACGTTGAAATCAAAATCATATGAATGGCTTCAACCGGTGTACCCGGAACTCGAGATGCTTGAATTCAATTTGAAAAAGCAATATAAGTTGCTAAATTACGACGAAAATAAAACAAATTTGATTAAATTCAACGATGTAATTTTTTAATTTTTTAATTATATCTTTTTTTATATCTATTTTTCCCGGCTTTCACTCGAGCTTTCTACATTCTGCGCATTTGATGGCGCTACGATCTCATATTAATATGAGCGATATGTCGGGGTGAATTCGGATCAACCAATAGCTTGTCGGCATCGTTCTCAATGCAGAATTTCTTATGTACGTCATAATACAGAGTACGCAAACCGGAAATCAATATAGTGTGACTGTGTATCGCATCTTGTGTGATACCCTACCCTATACCTTTCTCGAAGCCGTAGCTTTATACGGTATTCGTAACTCAGTACCCTATTGACTTTTTTTTTAATTTGAATCCGAATTTATATTTAATATTACTTGATATCGAATATTAAATATTAATATTACAGAGAATTCATATTAAAAAACTGTACATAATTTTATCGATTTATTTCAATCATTATTACATATTATTGAAAAGTTATATCATACAAAACCTATAAAAGAATATTTATTTATTTTATGAAATTACCTGCACGAATTATTTATATTTTAAGGTTCATATTTTATGTTATGTCTACTAGTATAATGTACTAATTTCATTTTCGAATTATTAATTATTAATTTTAATTGAATAATAATATAATATTAATATAATAAAATATTAATAAATATTAATAATAAAATTATTTTTTCGTTTTAGTTTAAACAATTTATAAGATTATATAAAAAAATATATATAATATATATCAAATTATATATACATACATACATTATACATAGAGATATAATTTATTTATAGATAACAGTTATTTGATTCTAATTTTTTAATTTAATTTATTGAATTAATTAGAAATAAAAGATATGTAAGGTTTTTTATATTTTTATTTATCAATAACGTAATTCAAAAGTTTTTAAATTTTGAAATGAAGCACTATACATTATTATATTATTAATTATTAATTAATAATTATTAATTATTAATTTTTAAGCAATATACGTTACAATTTTTTAATTTATTATCTATACATAAATAACGCGTCATCGATACTTTTAACTATACTTACATTTCAATTACTACAATATTATTCAATATTTCATTAATGAAACTAATCTATAAATGGTAAGGTAAAAATTAATTTATTTACATTAGTTTAAATAGATAGTTTTTTTTTAACATATAAAATATTTTTAATGTTAAATATCTGTAATAAGGTAATAAATTCTCGTATATATAATTGCTAATATAATTATCATTATTAATTCAATTATAATCAGAATACATTATTATTTTAAGAAATATTTCTTTAAGACTTACTATTTTAAAATGATTTATATTTGATTGGTCTAATTGTAAAGAAAAATAATACGTATAATTTTAATGAAATAATTTGAAACGTTTCAAGACGATTTGGAATTGTATAGATCAATTTTCATGTAACGAAATTATAAATTAAAATTTGAATAATAATTAACACGTATAAATGACTTTAAACTGCAATAAATTATAAAAAACATTTAATGCATAATTAAAAACGAAAAATCATAAATCACTCGTATTTTAACCTTAAATTTAAATTAAAATCTTCTCAGGATAAATATTAATTATATATTGATTTTACAACTAAAAATGCACCGATGGGTATATGGTATTTTGTGATTTTAAATATTTAAGTTTTTTTAAATAAACAATAAATTATTATTAAATAACAAATACAGTTAATATACGTTAAAAAAACTGACTATTAATACCATGTTTTTCATAAGAAATACAACTTACAAATTTTCAAAAACCTATGAATGAATTACACATTTATAATTTTGTTTTAAAAATCACTATTTGATAAATAAATGTTAAAAAGATTTTTTAGATATATATTATATTTTTTAATTTGTACAAAAAGTATAACATGAAAAACTGATCGGTGTAAACTGATAATATAAGTGATAAAAGATCGAACGATATAATTTATAAACTGTGAATCGGGTCTATAACTTTTGATACAAGAATAATTTCTTAATTATTGTTTATAAGTAATACCTAAGATTTTCCATCTAAAGATTCGTTAAAAACATAAGAGATAATCGAAAAAAACAAAAATATTGTAGTTTGCAATTTTCATCCTGGATTTTGTAGTTTTATAAGAGTTTTAGAATTTTTCAACATTTATATTATATAGTTATAATTATTGTAAAGAATTTGATTCATTATGAGTACACATAGTGTAACGCCCTTTTACAAAGCCCGCACTAAATCTTGAATACATTCTGAAGAAGATGAAGTTATTACAACTAAAAGTAATTTTTATAGTTATTATATTATACAATAACTGTAATAATAATAAAGTTTAAAATTTTCATTCTTTAAAGTTAAACATTAAACATTAAAATATTAATTGTGTTTTCCTTAAAACTATATGTTAAATTGGGTTTATAGAGTTTTAAAAAAGTTTTATCATATATCTTGAAATTTTTAAATAAAATCTTCAAACCTTCAATACACCCGAAAATCATAGGATTTTCTTTTTGATTAATTGAATGCTGTATAAATTATAATCAACTTTCATGTCCATTTTCAATTAAAAAAATAAGAGTTTTCAGTTACAACTATATCATTTCAACCCAAAAACAATGTTTTACAAATATCATACGTTTGTCTTTACATAATCTTGTTTTGAATTATATAAAATAATTTTTTAGATGAAGAAGTTCAGGAATTCAAATTGGGAAGATAAGAATTATTACGTACGTAGATGACATGGTAATAATAGTAAAAAGTGAATAAAAAATAAGAGAAATGCTAAGAATATTTAAAAATTATTTAGAGAGAAAAGGATTGGAACGAAACAGAAATAAAACCAACATAATGAGCTTTAGAAAAACAGGATATATAAAGTAAAAAAAAAAAAATTTTATGAAAGAAATAAAAAAAAATCGTCAATTAGTTTACTCATTTAGAATATAAATTTAAAGAATACAATAAGGATAGTTTATGTAAAAAATGAATGACTGAAAGAGCAAATATCGTGTTAGGAAAAGTCGGGAGCATCACAAAAAATCTGTTCAATGGAAACTTTGGAATTAAAAAATGAAATATTTTGATACTTTAATAGAAAATATGCTTCTGATGTAGAAAATTGCGAGTGCAAAAATGATGAAGATAAAAAAGATATAGAAGTGATTCATAAAATGAATCTTTACGTATTCAAAAATATACCTGATATTATTTTGATGATTGAAATAAAAAAACAAAACAAAGATCGAAGCTACAAGAATAGTAATTAGATTTGAAATCGTAATGTAGTCAATATATAGTGAAGGCATGGGAACGATAATAGAGTTTGTAAAAGGAAAGATATTAGAAGAAAGAATGTAGGAAAACAGTGGATAAAAAGGCAAAAGGAAAAATACATAAAAAAAAACAAGTTTATGGTATGGTAAAGCATAAAGAAATTTGAAAATGTTGATTTTTTAATTATGAAATGTGAAATTTTAAATTGTGGGATAAGGTAGAGAAATTATAAGTGGTATAGCAGACGCAATTATGGATGAGTTATTTAGAAAGATCTAAATATACAGTGGAATTTAAACACATCGTAATAGAAATTATAAAAGGAAAGAATGCGTCTATAAAAAAAAGAGTGAGAAAAGCGATACAGAATGAAAATTTGAGCAAGATTTAGAATGGATAATGAGAAAAGAGAGAATAAACATTGGTCGAGGGAAGAAGAAAGTGTGTAGATTGTGAAAAAAAGAGAAAGAATCAATGATGAGACTGATCATAGTCAAGTGCAGAGGAATAGATCTAGGACAAGCAGATGGGGATATAGTATAAAAGGGCATAGAAAATATATAAGTTTAATAAAATACTCTAGTTGAGAGAAAGAAAAAAACAAGAAGCAAGTAAAAAGTGAAAACTATAGTTTATCTATTTATAGAGAAATTATTATCAAAATATTAAATTTAAGAAAATGTGATATAATTTAAACAAAAACGATATAAAATTTGTATATGAGTATATTGTAAGATAAGAATAGATATGGAAAACGATTATATGAAAAATAAATTTATTAATGAGTATCATAACAATGCATATTATTCAATAAATGAACTAACAAACTATGTACAAAAGAATTTACTCCAGGTTATAAAGAACGTTGTTTAAACTTTTCAAAACTTACAGAAAATGTATTTTATTATAACCTCGTATATTGTCATTAACAAAAAAAATAATGCTAAAGACATGATTTTAAAGGCTCCATAATATGCCGTATAAAATTTATGTATTTATTTTTGAAAATACAAATTTTTTAATTTTTTAATAAATTATTCAATTTAAGCCTCATTTTCGAGTCACTAAAGTTATCCAATTCTTTTATTTTAGAATTATCAGAACATAGTCAGATAACTACATTTATAATATAATTTTCATAAAGTGTTATAAATGATTAATTCTAAAGATTTTTTAAAATCATACGGATTTTTATTTTTTGAATGATTCTTTTACAGTTGTCTGGTGTTTCACATACATTAAAATACATTAGATCAAATAAAAGCATAACAATTTTTAGAATGACAATATTTTTATATTTTTAAAATGCATAAAATAAAATACTTTTAAATCAAAATCTCGAATACCTATTAATTACTGTTACTATTTAAATTTAATATGACATAGATAATACTGATATTATTTTCAAAATTTGAAACGTTGTTATATAAATAGAATATTATTTTATTATATTTACTACATAATATTTATTTATTTATTTTATATTTAGCAACTGAATACTTTAAAAATTAATTGTTTAATGTATGGTAAAGTTAAAAAATTCTATTAACTATTATTTCATAATACATCTTGAAATATGTATTCAATAAATGCACAACTTTAAAATTTAAATGTTGGTCATTTGTTTTGCAAATTTTCGATTTAATGTTAAATTTAAGTAATTTACTCAAATTGATAAAAAATATAAATTAAAATTCATCTTTTCAATTCGGAGAAACTTAAATTAGTTTGAAAGATTCAAATTTTAAATATGCTTCAAAATATTAAGGTACATTAAATATTGTCTATAAAATTTAATAAATTATATTTTTTAAGTTCTCTATAACCTGTATTTTTTAGCACTCTTCATTAATATCAAAATATTATAAAGATGAAGCTAATCGAGCATTTATTTCAGTATGTATATACATTAATCTATATTTAATAAATTTTAACTTTAGGAATCTAATTTGCAAAACGTTTGGCGAACTTGTAACAAAATTCGTACAGCAGTGAGCCGAATTTATGTTAATTTTTGGGATTATTTTATTTATTTTGATCCTGAACGTAACAACTTAATCTCGGGTAAATTTTTCATTTACTTCTAAATTTATATTTTTTACATATACTTTTAGTGTGATTCAATATAGAATAATAAAATATATTTACGGTTACAATATTCGTAGACATACTTGAAAAAAATCATAATTTTATGATTTTAATTATATATTTCTAAAAGTTTTAGGCATTATTTATCTAATTAATAAATATAATTTTGTGTTATTTTTTTAATATATAATGTAATTTTAATCTATAATTAAAAAAAATTAATGTATGTCTCTCATTTTAGAATATGATTTTATTACTGTATTATCTGGATCAGTGGGAAAATGATTGGCCTTTCTAATCAAGAAATTTCTGAACTTGTCGATTATTTTCGTACTCAAGATGGACGGATATTTTATACACAATTCTGTACCATTATTCATGAAGATTGTAAGCAAATTATAATAATATTTAATTTTTTTTATATATTTTAATAACATTATTATTAGTTATTAAGGTAGAAATTATAAATTAACTGTAAAAAAATTTAAATATGAGTTTCTTTAATTTTAAATGTAAATGATAATATATAATTTACTAAAATATGTAAACATATTTCTTAATATATTTTTAATACAAAGACAAAGACAATTTAAAAAATTTTTAAATATTTTTCTTTAACAATTTCTGAAGAAAATTCTTATCTTTTCATATTTTTATATGTTAATATTTTCTATTGTACTTTCTAGCACCAAACTTTAAGGATAATTTTCCTTGGGTGTGTGGACTAGAATGGGAAGATGCTCTTCAAACTAATTGTCTTAGTTTGCTTGAACAAAGAAGATTAGAAATTATTATCACTAAAATAGCTTCTTATATTAATCAGCGAAAAATATTGTTGGAACCTTACTTTCAAGATTATGAATTGGTATAAACAATTTATATTCTAAGAAAAATTAAAAAATTTACTTTGTGTTTCTATAGATATCTAAAAACTGTGGAGTAGTGACATTTACACATTTTACAAGAGTGTTAAATTTTTTAGATATAATTTTAGCCTCTGAAGAAATGTATCTTTTAATTAAGAAATTTTCCAAAGATAATTATACTGTGAACTATGTTGCTTTTATTCGTGCTATTCAAGAAGTTCAAGATTTTTTTAAAAAACACGACATAATTGATAAAGGAGGGGTGAGTTTTTGAGAGATTAATTAACTTCAATATTAAATTTATTCAAATATTTTAAAAAAACTAACCGTCAAACTTAATCCTTTTTTATTACTTCACTTAGCAATATATACATATATATTATTTTTAAGATTATATATTTCATATTATTTAAGAGTATTTTTTATCATTTTGTTTTCGCTTTTACATATTTTGCATGTAGTTTCGTTACTGTTTCAAAATTACTTCTATCTAGGTTTATTTCCCATTTATAATTTAATTAGTATTTTCATTCTTTTTTTATTTTTATTTCTCAATTTTTATATATAAACATGCTATTTACGTATCTCAAATTTTTAAATGTTTTAACCCTTTTTTTATCTTTTTTTTACCTTTTATATTTCTTAAAAATTTTATCCTTTCCTGCATTATTCTTTCTAATATTTATGTGAGCAGCCAATTTCTTATTAAAACTTTGTTCTTCTTTATCCGTATTTCTATTCTATTTTTTCATTTTTCTCTCTTATAATTTTATTTTTCCATTTCCTTCATTCTTATTTTTAAATATTTTTGCAGAACATCGTATTTCCTCTGACCCTAATCTTAGATTAAAAAACTCGAAGGTTCTTGTAATTTTGTAATAATATTTATTACTTTATAACATTCAGTTATATTCTACTATTTTTTTCTTTTTTCTATTAACCATGTTTCTGTAATTATTATACTTTAATGATTTGCTATAAACTTTCCTCTTTCAATATTTGATTTCTTCATACATATATTTTTTATATTTATATATACAATGCACATATACTTATATGATTAATAAAAATTGATATTAATAAATGTTATTAAATGCTGTGAATGGGAATAGGTACATGATTTAAACGAGTTAGATACAAGTTTTTGAAAATTATTTAAAGTTCTTAAAAAACTTTTCATGATATTAAGTTTGTTATTTTTATAATTAATTTAAAAATATATTTTTAAATATTCGTGAGTAAGTATAAAATAATTTTACAATTTTTATTTTATATAAATTGTATGTATGAAAGAATTTTATAACTATATCATTTGATTTGTGAATAATTAGTATTACTATAATTAGATTTATGAATCGTAGATATATATATATATATAAATTTAAAATTTAAGTATTTGTATGATAAAACAGAAGTTAGTTAATTAACTTATTGAACAATATATTACATTGTTGTAATACATTGTAAGATTCATATGAAATATTTGAAAATTTATACATTTTCTTTACATGCCTTAACATATTTAATCGCATTTTACATACTACACATGTATAGCTTTTGTACTTTTTCACTTAAAATTTTATCACTTTTTACTTATTAAAATTATTTGATAACCATTACTTATAATTAAATATAGTTTTCGCCATTTTAATACTTAATGTTACACTTGTTGCATTTTAGTTTTTTACTTATTCCAATATATTAGACGTGTACATAGTTTTTGATTCAACCATGTATTTTGTATATAAAACTTATTTCATTTCTCTCTATGGTACATTCTCAGTACTTATATTTAATTCTATTTCATTGTATTCTTCCAATATTATGAAACATAACATATATTAAATTTTTATATTTTAGAATACAAAATTATTTTTCTTTTAATAATTTATTTATTAAATAAGATATATGAAGATATATGAAATATTGAATATTTTTTAAAACATAAAATGGAAATATTAAAATATAAAATATAATTATTAATACCAATTTATAGAATCAATATTTATATATTTCAAAAATATATTCCGTTGGTACTTACAATTTATTGAGTTCAAATAAACTCAAACTGAGTATTATAATAATATTTACAAAATTTATTCTTAAAAAAATAATTAAAATGCCTGTTAATAATAAACTGTAATAGAAGATAAAAAATTGATTAATTTAATCTAACTCAATGAATTACATTATTCTTCATGGAAGTTTTGAATATTATTTGCTTTTGTGATAAAAGATTTCAATTGTTTTATCGATTACACAAAAGGAATCAGGAAAAGTAACAAAGTTTATTAAGTGACAAAATAGGTTTTTTACAATGGTGTTGATTTTGCTTAGTTATGTCAAAACTACACTATTTCTAAATTTAATAAACACTGGAAGAGAATTGGAATAAAATTTATACAGTATTTAAGTGAAGATGTAGAGCAAAGTGTATAGCAGTAACTTTATGTTTTTCGGTTTAAAAGAAACAAATTAATTTTTACATATTTTAAACATTATAATATTTCAACATTTACTATATAATAATATAAATAAAAAATTATAAACAATTTATTTATACAAAACTATTTATAAATAAATAAATTTTTAAGTCATAAGCTCACACTTGAGAAAATATTTAATGGTGTTTATTAAAAATAAGTTTTAATTCATAATATAAAAAAAATTTATGTTCATTAGTTTATAATTATTTTGCACATGTTTTTGATTATTTAAATATTTGTTTTACTTTTTAATTCAACTTAAAAAAACAGATATTAAAATTTTCAATGATTACAATTTATAAAAAAATTTAATAATGTAAACGTTTTAAATATATTAATATTTACAAAAAAAATGATTTGATTATTTAGGAATTTTTAGATAACCACCCTAGCAGAATAATATCTGCAGATTTACCAAAACTGTTTCGACCAGAGATTAATAAAATAAAAACTTCTTGTATATTCCCACAACAGCTCCATTTTTTTCCAGCTGATAATACTTTAAAAAGAATTAGAAATATTGAAGAAATAATGTTAAGACTTCAAGAACATGCTTTCAAGAATCAGTTACAAGTTTCGCATTATTTTAAGGTCAAATTCTTAAATATATATGAAATAAAGCAAATAATTATAATGAATTAAGAATTATAATTTAAAAATGTATTTTAAGAAAATTTATAATACTAACATGTTATAAAGATTTAAAAATATGAAGTTAGATACTTTGCTTTGATTTTTTTAGGATTTTGATACATTTAATGTTGGAAAGATAACAGAAAATCAATTTCAAAGAGGTTTAGATGCTTTTAGAAACTCTGCTGATGGTAATCTTTATTTATCAAAAGCTGAAATTGAAAATTTAACAACATTTTATAAAGATCAAAGCGATATGGAGAGAATTAGGTGGAGAGCTTTTGAAGATGATATTGAACAAGGTAATGATAACAAAATGTATATATATAATTTAGATCTAATGTCATAAGAAATTTATACATATATAATATATAAATATTATGTTATAAGAGTTTTATATAATTCATTCTTAAAATTTGACCTGTTTTTGTCCTTTCAAAAATTATTTAATTTACACAAATTAGATGTTTATAAAGAATTAATAAAATGGTATACTTTGAATATTATTTTAATTAACCATTTTATTTCATTGAAAAAACTTCCAGTGCACAAGATTTTTTTTGAAAATTAATGTATATTTTCTATAATTTTTAGTAAAATTAATAGTAATACTTGTATATAGTACATGAAGATCTTTTTTTTTATTTTATTATTACTTATTAGAACACATGACTCGAATGTTGCTTGTTGTTGGTAAGTAAATTATGCATCCTTACCTCAATAATGTACATTTATTTTATAACAGATGTCACCACTATTTATTTTAATGTATTATAAATTACATATATTTTTTATTTATCAATATATTAAATCTATTATTTAAATATAAATATTAAAATGATTGATTTGAGTATTAAAATACTAATAAAGTTAATTTTTTTGTAATTTTGTACAAGGGGAAGGGCATTTCTTGAATATATATGTCACATTAAATATAGCGAGGATGAAAACGAGATGTTCCTGCCCAAGGAATGTGTTTACAAAAAAGGAATCATACACAAAAAGAAATAAATGAGAAACATAGTGGGATAATAATTGCTGGGAGAGCAAAAAAATAATTTTTTTGAAAATATATATAAAATGGAAAGACTAAAATTAAGAAAAGGATACAAAGAGTTACGTAGAAAAGAAGAAAAAGTACAGAGAAATCTTAAAAAACAAAAAGAGAAAATAAGAAGAAAAGAAGAAAATTAGAGGAAGTAAGAAGAAAATGTAGCAAAACCATTTTGGAAAATGGTCAATACAAGAAAAAAGAAGAAAAAGAGATACAAGAAAATAAATAAAATATTTCAAAGATGATGTGTGGGTGTCAATTTTAGAATATATATGCATATATAATGAAAAGAATAGACTTAGAAGAGAATAAAAAAAATTAATTTAGGGTATGACTCAGAAGATAAAGAAAAAGTAATCCAAGAAATAATAATAAATAAGATAAAATAAAGTCCAGGAGAAAATAATGTCACGCATGAAATGTGTAAATATGGAGAACTGAGCTTATTCAATAAAAGACAAAAATAGTGAATACATTAATAAAGGGGGATGTATAAGAAGAGTTAAAAACGTTATTACAGTGCCAAGTTTAAAAAAAAAAATAGAAAGTAATAAAAGATACAGTAACAGCCATTGGGATATAAAATTTGAATATAAAATAAAATAAAATAAAATATAAAATTCGTGTGTTTTACCGATATAAAAGAGACATTTGATTATGTTAAAAGAAAGATAGTCTGTAATTCTATAAGAATGTAGATATAGACAAATATTTAATAGAAATTTTTAAAACAAATTTTCAGAGTACAAAGATGAACATCTAAATTGACATAGAAATAATTAGAAAAATACAAAAAAAAAAAAATGAAAAGTAAGACAATTGTTCTATGAGCTCAATTATTTTCTACATAAGGACAACAATTTAGAGAAAGCATCCAGTAGTGGAAGTTTAAAAATACGGTACTTACACTTATGGATATGATACAGTAATTATAAGAAAAAGAGAGAGGTAATTGATAGAAATATTGTGAATACTTAGAGATTGCTTGGAAAGAAAAGAATAGAAATAAAACACATCAACAACAACAAAATGAAGTTTGTAAAAATAGGGGGTAGAAAATAAATCACATATTAAATGGAAGAGAAAAAATTAGAATAATTTCGCCAATTCACATTTAGGGTATAAATTCGAGGTAAATAATAGGAATAAAGCACATAAAATAGCCAAAAGAACAAATATAGTGGTAGGTAGAATATCGGAAATTATGGAAAAATGGTTCAAGGAAAATTTTTGAATGAAGATTTGAATGAAGAAAAAAGAATGAAAATAATATTATTTGATGCTTTGATAGAAAATATATACGGGGCAGAAATTTGGAGGTGGAAATAATGGTGTAGAAAATTTCAAAATAAATAGAAAAAATGTATAACAAACAATTTTAACTTTGATGTAAATGCAATTGATTACGTCATAATGATAAAAACACAAAGAAACAGGATAGAAGTCAGGAAAGCAATCGGATTCGAAAAAAATGTAAAAAATAACGCAGGTATAAAAATACTAAAAAATGGATAAAATATTTTTGAAAACAGTAGAAAAAAAGGAGAAGAAAATTATATAGAATGAAGAAATTTTATGGGACGAGGTAGAGGAAATAAAAATAGGCCAATAATAGCAAGTATATAAGAATAAATAATTTTGAAAAATAAAAAATGCAAAGGAATTCAAACATGCTATTATAGAAAACACGAAAGAAAAAGAAAGTGTGCAGAAAAAAAAGGAGAAAGAAGATGCGAAATCAAAATTTGAGCAAGATTTAAAATGGGTAATGAAATGGGGATAAACAATTACTGGTTGGAGAAGAGAAAATAATGTGCAGATTGAGCAAGAAAAAAATAGAATTATATAAATATAATGAAACAGTGCAGTACAATAAAATATCGGACAAGTAAATAAAAAAACAGCATGAAAACGGATAAAAAGTATATAAGTTCAACGCAAAAAATACAGTGGAACGGAGAGAGAAGAAAACAGGAATGCAGATAAATATAAATACAGAAAAACAATATATGCGTAAAATATAAATTTGTAAGTACTAATTGATATATGAAATGCAAATGCATAAATGAATATTTGGTATATTATAACAGTGTATATATATATTAATAGTTAATTATTTTATTAATATTATATATCAATAAAATAACTGCTTTGTTTTCTTATTGATGCAGATTTAGAGAAATAGATAGACAATTTATAAGTATATATTTGTGAAACAGTACGACCTAGACGATATATGTTACTGAGAGAAAACTCCGTGTTGCTTATATGATACGATAGAAGACTGCTATTGCGCTGATTTTGAATCGCAGTAAATCATGGTTTTCAAGCGCATAAAATAGGTCAGTTGTGTTTAAAATTAATTGTAGAATATACGTAGCCAGATAGGCTGAATGTTAGGGATTACCGTGTCCATAAAATAAATTTAGCTAATGCATATGAAATTAATATAGAATAAATTTACACAATAGTTCTGAAGACGGACAATGAACTGGTAGTTTATATAAATACGTAAAATGTAGTAGAACCTAGCGAACAGGTAAAAGTAATAGTCAGAAAATGAGAGTTCTTGAATAAGACTAGCTAGAACTTCAGAAAGTTAACTTATTTCTAGTTCGCACGCTGATTTGGTAAGCTAAGGAATCTGCGGTCTTTTTTTATGAAGTAAATAGATTTGACTAAGTTTTGATGAAAGTAATAGCTTAACTATATCTTAATGAAATAAAAACACGTATGTGTAAAAGAAAAAGAATAATAAAAATACCGGAAGGTGCATGGTATATATTGGATTTCATCAACGAATTGATATGCCTAGTGATACATGTCTGATAAATGCGAAATTGTCAATATTAATGGATTTAATGCACTTTTGATACCTTAAAAATTGTATTTTAGAGTAGTCCTATTACCTTTTCTTAGATTTAGAGTCGGGAAAAATTGTGAGTACATCGAACATTTGGAACGCAAACTGTGAATTCTACAATTAATCGTGATTAACATCACTTAATTGCTAATCTCTCAAATAGTTACCTAGGAAAACGACTCACAACGAATTACTATGTTAGTTGAAGTAGCATTGGATATGAATCTTTTTTCACCATTTTAGAGGCAATTGATTACTGATGACGGAAATCATTGAGAAATAAATACAGCGTTACTATTTTATCATATTCGCTTTGCAGATTTCTAGAAAATTGATTTAATTAAGTGCTCAACAAGGCATCCCGAATCCAGAACAGATTAACGGGTGTAACAACGCCAAGTTTAAATAAAACCCTTAAAACGTTATCGTGAATTCAAAAGAGATTTACGACCACTGTAATATTTTAATAAAATAGATTATATCATATTTTTATAGACTCACGTTCATAAAAGAATTCCAGAAAAGGTTATTCATGCGACATAATTGTGAAAAAAGAGTCATGTATCTAGTTATGTAATATAATTCAGAACTATGCAAACTATTTTTTATTCATGTAGAATGAATAATCAAAGTAAAGCTAAATAATCTGTAGAGGCATAAATAAAATCAAGATTCTCGATTTTTAACGAATTAGTTGGCCTATCAATTGATGGTCACGGATCCCCCTTTGGCGACCACACACGACATACTTTAAGATGTAGGATCCCACTGGGAACTGACCAGTGATAATTCAATACAGCTAACGTACATAAGCCAATGATGACTGTGTGCCTTCACGTAGAGTTTTTAGATGAGTATTTGCAATGATGAGTTCCGAAAAACGCGAATGTCGAGCAAAATGGCTGGATATTTACTTTCTTGAAGTAATGCTGAATTATGTATTCTGCTCCTTACTCTGACGATAAATACGCTGTGAGTTTATGAAATGCATGTACTGGTAAAAATTTTACTCCTGATTGAAAAATCTTAAGTTCTTGATGAAAGTATGCTACTTAAGTCGTTTTAACTCAAAATGTTCTTGGTTCCAAAATTTCTTGAGATAAATAATTTCTTGTAAATAATGATTTTTCTTTCTTTAAGGGGTCAAGAAATGCAATACATACTGATGTTACACGAATAAGTTTGTTGCAGCTTGAATACTTATGAATGATGTTCCAATGATAATTATTTGTCTTCATCGTTGGTATTAAACTGAGGCCAGAACGAACTTCTCATGCTATGCTCATCCTTAGTAGTGATTGTTTTGTTCATAATTCTGATAAGTTGAACCATGATGTCTCCATCCACCATGAGTGATAATTTTCTTGCTGATTTGTATTGATATCTTGAGATGCACAATACGCTAGATTATATATGTCAGGAACGTTTCTCCATGTTGCATCTGATGTAAATTCTTATATCATAACGAGTGAATCTGTTCCTGACGAAATTCTTTCAGCGTGATGACTTAGTTTTGATCCTTGTTAATATTACGTGCAAGTCAATCTACAGATGAGTTTTCTTAATATCAATTTTTTTAGTGGCTTTGACGCGTCTGATTAGTTTTAAAAGTAATAGCGCTGCTGAGAGTTCCAATCTCGGGATTGTTGTTGGCTTGAGTGATGCTTTAGCACAGATGAGAATACTGATGGTACCACTTGAGTTATGAACAGACACGTTAATTGCTGCAGTAATGGCGAATTGTGATGCGTCAGAGAAGCCATGTAACTTAAATGATGAGTTGCTCGTAGTGTTAAATCAACGAGGTACTGTTATGTTACTTAGATCTTTGAAGATTTCTCTGGAAGATGTTGGGCTAACTTGATGAGGTGAGTTAGTAAGAATTCGTTCTATTAGAGCTTGTGCAACCATAGCTGCTGTATAAAAATTGGACCAATCCTATTGGATCAAAAATACTGGGCACTCCTGAGTGTGTGTTTTTTTTATTACATTTCCAATCTTGAGCGTAATTCTTCAGTTGAATGAGAATAAATTTTCTTTTGAGTTTCACATGAGTCCCAGTATTTTGATTTTACAGTCGTAAAAAATGATGGTATTTCCCTGATCTTCCAAAGTAAATCTGGATGAGTAGAATGCCATTTGGTTAATGTAAAGTCATCCACCAAACAGAGGCTTCGAAATTGCATTGCAATTTTCACTAGATGGTGCGATGGAAGGCATGGCAAGAGAAAACTTGTTCTCGTCGTCTTTGACTGATTGTATAAGCATCATCACGGCGAGAAATGGATCAGCTTTACTACCATAAGGCCCTTTTGTCAAGTGGTATGGTATTTCCTGATGATCCTTAAGCACACAGAGAATTTGCTGATGAAAAAACATATGTTAGAATTTTCTGATCCAGATGAGGACATCTGAGATGTCTAGATGTCGATTGATTCCAGTGTGCATTATATTGTTGATTGAGTTGCCTGATGTTGTTGCATACGAGCCATTAAAGAATACTATTAACTTTTTGAGAGTGCCATCCATTTTCACTACACCATGATGTGGCAGATAAACTTGAAGTTACGATGAGAGTCTGTAGGTTCTCTTTTCATGTGCTCTAATTCTTGATCTTCGCTCATAAACTGGTGATATAGCCAATGATAACTAGTATCTCTTGAAAGTCTCTTGATGAGGCTGTGCAAACAGTTATGAGCTTTAAAGTATGAATAACCTAATATTTTTAATATTGTACCTTCTTGATGAATCTCTCTGATGAGTTTTCTCGTAATGTTCCTCATACCATGGCTCTTCTGATGTGAACTTAGTTTCCTTCGAAGGTAGTTCTTCTTGCATCCAAAAATTTGCAACTAATTCATCCGATGAGTTTTATGATGATTCAATTTTTGGGACATGATGTGCTGTTATTTTATTGATCCTTAAGTTAATAATAGGACCAATTATCAGCCAACTAAAAATGAATAACTGCTGTAGGCATAGACCTTGAATATTTGATGATATTTGATCTAATAACCTGTTCATAATAATCTGTTCCAATTATGATTTCTATAGATAAAGTTGTCAAATACTCAGGATCGCCCAATTCCAGATGTTTTAAATGTGGTCAATCCTAAGATGACAACTCGATGTAGTTAAGCATAGCTGTGAGTTTTCTTAGCACATGGGCTCGGACGGTGATTATAGCATTGGAATATATCGATCTCAAAGTGACCCATACAACTTCTCTAGTCTTTATTGCTCATGATTCACCGATTCCGCTGATATTTATATCTGATGATGACCTATTGATTTGGAGTTGTCTGATGAGATGTTCACGGATAAAGTAAATTCTGATCCAAAATCTATTTACAATCTTCCGGATGTTGAATTAACTGATGAGTGGCTCGTTGTCAGGATTGTTGCTAACAGTGATGTAATTAATTAGTTATCTGATGAGTTGTAATTTCAGTTTTCTGATAATTCGACTACGCCGATGATTTATTTTCCGCGTTTTTCTGGTTTGAGCCGATCAGATCTAGACACAGATTTAGCACTGTAAGACTCGTGAAGCATGGTGAAATGGCGATTCGCAAACACCTTGCAAAGTTTTTTACTCAGACACGAGCGGACGTTATATCTGCCAAAGAAGTTATAATATAAATGTTTTTCCTTGATTAGATTGTTCCTCGTAACACAGTTATACCCCCGACCCTTCCTTCGGATGGTCGGAGCATGGCTAATCTGTTCAATTCGCCCGCAAAAGTTTCAGAACAATAGTTACGCATAGAACTACTGTTGGATTATTTTAATTACACAGTTTACTCGGCTATCGTCGAAGGATTCCCCGCAATCGTCTAGGAAACTTTCACGGAGGTCGAAGAGCCACCTCTCCCTGGAGCAAAGGCGGGTATGCCGGACAGATAGCACGCTAACAGTATTTGAAGGTTTTCCATCGGAGTATAAATTCATGCACGGAATCGGGGTGGTCTGCTGAAGCCACCGCACGTGCCCCGCACGTATCGTGCCATATGACATTTCCGACGGAAATCCGCAGTTTTCTTACTTTTCTACCGCATCCCGCTCCTTCTTGGCAGCATTACCGGAGGCAAAAACTTGATAATATGATTTTGATTTTGAATAATTACTACTTTTTTAATACAAATTAAAAATAATTCATTTTTAATTGCATTGGCTTGTAGAATTGTATGATTTTGCTTTTAATTAATATATTGAAGAATAATAATTTCAAATGAGTTACTTTTATTATAGAAGAAATATTAGATTCAATAATGATAATAAAATTAATAATAATTTAATAAATAAATTTAATTTAATTATATTACAGTATTTACAAAAAAAACTTGATAAGCACCAAATTGCAAAATAATGGCTCCTCCAGTTGAAGTAAAAATGTTAAATAGAAAAGATTATGGAGAATGGGATTGTTCTGAAATAAATAGTAAAATGGTATCGACAAAAACAATGGAAAAAATATTTTTAAAGACACTTCAAAAAATAATACAACGCGTTAAAGAAAGAAGGTTTTCTCTTAGACAATATTTTTAGAGATTTTGATAAGTAAGTAATATAGGTATTAATTTAAAAATTGTTTTTATTTATAATTTTAAAGTATAAATTTATATATTACTAAGTGATATATTATACTTTTTAAAAATTGTGAAAATGGTTTTAGTAGAATTATCAAAAATACAAATTTAAAGGAAAATTTTTTAGAAAATGATGCATGATTTATTAAATATTATAAATAACACTTATTAAAAAATACTTAGTTATGTGTTATAAAGTATAATTATTAATTTAATCTCAATTAGCTTAATTTTTATAATAAATTTTGTTAAATTATACAATGAAATGATTATATGTAATTTACGATCAGTATACTAATTGTTGATTATTTATATAAAATGTGTATTTGAAAACATTGAATTATTCATACAAATTATTTGTTTCAGGAGTAATCGAGGTCATATCTCTAGAGCACAATTACGCCAAGTTTTTTCAGCTGCAATGATTTCACTCACGCTGGAAGAAATGTTATCTTTGGAATTTATGTTCAATAATAATCTTGGATTTTACTATTTAGATTTCTTAACTAAACTGGAACAAATTCAATCATCACCTAATGAGAAAAAGGAATTGAATAATAAAATGAATATTTTTAATCAGTCTAAAAATAGCCAAGTTTTAGAAGAGAAAGATATTGATTTAATTTTAGCGAAAATTAAAGCAAAGGTCGTTAGTAATGGAATTAAGGTATACTTTTCCAACAGCAATACTGTAGTTTTTAACAGTTTTTTTTAACATTGATAAAATTTTTAATTAAGTTCCTACAGATAAAGTTAAAAAATCATAAAAATACTTATATGTTGATTTTAACCTAATTTATTCCCATATATTTATTTCTGAGCTTTTGAATTTTTAAGTACCTTCTCTACATTTGCTAATGTAAATAATAATAACGCTGGGCTCATCAGATAATCTCGCCATACTACTTTCTCTGTTTTTTTCCGCAATTGTCACACTTTGTATTTTTGATATCTATCCTATATAAATTTTCTTCTTACAGTCTATCGCATACTTTTTGATTCCTATTTTTCCAAGCACTTTAAAACTGTCTTTTCTATCTTATCAAATATTGATTTTATATCTGCAAAGTATATGAATATTTTTCCTTTTCTTTCTTCAAGCCACGTTTTCGGTATATGTGTCGCATTTATTGTGTCTCATTAAGAACAATTTATTCATGTGAATCTGAATTCGGTCTCGTCAAATTTCGTATTTTTCTTCGTGTCTATTCATATTTTTTTTAATTTCTAAATATTATAAATATTAATATCTAAATAAATATAATTTCTATACATTATAACTTAAACTTATTACTATAATTACTTTATAACTATTTGTATTTTACCTATCTTCTTTGTTTAAAACTGGTACCACCGCCCCATCTATTCACTTTTCCCTTTATAACTGATAATTATTTTATTTATTCTTTGTTATCACTATTTTTCGTTCGTACTTTTACATTTTATTTATAATTACTAAACTCTTTCACTTTCATATTACTTATTGTTTTCTATACTCTTTTACGTTTTTTCTCTTCTTGTATAGAGCCTATTTCTTTTCTCCATTGTATTCTATCTCATTATTTTTTATCCTGTTATCAAATTTTTTTTCTTTCTGACTTTGTTCATTAATTTTCAGAATGCTTTTCCTGAAATATCCTTCAATTTTCTTGAATTCTCTTGTTCAATTTTTCTATTTTTTATTTCTTTTTTAGCGTTTCTCGATACTTTTTTTTACCACCATGAAGCTTTTTATCTAATTTTCTATTTGATTTCTTTCAATGTTTGTATTTTTTCATAACCATTATCTTACTTTCTTCATACTATAAATCTTATCAAATGTCGCTTTTTCATGTATTTTATCTTTTCATATCCTTTATCTTTTCCATATATTTTAAAATAACTGTTTCTCACCCCTTCTATCATTTTTTTTATACCTTTCTATTACTTGTTTAGAACATTCTACTGTTTTCTTCTTCTTTTCTTTCTTCAATTCCTTCCCTAATTTTATATGTAAAGGTTGATGATCTGATTCTACCATGTATTTCCCTCCATTTTTTTTATTTGTCTCTTCATTTATTATCATGTAGGCTATTATCAGTAAACTTCTTTTATTACTATACATAACCTTTTCCTTATTTTTTCATTCAAATGTTATTTTCATTAATTCACTTAATTAAGTTCCCTTTCTTCTTGTTTACTGTCTTATTCTTTTTTATTTCACCATTTTAGTTAATGTATCGAGTCCGGCTCTACATTCTAACATCTTGATCCCAAATTATGACTTTTTCCTTTATTTTGTTCAAATCTAGTGTCTATTTTTTCCCTCCCTTATATCTATATTTTTTTATTTTTATTATAGCCAATAATACTCTCTCCTCTGCTATTCTCGTTCTACTTTCTATCTTGCATCTTCTATATATTAATACCTCTTACTATTTTAACTTTTCTTTTATCAACGTATTCATTATCCCCATTACAACTTAATCTACAAAAATTCTAATCTTCACTTTTCATGTCTATAATCTAATCATATTTAGATTGACATTTTTAATTTATTCTTTCTTCTGTTCTTTCACTTTAATACAAAAAGGGATAAAGTAGAAGGGGGATACAAATGAAAAAGAATATACTGTACGAGAAAATAAAAAGATAAAAAGAAAAGGAGAATATAATAAATGAAAAGAGCAAATAAAGGTAGTAAAAAAGTATATGTAAAAAACTAAAGTAGAAAAATTAGTAGAATATGTAATAGTAAATGCAGGTCTAGATTATGAATTAAGAAAATAGAAGTAGAAAATCAAATCAAATCATTCATTAGCCAATAAAAATAAGTTTATCAGAGAAATTAGAACAAAAATGAAGCAAAATAGAATAAGTAGACAAAAAAAATGTAGAGCATAAAAACATAGGATTAGTAAAAGAGATAAATGTTAATGAATTCACAAAAGAGATGAATTATAAAAAAATGCGGCAAAAAGTGTGAAATAGTCGAATAAAAGATGCTAGAAAAGCAAAATGCAAGTTATATAAAAAAGTAAAAAAGTAAAGATAATGAGATGATCAAAATAAGAAAAAAAATAGAAAAATATTGTAAAAAAAGAAAAAACGCAGAGAAAAAACTATTGGAAAAGAAAAGTATACGGAACAAGTAATAAACAAAGTAATAAATAAAATAATAAATCTGGAACAGGTTCTTAGATAATATTTAAGAAATATAAAAAGTAGAGAAATATATCAATAATATATTAAAAATAGATAAGGTGGATACGCATTAAAAATTTGTATTTTAAGAAGAATTTAAAATTTAAAAGGAAGCGATAGAAAAAGGGACAAAGTATACATGGAGAAAACAAAAATATTTAATTAATTACACACAAGAAAAGAGAGAGAAAAGGTAAAATATATAATGAAATAATTGGTGAAATAAATAAAGAAAGAAAAGATTACGAAAAATGATAGGAAAGATATTTAATAATTCCAAGAACAGATATAGAATATTTATTTTTGTTTAATATAGTGATGATGGATTCGTACACAAAATAAAAAAAACAGAAATTTAGATATAAAGATATATTAAAATAATAAGATCGTTAATTGAGTTTAGAAATAACCAATTCTCAATGCCTAATTGTGCTAATCATAACATTAAATATGGTAAAAATTAAAGTAGAAAAAAGAACTATTAGAAGATAAGAAGAAACTGAAAATGCGGAATTATATCAATTCTAGAAGAATGCGTAAGTCAGCATAATAGAAGAAAATCTGTGTGAAAGTAATAAAAATGAGACAAAAATTAATGAACAAAAAGAATAAAATTACGGTGTAGTGATAATTTAAAAAATATTAGTGAAAAAATAAATTCAAAAGAGGAGAAAACATGAAAAGAAATATTGTTAAAAGAAGAAAATACGTTCAAAGACTGGAAACTGATCGTAGTTATATCTGTATACCAAAAGAAGGACCTATGAAAGACAAGTAATTAGAAGAATATTACACTTATGAATATCAGTTAAAAATTTATGTAGAAATATTAAAAAGAAAAATAGAAAAACACAAGAAAAATAAAATTTAATATTTGTGTTAAAAACTGCAATAGATAATAAAAAAGAAAAAATAAGGCTTTTATATATTTATAAATATAAAATTTACTTTTCAGAAAATAAGTAGAGAATAAATATAAGGAGATCTATGGAAAGAGAAGTATATAAGTATTTAAAATATTACGTAAAAATAGTACGTAGTGATGTAATGAAAAAATTCAGATTAAATAAGGGTTAATACAATAATAGAATAAGAAAACAAAAAGAAAAGCAAGCATGAAACAGTAGGACCCTATTAGTACAATACCATTTAATAAATGTAAATATTGTTTTAAAATAGATTCAATTATATATTGAAAATCTTAAGATATCGAAATTTAGAAAAACTAGAAGAAAATATAAATTTGTATTGGAAGGAAAATAAATTAAAATTCACAAAAGAATATTTAAAATATATAATAAAATATAAAAATAAATATACAAAGTATCTAGGAAAAAGAGCCTACATAATAATAGGCAGACTATACAGTATTCATGAAAAGATTTTCAACAATTGGAAGTTAAAAATATAATTTTTTTTAATGTCTTAATGGAATTTAGAGTTATGAATGATATAAAGAAATTTAAAAATAAAAAAATATATAAATACTAGTTTGATGCTAAAATGATAAAAATAGACTGTATTATGTAATAATGATAAACAAAAGAAAGAAATTAGAAATTAAAATGAAACATGTAAATTTTGAATTGAAGATCATAATAGCGATGTATTGAAAAAAATATATAAGATTAAGAATGGATTTAAAAAAAAGAAACATATGGAAAACGAAGTACAAGTTTGTAGGAAAATATTTGACAGTTACATAGATGCTAAAAAAAATATGAAAAAAGATAAAGCTTTTTAAAAGTATTAAAGAAGTTAAAAATGATTATGATAAATACACGAATGGTAGAAAAATTAAAATAATAATAATAGTGTATTTAAATTTCTATAATGCCTTTATACTAAAATATCCCTGAATATTTTAGTGTTTATTCTGCAATCATCCTTTTATTTATCCATTTATTATAATTTGAAACAGTTTTATTTATTGCTCTAAAAGTAAATATATTTTTAATTTATAATTTATAATTAAATATCTCAGCTTATAACGATCATATCTATAATGTAATTTTATTTTACAACGACATGATATTGTTATTTGTATTAATTATATGCATTCATTGATAATAAATTTTGAGAAATGAAATGATATATTCATTTAAATTTGATATTTAAATATGTGCTTTTAATATTATTTTATTTTTAGTTTGTTTTTATTAACTATAAAAAAAAATTATATTTTTATTATATTATAATTTGTTTTTTAAATGCGGAATTTTGTTTAATGTATAAATTTAAGTATAGTACTGTTAATAAAAAATAAAACTTTTAAGCAAATACATAAATTAAAATTTTTTCATCGTTTTATAACTAAATTTTCTTTCTAGGTAAATGAATTTATTCGACGCTTTGATTTAAGGAACGAAAAAGTTGTAACAAGGTTACAATTTGATCGAGGTATAGATCAGCTTAAATGCGATCTCACCCGCACTGAAGTGAATACTCTTATGGATCATTTCGTAGATTCTCATAGGTAATTAAGCAAAATTTACAAAAGACTTATTTAATATTGTAAAAATACAAGGGCGGGGAAGAGGGTTCTTTGGATACAGGTAAAATAAAACAAACTCGCAATTAAAGCGTAAGACAATCGGTTTATTCAATGTATATATCTATATACACATGCAGATAATTCACGTGTGTACCTATATAGCATACCAGTGTGCTGCCCGCACGAGACTGACTGCAGCTGCGCGTCACCCACGCCACTTGCAGTCAGCACGTCGCCTACGCCGCTTGCGACAGTGCGTTGCCTTTATGCTTACAAGCCGTGCATTACGTATCCTGTTTACAGTAGCGCGCCTGACCGGTATGTCATTATACCGGTATATCTTTACCCCCACACAAGATATATAAAATTAAAAATAATTATTTATTTACAATTTATGCGTATATTTTTAGAATCGCATAGGTATATATATTTAGTATTTTTAATTATAAAAATTATTCGTTTGTATTTTAGAAAAATACGAATCTTTGCTTGGTAAAAACTTTAGATTTTTATATAGACCAAATTATATTAACTACTGGAAGTTTTGTGACGTGGTCGAAGGAGCCATGGTACAAGGGCAACTAGAAATTTCTCCACTAGTCACTCCTGTACGTCACATACCATCCAGAGAAACTCCTCGCTCTTTCTTAAATTTTGATGAGCGACAAATTCTTATGCGTGTTCTAAACATTATATCAACATGTGTTGATAAAAATTTAGAAGAACTTTTTAAGGTATATTTAGTTTACTATTTTCTATTTTGATTTTATTAGATTTTTTTCATATCTAGTAAAGTAAATTTTATTTCTTTCTCAAAAGAATTTAGAAATAAATATTCTCTTTATATTAATTATAATTTTCAGATTTATTTTTTCAAATGTGTAATTAACGTTATATGTTATATATATATATATATATAGATTTTTCTTATATTCAGTATGTATTTCTTCTTGTTTTTATTATCCATTATAAATTCTTCTATAATTTTTATTCCAAACCTTTTTTTATCATCATCTTTATTTCTATACATTCATTGATATTTTTTAAACTTTACGAAATTATATCACTCGTCTTTTTTACGTATTTGGATTTTTTAAATTTCTTATTTATAATTACTTTTTTTGATTTCTTTATTTTCTTCATGTTTTCTGCACCTGTATATTTATATTATATATATATATATATATCTTTTTAAACTAAATTCTTTTAAATAATTTTAATATTCTAATTTAAATTGTAATATTTTTCATCATTTTTTTTTTATATTCAATTTTATTTTTTTCTTCACGATTTTAAATTCTATTTTGTTCCTTGTTGTTTCCAAGATAATTATGCACTACGATTTATTCCTAAAATCAATTTTATATATTTTCTGTTTAATGCATACATAATAAATGTATTTTATAATACAAATAACAATATAACAACAATATAGATGAGTGTATCAAATAGTTTATTTTTCATTTTATACTTTCTTTACACTATCTTTTACTTTGCTATACTTTTGCTGTTTTATACTCTGATATTAATACTTCTTCTATATCATACACTTTGTAGGTGCATTAAACATTCTTCTTTTAATATGGTTCTATTTCTTTTTTATTCTAGATTTTATTAATTTTTCAAAAAGCCTTCACTGCTTTATTATTTCTTACTTTCTTAACCTCTCTCTCTCTCTCTCTCTCTCTCTCTCTCTCTCTTTATTTTTTTGACTTTTTATTTATTCTTTTAGGAACTGTATTTTATTTACTTTTTATAGATTTTTATTTTTTTGATTTCTTTTTGGTAATTTTCTTATTTTTCGTATATTTTATTACTTTCTTCTTCTTTCTCACATATTCCTCATTACACCATTTTATTGCTTGTTTTTCTTTTTTAAATTTTTCCATTCATTTATGTTTTTTATATTTTCTATTTTTTTTAGTATGGGTTTTTTCTTTTTATTTAATATTAATGTATAAAAAATACTTTTTATGAAATTATACTTATTTTTAAGTAATTTATTTAATAATTTCAATATAATTCTTAATTTATGTAGATTCTCTATTATGTAAATTTTATTGCATTTACAGAATTTCGATAAATATATAAATACTGGAACTGTAACAAAAAACGAATTGATTCGAGTTTTCAGCATTACAAAAATTATCTATCTCCTTAACACGAATGAATTCGATGTACTATTTAAGTGCTTTTCAGTAGGACATATTAAAATGAAACCCAGATTTAAGTATAGAGCTTTTTTAAATGCTTTGTATATTTTACGTACAAATAAAATGAGTAAGAATTGAAAATTAATATTATATTTTTTATATATTTATTATAAATATTTTTTGATATTTGACTGACAAATATATATAATTATCTTATAATTTGTATCAAAATTTACACATTAATAAGATTAAATAAAAACAATTAAAACAAATTATTTTTCAAATTTATTATTGAATTAATTTTAATCTCATATCACAATCCACAATAGCTAATGAAATAACTTTATCCTAAAAAATTATTTTATTTTACATTATATTTATAATCTTGAAATATTAAAAAATCGATTTCAGGAAGGTCAAGTGCAATATTTTTGTACTAAAATAACTGGTAAGATGATTGAAATTCTGTTTGTTTAAAAACGTTCCTGCTTGAAACTATTTTTTTCATCAGTAGGGAGGTGCATTTTAATTTTAATCCCATGATACTGAATTAATTTTTTTACCGGCTTTCCAATAACTTAGTCAACTGTAATAAGTACCATTTTAATATATATAGCCAGCTGTTGATATACTTCAGTTTTATGGAACATAAATGTACCGAATCAATATTTTTAAGCCTGAAATATGGAGTTTAATAGTCGTCAACATGACTCAAGTTCACCCTAATGTTTGTATAATAAAAGAAAAATGTAGTAATCTATCGTTTTATGTTGTGTGCGAATGAGGACTTGTTTGCGACAACTGTGTTGTAATAAATAAGACGAGCGAATCGGACCTCCGCCCAATTTTTAGATTGTACAAGCTTTTTCTCCTGCTTGGTACGCAGGAGGGTTTTTTTTTATACCGAGGAACATCTACAAATTTGTAAAGAGGAAAAGGGATATAAAAGGAGCACGAAATGGGAGTGCAGGCAGATTATCATTCTAATTCATTTGAAGTTTTCGTTTTGCGTGGCGGTTTTAGAATGATAGCACAACGGCAGCCAACGTGGTGACCGATTTTCCTCCAGGTGACACAACTGCCGTAATAAACAAACATTTATAAATTATAATATTAAGTATATTTATTATATCCGTAATTTTCCCGATCTCGTCATCCTCGCGACGCTATCCATAATATCTACATAAAGTATAATTTTATAGATCTCTTAGGAACTGTAAAAGAAAATGAATCATACAAATATTAATTATTAATATTTTGATGAGGTTCGAGCCAGATGATTAAAGAAAAAGTAAACTCTTGATTGATAAATATTTTCGAGACATGTAACGTAAGTTAAACCCTTTTCAATGTCGATTAGATGATATATACTACTACCTAAGAATAGAATTGTTAAGCAGAACATGTATGTTGCTATAATATACAACTAGGAGTGTCGTACAATTAAAGTAATCTTACCACAGTTAAATTAAAAAGATGGATAATTATATATTCAGTGATAAAGCTAGAGACTGTATTATTAGAGAAAAGTAAGTAATTATGAGCTGAAATTTTAGAAATGATTCGAGTATATACACAGGCACATTTATAAATAATTTAAAATATTTTAAAATATTAATTTTTGATATAAAAAATAATTATGGTAGTATATATATATACAGTTGTAGGTTATGCGATTTTTATAAAACTACAAATTAATAAAATACAAACTATTATTATTATAACTTTATTTTATTAAATTTTAATTTTATCTTACTTTTTAATCTTTTTTTGATTTTTTGAATGCTTTTGCATTGATATTTAAGGAACAACTGATTTTAAAATATATAAATAAGCTATTATGTATTCTCAAACAGCTCCAGTACTACGTCGTGCTTTAAGAAAATATATTTTACTGTAGCCAGTTCTTTAAACATGAATGTTTTCTTATTATTTTACCTTGAGGATGAACTGAGATTTATGTTTTCGATATTTTTTTTAGTTTATTCACAAAATCTGAAGTATACTGTAGTATAGTGACGCAGTGTTGTATTGTATATTAGCTTTGCGGATGATATCTGCAGATTGTCTTTGTTTGACACTTGAATTTCTATTAGTAGTATTTTTATCCTTAAATCTGTGCTGTGGCATTCTATTACAGGTGTCAGTTGACGATGCATCCGCTCTATCGGATTGATGACAAATCGTTACTCGCTGGATCAGTCAGTCAATCCTTTAAATATCGTTGTTGCCACTGTCGTGACTGATATATCCGACAAAGCTATAATTTTGGGCCACCGTATGAAACGATCAAGCAGGTAAGGTAATAGCGCCGTTCGATCATGGGAGTAGTCCGAATAAGTCAATGTGTATGTGTTCAAACCTTTTCCTTAGATTTTTAAAGTTTTTGAGCGGCGATGACACTTGGCAAGTAATTTTCGCTCGCTGACATGATATGACATGTATGTCTATTTTATTGTATCTTTTTCGATGATCGGTCATACGAATCAACGAGTAATTAATTTTTGCATTTCTCAAATCCCTGGATGCATTAGGTCGTATATCTTGTTAAATACTTATCTTCATATCGATTTTGACACAAATGGTCTCGTTGTCGTCGTTTATATGTCACAATAGATCTTGATATTCGATTCAGGCCAATTTATTTCTTTTAGTGCCAATTTATATTTATATTTCGTCGGAAAACTTCTGAAACGTTTGTCTTATGTTGCGTAAGCTAAATTGATAGCGAATGTACTAATGAAAAGTCTAACTATAATAATTATTGCTATCTTTGGTATGTTTTCTTCCGCAGCAGAAGAAGTTTCTGTGCAGATTTTGCACGTAGTTTTCAATATGACACATCGAATAGCGATTACATTTTATTCGTTGATTAAGACGACTATAATCTCTCTATGGCCGTATTTAACTGTCGTTTTTGCACGTTATGTTCAAAGAAGATACTTAGTCACTATTCAATGGCCGTATCATGCATTGATACTGAAGTTCTTCGAATTCAGTTCTTACCTTCTTATTGCTGTCGGACACGAGTCACTGTAGTCTGCGGTACACTAGTAGTTCGGGAGTTGTTTCGATATAATGCTTAACTTTGTGCTTACTGGCTTATTGATACCGGGAGGTTTGCAAAGTCAGGGAATTAATTGCCCGATGAGTTTATGATATGAAGAGTCTTAGTAAGCTGCTTGGATTGATTCTACCTCAAGGTTTACACTTATACCAATCGAGGTGAAGCTATTTATATTATTTATAAGTCTTTTGTGGAGTTCATAATAAAAGGTTAAAAATCGAAATCGATGATGGATCGATTGACATCTGACACTACAAAACGCCAAGTAAAATTTCTTCATTCAAGTCAAGAATCTAGTTAAAAATCAAAAGTCATTATTTTGCTGCTGTGTGGCGTAATTTCACTCCCATTTTCCGCAAACAATGTACATTTTGATTTTTCGAATGGATCGCGCGTTAAAGTTCGTGGTATAATGCACAATTTGGCTGCTGTGTCGAGATGTTTCTTTAGATCATAACATTTATTTTCATTCTAAATATATATACATACATATTCCAAGAATATGAAAAACTAGAAATCAAAACAAAAACTGGACAAGCTATATGATAGGTAATAAAAAGACAAAAGTATATTGTACAAAATACATTGAAAAGAGAGAAGAGCAGAGAGTGTAAAACTTGTGAAAATATAACTCGGATGTACAATAAGAATTAAACACGATGAAATTAGTTTAGCGCAGGTGTAATAATAAATATACGCAGATGCTATCTAAATGTAAAAATAATATAATAAAAATTATAAGTTAAAGAAAAAGACTATGGAGAATTAATATAAGACATTTACACAAGTAGGACATAATAAAATAGTACAATAGGGAATACTAAGTGTAATATTAAATAATATTATGAGCAAAACTATAGTTAAAGATTAAAACAGTTAGTAAACAAAAAAAAATTCAGTAAAAAATGAAAAAAGAAAAATATACAAAATAGCACAAAGATAAATTAAGGTAGTGTCAAAATGCGATAAAAGATGTTAAAGTAATATATTAAGAAAATTTAGATAAATAAAAAGTTATCAAAGTTTATTTTAATGTATAATATTAAAGCATTGTAATATAGTGTGCAATAAACAACTACTACTATTTGTAAAAAAAATAGAATATGCATATATACATATATATAAAGAACAAAAAATTTTAAGATTTATCTTTTGTATAAATGTATAATGACAATGATATAATATTTTACAATTAAATGATACAAAAATGTAAAGATTTAGAATTTAAAAAGCAAATAGATAAGTAATGTTTATACGTAATGCTTTTTTTATATAAGACGGGTGTTTAATAAAATAATATAATGAATCATAACAATGGATACTGTTCAATAAACTGCTACTTCTAATACCATTATACTTAAAGAGTAAAAAATATTTTAAGATTCGAGTTTTATATCTGATAATAACAATGATACATCGATTTTCAATTAATTGAGACAAAAGTGTAAATATATATATATATATTAAGATGCGAATAGATAAGTAATTCTTTTACGTAAAACAAATATATTATCAAAAAATATAATATATCATGACAATGTAATTAGTTTAATAAACTACTATACTACTGTAATACATAATTTAATAATTTTTAAGTCATACATACGTAATAATTTCTTAATGAATATTTGTACTACTCGCAATAATTTTTTTAATGAATTGTTTTTTTTACAATTTTTTTATACGGCATACTTAAAAATACATTTATTTTTACTTTTGAAATCTAATACATAATAAATTATAATAAGTATTTACTTTATATTATACTATGTAACAAACAGTTACACATAATAAATAATAATTGTACCAATAAAGGGCAATTATTTCATACTTTGACATGACATTCTCGTAAACTAGATTACACTAACTTTATTCTTCATTCTTATTTTCTGAAATGTTATTATTGTGTTTAACTTTCGTTATTTTTTTTTTTTAAATTACCTTAGTCATTTTAGATCATTTTAGTTGAAGTAGATTTTAAATTATACATTTAAATAAAAACAGATTAATATTAATATAATATCATAAAAAATTAGATATTATATAAGATATTATATAGATATTATATAGAAATAAGGATTATTAAATATTATTTTTATACTTTGACACCTAGAATCTTCTTATATTGTAGATTAATAAATATTTTTTTTGTATTGGTTCACGTTTATTACTGAAAAAATTAATCTACATTAATATATCAATAAAAAAAGTTTGCACAATGTTCATTAACTTTATGTACTTTTTTATATACTTTTTGTTAATATTTCCTATCATAGGAGCTGACGAAATACATTGAGAAAAAGATGAATTCATCTAAACAAACAATTTTTATCAATAATAGGTCATAAAAGAAACAATGAAAATAGCACTGAACTACAAACTGATAAAAGAGTAAATGATTTGTATATTTCGCTTCGCATTAGGATTCACAGTCACTTTTATTTATATGTACTCTTTCGATAAATGTTGCTTGTATCTTATGAAATAACTACTGTCAAAGAGATTATATACAAAGAGATTTATAAAGTTATATTGACCTGTGCAATTATACTTACATACAAAAAAGCATATTTTTGATGTCAGAATGTATCTATCGTTGAATCAGTAAACGAATTAAATAAATTAAGAAAGACTCATTATGGTTTATACGTAAATAAAATAGTTTGAGCATAGAAATATAAATGAATGTTCAAAAAATTATTCAGAATACACTATTATTAATTTTTAAAAAAATTCAAGTGAATTCATACTTTAGAAAATATATGAATATTGATATCTTACCAATATGTATTATCTTTATGAAATATAACAACAACCAATTAGATATTAAAAAAAAAAATATAATATAATTTTAGATAAACATGCTAAAATTTTGTACGTATTAATAAGGGTTATTAAATTTGAAAATTTAATTGAATAATATCACATATTTTTTTTTGCAATTTTAGTAAATTCGTTATAATATTTTAAATAAGATTTATTTAAAATAATAAATGTATAATTTAAAACATATAAAATAATCTAAATTAAATAATCTTCTCAATATCGATTAATTTATTAAAATTTTATTAATTATTATAAATTTTAATCATTTTATTTTTAATATAATTATTAAAAGATTTTAAATTATTAGATTTGTATAAAAATTCTAATAAAGTATAACTTTATTTATTGCCGATATATTAATAAAATCTTAAGAGTTATTTCAAATTAGTTTTAAAATAAAATAAATTTAAATTTAAATTTAATTTAAAAATTTAATTTAAATTTAATTTTAGGATCAATTTTATTTAGATTACTTAAATAAATATATAATAATTTTAAAAATACTACATATAACTGCATATTTGACCAAATATTTGAATAAGGTCTTTTATGATTCGATTACTAAAAAAATATAAAAAATAGCTTATTCAATAATTTATAATAGACTATTTTGATATTCATTAATTAGAATTGAAAATTTTTTACGTGTCAATATACATAATGTAAATTCTGTTTAACATCTATAAAACTTTTAATCATATTTAAAATAATTAAAAAGTTTAATTCTTATTTTTCTGAGAAAATATTGTAAAACAAAATAGATAAATGTATTTTTGAACCAAACTGAAAATCAGGTTAGTATTTTAGTCGTATAATACTCCATTGTAATTTTTGATAATGATGTTTTGAAAGGTGTTTTTTGGTTTTTACACATTGTATATATTTTACATTTAAAATATCATTAAATTTGTAATCGATTAAGATTAATTTGTAATATGAATTTGAACTGTATTTACAGTTTTTAAATTATCGACGATAAAACTTAAATTGAATTAGAATAACTTCAACTTACTTCTTTAACTATATATGATAATAATCACTATCTTTCACTATTAATTTTATATAGAACCACGACAAATAATTGCTAGATTTGCATACTTGCTATAAGAGGACATGATCGCAATAAGAGAAATATGTTGTGTAGTTATTAAGAAGAAAAATATTCCTCTTTGAATTTTATTCAGTATATATTTATCTATAATTAGCGCAATTAAATATTTATTAAAATAAATACATACTTAGTCTATTCAAATCAATATAAATTTTTGTAAAAGGACCATTTGCTGTAGATGATTCACATTTGAATAATTTTATAGTATTTTTAATTTGAAAGCTTAATATTTTAATAAGCAAATAAGTAATCAAATGATAATTAAATAAAGAGATAATATTTTACAATATCATTATTAATTTATAGTTACAATCATTTACATAAATAATATAAAAAATTTAGAAAAATAATGTATAAAATAAAGAGGTTAAATGAATCATTACATAAATGAACAATAATTAATATGTAAAACCTGAATAAAAAATAATGAATGTTAGAAAAAATTGATTAGATATGGACTTTCTCTAAGTATCGGTTCTTACTGTTCTGCGACTTTTCTAAAGGGAAAGCTTATGAAGGCAAGAAAGAAGAGCGAAACATATTGTAAAGTTTTAATAAATTAAATAGTTTTTAAATTTAGTATAGAGTGTTTGAATATAAATTCAAAATAATTTAAATAAATAAAATGTAACATTAGAAGTAAAAATTTTTAAAATATATCATTGGATAAAAATAATACTATATTTATTCACAATTAAACTTTAAACAATTTTTTATTAGCCATTTTCAAATAAACGATTTCCATCGCGTATAATTCACAAAAAATGTAATACTAAATATTAATCCAATTAGCAAATTATAAGAATAAAATATTATTATTTGATGTGATGATGAAACTTATAGTTACCCATAATTTATTTGTATTGACAAATAATTTTTAAATTAAAAAGTTTTTTTAAATTATTAGAAGTTTTATTATTAAGTTTTATTAGAAATTAGTTTTAAGACGAGAATTCCATAACTAAAATTTTTTATTAATAAAACTTCCAATAAAATTTTATATTGATTATTTGGAATGAATAGCTATTTTTTTATATAAGAATATTTAATCTTAAATAATATATCTAATATTTATAACAAAATCCGTTAAAATTAAATTTTTAATAGTTTCTAAATATGTAGCATTTTTGTATAATATATAAATTAAAATTGATTAAAAAATTTGTTTTTATAACGGCTAATAATATAATGTTTTATTATTATTATTCATGAATATATTGAATATGAGAATAAATTTTTAGCGTTTTCGAAAAGGTAACTTTTCTAAAAGACACTATATAACTATTCTAATAATTAGTATAAAGATTAGTTTTAGAGATCAAAAAACGGTGAATCTAATGTGATTATTAAAAATATGAGAGTACCATAGAAATTAAAAAATGAACTGAAAGAATTTTTTAAGATACCAAACCTTAGACGAATTATTTCATGAGTATATTGATTTACTGTTTAAAAATGATTATATGAAATGCAAATAATAGAAAGAGAAAGAAAGAGGTACAAAAACGTTTTTGTATGTTACGTGCAGTTCTACTTCCAACGATATAGAAAAAAGAGAATTTTGTTTCATTATTACTGATGATTAAAAGTGTATCTATGATTATAAATTGTTAAGACGATGACTTTTATCTCGATTGGTGCCAAATGATGTGCCCAGTTATCGAAGATTTATTGAAGACTTCGGTTAAAAAAAGTATTGTTTATTATAAAATTCTAAAATTATCAAAAACAATATATGAAAGTAATTACAGATAATACCTTTGATTCAAGTCTAGAAGAAACACGTCTATAATTAACATTATATACGAACCGTTAAATTTGCTATACAACAAAACAACTGGAACTCAAACCTCAAAAACCGTCAAATGTTACTTAAAGAATTGAAGAAAAATGTTAATTGGAAATAAAAAAATTTATAACAGCTATCCTAGTCTTCGGGTATTGTCTCTATAGATTATTAGCTATTACAGACCATGTAGTTTTTTTATAATTCTTACGCAAAATTGAAGGAAATTGAAGTGTGTTGAAAGATTAGAAGTATTATTGTAAGTTTTTCGTAAAGAAATGCATTTACTACTTAAAAATTTGGAAATACATATCTTTTATAAAATATATTTTAAATAAAATTACTATGTAAATAATTTTTCAAATAAATAACAAACTTTAAAAATATGAAAATTACTCTCATTCATAATAAAATAGAAAAGAAATATAATAATAAAAAATTATTAAACAAAAAATAGATAATTTAGAATCAATATTGTAATGTTTGTTTAATTATTTAATCAATCAATCAGGATAAAAATATTTTTTTTTGTAATAAAATATATTATAATAGCATTTACGTTTAATTAAAATATATTAAATAAAGTTACAGCAAAGAATAAATATATTATTTTTTATAGATAAATATTAGTGTTTTAATTAATACAGGGAAGCGAGTTAGTTTATAAGGATCATCTAGAAAATCTGAAAACATTTGCAAAAATAAAGTAAGAAGAGTACCGGTAGTTACGATTCTTAGGTGAGTTGAAGTAGAATGAGTTGAACAAACGTGAAAATATTGAAAGCTTACACTTCTGTCTCTTTTTTCACCTTATAACATGGTAATTTATGATGTTTCTATCAAGAAACAGAAGAAGAAAAATGAGGATAGTACGGTATCATCAAACTGCGCAGAATCATCCATACGACCAATGAGAGCATTTCTTTCCTTATCAGTGTTAAGAATGGAAGGGATAGCGACTGTTGAAAGCAATCCCAGGAACACAAGCAGGACAGGCGCTGGTTTCTCGCTTAGAATGAACAAGTGGAAGCGAGGGTGCGAGTCACCTCGAAGGGTGGACACGGGTGGAGTGTGAGTGACGTCAGGTCGACCGTCGGTGTTTGCGCAGAGAGAATCAATATCACGATCCCACGCACCCCTCAGTCGGCTCTTAAGCCTCGTTTTGGTACAATCGTGAAAGGTTCATTGCAGCCTATCTACCGCGGAATTTTACTTTTATACTTTCTTTTAGTGCTCGTCTCTGGTGAACAGAAACAGTGGATACCAGGACATTCAGCGCAACAGAGAAGCCTTGTTTCCACTGGCACCATACGTCTGCTTAAAACAACGACGGCCTCTCTCGCAAATACGAATAGAGAAAGAGAGAATCACCAAAATTTGTTAAGGTTTTTATAAGAGCTTATATAAGGTGAATGCACATAGGCTTTCGCTCTTTTTTTTTAGACACGTCTTAGCCTTAAGTGAAAAATTGTGGTGATCAACAAAAGTTCAGGTAGGTATCACTTTGATTTTTTTTCGCGTATCTATTGTTGACAGTCATGCATCCACAGTGTATCTTCAGCTTTCACTTATCAACATATACTAATTTCAAGTAAGGATCAACTAAAGGCAGTCCTTTCCTTAATAAGTGTGTGTTACATTTTATATTGGATCTATTCTTATAACATTTCGATAATGTGTGTAAATACTTATTTATTTTTACTCTCAACAATAATTTTTCTTACATGTTTTACATAAACGTCTTAAAATATTTGTTTCTACCTTTTGATTGTTTTATATCTATTAACTAATATAGTCTAATAACGATAACAATATCATTTATTTTATATTTTTATTTATAAATTGTTATATAAGCTTCTATTCCTTAATTTATTTATTGTTTGAGTATATTGTTTTTCTCTATATAAAATATCTGATTAGTCATTTGTTTTACTATATTATTTTGAAGTAATTAAAAGAGTCTAATTTCTACACATTAAAAAAATCAAATACTCATTTTAAAAATAATTATTAAACTAATTAATTATTATGCTCTTGTTTACACATATATAATATCGTTATTTAGATGATACATATATTCTGCCATAATTATTCAGATAAATAGAATATTAGACAATCGATAAAATAAATCTCCTTGAGTAATATAACTTTAAGAATATAAGTTATGGTTATTTTACAATTTTTTGTGTTGATGTTTTGTTAAATTCAATGTTTTTATTACAAAATAAACATTGAATTCATTTTAAAATCATTTTCTACTGTTTAAATGTGTGTAAAGACGAAGTGAAACTATTTAATAAGTATTTTACAGGGTCACCAAGAAGATCAGAGACAGGCCGAGAAAGAAAGAAATTTGTCAAACGAATAAATATATTAAATAAATGTTACGTACATATTAGCTTTTCTAATAAAATAATATTTTATTTTGGTATATTCGTATTCGTATATAGTCATTTAATTAATTTGTAGTCATTAGTTGTTTTTCATTATTACTTCTTTTTATTGATATTCATTATGTTAATATAGAAAGGACAAGTACAAAAACACTTGATGTATGTTTTACGATATATTTTAATATTTTCTTTTTTAATCTTTCATTAAGTTGAAAGTAATTAGATGATAATTCATTAGAAAACAATGTTTCATAAGCACGAATATTTATCTAAAGGTATTTTAAATACTTTTAATATTTATTTTAAAAAAATATTATACCCTACCTGTCACACGTAAATATACATATTTTTAATGCTTGAGAGTTTTGAGTCAAGGGACATCGACGCGCGCACGCGCTGGGCGTCGATATCTCTCTACCCAACTCGAGGACAAACAAGTTCAATAGTAAGATCGTGACGTTTAACGCATATTAACTGATGATTAAAATCAATTAATTAAAGTTGTATTCAGTTTTAATAATTCAGAGTATAAATTATGATTTGTGTTTTTTTTTAAATTCCTTAAGAAAATCTTATTTCCTTTCTTATTAATTATCTAATTTATCAAATTTTTATTCAATGTATTTCTATTTTCAGATATACCTTTAAGGAACAATATTTTAAAATCGTTATTAATATTAAAAATTACTTAGTATTAAATAATAGTTATAAAATGTTTCTTAAAAAATATAAGATTCAATGTATTCTAATACTTTTGAAAATAACATATTAAGATTATTTAATTAACTTGAGAGTAAAAATAATTTTTATAATAATAATAATAATTATAATAATAAATAATTAAAAATAATTATTAAAGAATTAAACGTGAAAGTGAATGTAATAATGATAAATCAATTAGTTTTTAAAATGATATATTATATTAATTAAATATTAAGTATAACTTTATACAAAATTATAATTATAATAAGTCCTTTATAATTATTTGAATTTTAGAGTTTTATAACTTATAATTATTTATCTACTTTAAATTGTATTTTATTATTAAAAAATAAAAAGTTCTTATTTTTATCAAAATTTTGAAAAAAAATTTGGCATAGGACCTCGTAAAAATCAATTAAGTTTATTTTATAAGATTACTATCATAAAACTACAAAATAACTTTCTGTTATAATTCAGCAATTAAATTTAAACAAATACGAAAGATATAAAAATAACATGAGTAATAAAAATAACCCAAATCAACTTGAAAATGGAAAATAATAGTATGATGTTATTATAATTTGTACAACTATTTTTTCTTTATATATTTAAATTAAAATAAATATATTAAAATTTGTATATTAAAATTTAAATTAAAATAAATACTAAATAATTAAAAAGTAAATAAAATAAATATTAAATAAAAATATTTAAATGTTTAAAAAGATTTAAATTATTCTAATTGTAATAAAATATTTTTGTAATGTGTAGCAGATGTGCATTGATTGTAATGTAAAAAGTTGAATGTTCTTAGTTTTAATAAAATACCATTTTATATCTTCTCTTATTCAATAAAAATTATAAATCATTATTTAGTAGTTATTCAATTTTACTTAAAAAATCTATAATATAAAAATTCATAATCTGGATAAAGAAAATAGAAGATTTAATACGCAAGTTAATAGTATAAAGATGTAAAATGTAAGGATTTAAATAGTATTGTATATAGTATAATGGTACATATAGTATACTATATAATATATTTGGAGGAGCTCTGATAGCTTTTCTTATTACAGATGAAATCAAAGATATTTTCATATATAATTTTCTTTTAATGTTTAATTTATTTTACATAAAACATATTTTATATAAAGCATATTGTATATAAGTCTAAATAAAAAATTTAAAGTCCAAATATTTTTTTTTTATTTTGAATGCAAGATTTCTTTTCTATTATTTTATATAAATAAAAAAAATAATAAATTGATTGTAAAAAATATTACTAAATCTCTGTAACACAAAACAAAAAGTATTTTATTAAATAAAGGAAGCCATTTTTTGATAATTTACAGTAACTACCTTATTTTTAAGATCATAATACATTTTCAAAGCATTATCAAATGTCACAATAAGTGAATTATATATTCGTATTGCGTAATAAGACTACGGGAAAAATTATATTTTCTGTGATAAGACATAACAGTATTCAAAAACTCTTTAAGCATATATAATATATTTTATGAATTAATTCGATATAGTATTAGGAAGATAATAATTATAATTTATAAAATACGATTTATAGAATGCTAAGTCTACTGTTTGTACCACCAATTAAGGTACTTTTGAATTAAATAATTTTCTAAATTAAATTATAAAAGACAAATATTTAATGTATAATAAATTACATTTTACAAAGTTATAATGTTTATTTAATTTTTACTTTAAAGAATTAAGTTTTTGCAATCAGTATATAAATGATACTAGAAATATCAATTCTTAAAGGTTAATTCTTTTTCATAATAGACTTTTTAAGAATTTATATAAAGCAAGTTTTCATTTGCTTATTTAATGGATTTCTTTGAAAATTTTTAATTTTAGTAAAAAATAGACTAATTTATATTTATCTGTTTTTTTTTTTTAATTTTGATATAAAAATAATTTTTAAAAATAGAACTTATTATATTACTGTAATTAGTTTTAAAATATTCATTAATTTTAATTTTATATGTAGTACCGTTTAATTATTATTAAATAATTTTATAAAAACAAGTCAAATTTTACTTATATATATATATTACTAATAATAAAAATATAATAATAAAAAAAAATTAAATAAAAATTTGTGAAAATATAAAATTAATTTATTGTATCATTATTAATCTATTGTAAGTTAATATATGAAAATAAGTTTATAAAAATATTACTAATTTGTTATGAGACACTTATAAATATCTAACCTAGGTTAAATAAAGTATTTTTAAACATATATAATAAATTACAACATTTTCTGTTTTTATTATGTTGAAATACACAAATTTATTATTTTTATATCCCATATATATATATATATATATATATTTTTTAATTCAAAATACTGAATTATAAATTTAACAATTTTTATAACACATCTTATAGATGTCTTATATAGTATAGATTTTTCCATTAAATTAAAAAGATTAACCGAAGACAATTCATTTTAAGATTTTTTGCATTAAATTATAAATATCAAACAAAACGAAATTGATAGAAGTGGTTATATATTTATACGGAATTGTTTATGCTCAATATTGTAAATAAAATACTTTGAAAGATTAGGATTTATTTTCAAATAAATTAAGGTATTAACTATTCAATTTAGTTTATTTAAAGATCGCTAAATTTTAAATAAAAAATGTAAATAATATTTAATGTTCTGAGTTAAAAAAATTTATAATTAATTATTTAAATATTTAAAAAAATATATAAATTTAAGAGTAACTTTTCAAGGCAGATAAATAACTACTTCTTTACATTATCACCAGTATTATAAACAAAGGAGAAACAGTTTATTAAAAATTATTTAAAAGATGATCAACGTTTATTCTACTTACATATGATGAATTCAAATTTCATATTCAATTTTTTTTATAAATAAATATAAGATAATTAGCATAATTGATTTAAATAATTAAGAAATTATTTCCCAAGCACATAACATGATAAATTCTATAAATTTATTTAAAACGACCATGTTTTAATCAATTTTGTTATAATTATTTAAATTATATTTATTATGTTTATTATTAAACGAATAAATATAAATATTCATGATTTAATTAATATAAAATAAAAATTTATTATTTGAATGAAAGTAATTGATATCATTTACGTTTTTATAACATTTATAAAATTAATGTTATATATTTTTTTATGCATTTTTATTTGGATGACATTTGAAATAATACTTAAGGTAAAATAGTATGATATTCATTTCGTAATTTTATGATTAATTTTATCATTATTATTAAAATTTAATGATTTCCTGATTTCTAATTTTCATAAACTGTTTGTGGTGAATATTATATGTATGAATGCTAAGTTGTATATACGTGTTATTACACGTTGTTTTTTACTCTGGTTGTTTTAGCGAGTGAAATTGTGTGTATTTCTTAAATGCACATTAACGAAAGGAAAACATCCTGACGTCGGCCTCTCAGTGTGAAAAACAGCAAAAGAGAGATCTAAAAGAACATATAGGTACAGAGGCATTATTTAAGTTGTGAAGTACTAAAAATCGATGGCCAGCAGTGCTCATGGGCGGCCTGGCGTTTAGAACGCGAAACAGCCCCTCCCAGAAGACCTCGCTACGGTGGGGCGATTGCTGTCCCCCGAATTTGAGGTTTCCGGCAGCGGTGGCGTCATTTGCCTCTACAACTGCTCAAGTCCCGTTTTACCTGCTATTGGAATCTAAGTCTATCCCGTATGCATCAGCTCTTTTAAAAAAGGGTAGGAGATATCAGGATATGACACCCTTTTCCGTCTGAGGCTGTCCCCCGCTGTTGCGTGACTGCAATCCTAGAAATCACCAGAGGTATTGTTGGTCTATCTTAAATGCACATATACACATGTTGGTATGAATTTTATACACGAATATTCGTATTTATAACATAAAAATTTCTTTCAAAAATTATTTAAATTTTTATACTATTCTTTATAGATATAATAAAATATTTTTAAATGCTACCATATTTTTTATAAAAATTTTAATTCATTACGAGTTTTTTCTTTTACCAGATTAACTGATTATATTTGAATAAAATATTTTAAATTTTTAAATTAGAATAAGATTTTTAATTTTAGGTGTATCCTAATAATAAAGATTAGAAATGTAAAAAAATTAATACAAAAATATTAGAAAAAATAATAATTGATTTTGCATCATTATGAACTTAATAATATAATGAAATAAACAAGATTTAGATCATTTAAAATAAGAGATAGTAATCATGGGAGAGCAAATAGAAGCTTCCTTAGAATGATGTAGTATAGACATGAGTATGCGACATGTTCGTCTGCTAGTTAGTAATTTGCAAACAATTTTATTTTTTGTTGCGGAATTACTTAAAACATGAAAAATGTTTAATTATTTTCAGTGACTATTTCAGTGTAACTATTATGGCAACATACTATCAAATTAATTTTCCGAGTAAAAGTGTCACCTAAAAAAAATCATTTTAAATATAGTCAATATATGGAAATAAATATATTTAGAATATAATGTAAAAATTCCATATTTTTTTAATCAAATGAATTTCATTTGTACAAGCAATTGTATGCATCATAAATAAATTTTAATATTAAATTAAAAATATTGTATTAAAATAATTTTTTATTATTGATTATAGGTTTCAAAACGTTGGGAAATCGGATAAGTTACCAAACCTTTCAGACTTGGGTTTACGGCAATTGGATTATACGCCTGTTGAACTAACAACATCGAAGATGATTAACATTGCCGGAGTAGCTTCGATTATACTGTTTTATTTGATGATCTTAGGTGTAGGAATATGGGCCGCCCGAAAAAAAGAAGCTGGCAACGATTCCGAGGAGGAGGTGATGTTAGCTGGCCGCTCCATTGGTTTGTTTGTAGGCATCTTCACAATGACGGCTACTTGGGTGGGAGGAGGCTACATTAACGGCACTGCTGAGGCTATTTATACCAACGGTCTTATCTGGTGTCAAGCGCCCTTCGGCTACTCCCTCAGCCTTGTTTTCGGTAACTATGTTACGTTTTTGTCTTTTACCCTTGGTTCGTTTTCTAATCAGTAAGATGGTAGGAGGAAGAGGCCTCATTCTCACTTTAATACAATGTATTGTTTGATTTAGAAAATACAATCATTGTGCTTTGACTTGTTTATTAAATCTCATTTTTCTTTAATTTCAAAGTTTGTTTAACAATCAAATGTTTATGATAAACGTTAAATGTTTCTATCACTTAATTAATAATTAATTATTACGCGTTCTGTTTCATAATAATTTTTATATTTTTACTCTAATTTTAATTTTTTCTCAAAAAAATTAACGTCGAATTATAATTATTTCACTACTTTATGGAATATTTTAAAAAAGATGCACTTATGAATTTTAAATATATTTTATTTTAAATTATGAAGTTTTTCAGTTGATATTAAAATATAGTACAGATAAAAAAAAATAAAAATAAATTCTTTGAAGTAATATAAATTATTTTTTATATATTTAAAGTGAAAACGTAATATCTTTAACTTAGGGAACAAATATTCTGCTATAATTTAACAATTTTTTAAAAGTAAAATTTATATTAAAATTTCAAATTATATTATAATAACCATAATATATAAAGAATCAGTAACTAAGACTTATATTACTGATTTAGTTGTATATCTTACCAAAATATAATTTCGTTTATATTTATTTGCTGACTAAATTAGCAATAATAAGAAGATTCTATCTTATAATTTAATATTTCAGTAGATTAATTTTTTACATTTGCGGTAGATTATTATTGTTTATTATGAATGAGTAAAATTAGTTTTCTTTGCTATTATAGGTGGAATATTCTTCGCGAATAAAATGCGACAGCAGGGGTATATTACGATGTTGGATCCACTTCAAGACGTATTTGGTGAGCGCATGGGCGGTCTCCTATTTCTACCAGCACTTTGCGGTGAGGTTTTCTGGGCGGCGGGTATACTTGCAGCTCTTGGTGCTACTCTAGCTGTTATCATAGACATGGATCAAGGAACATCGGTCATATTGAGTGCCTGTATCGCTGTTATGTATACTTTATTTGGTGGCCTCTATTCTGTTGCATACACCGACGTCATTCAACTTTTTTGCATATTCATTGGACTCGTACGTGATTTCTTTTAATTATTTTATATAAATATTAATTTTAATTTAACGAATAAATATTATTTTAGTTGTAAAATAATTTTGATTCTCAACAAATATAAATAGTTTTTTTTATTTATTTAATATCATTAAGTAAAGTTTTTCAAAGTTTCTTTAAATTATCTTACTTTTTAGACTTTGAATTTGGACAAATAAAATTATATAACTTTTTTTAATATATTGATTAAATAAATAGAATTTTGTTCAGAATACGAAAAAATAATATAATTATATGTTATTTATAGTTTAATAAATTTATTATCAATATAGATGTTATAATTGCTTTAAAAATGTAATGTCTTATACTTTAAAAATATCAAATAAAAATGATTTTTTCAATGAAATATATCAAAAACTCAATTTTTGTTTATTTATAAAGAAATTCACAGTGATATTATTAATCATATTATTTACATAATTTTATAAAATATTAACTACTTTATTCTATAAAAAATATAAATATAAAAAAAATCAAGAATTTTCTGATAAAAATAAAAACAATCTTAAGTACTTGCCATTCTGTTCAAAAAGAAAATTAAATATTTTCAATCTCATATTTATTAATTAGAATTATTATTAATTTAAAGAATAATTTTTAGTATCGTAAGGACTTATTATGAAAATAAATTTATGAAAGGTATAGATTTATATTTAATAGTTTTGTAATTTAATAATATTACTATGAATATTTTGTCTTGAATATTTTAAAAAGCTAAGAATTTATAATTTACGTTTTAAAAATTAAAGTAACCATTGTATTAAAATATTGTATAAAATATTAGAAATAATAAATGAAATATTATAATATTGTTATATTGTCATAATAATAACAATTTCAAGTATACAGATTTATAATGATTAATTTTAATGCAAGGTGATTAATAAAAAAATTTTTTTTCTGAATTTTTATAATTGTTAAATTTAATAATATTTTATATTTATTTATAATCATTCAAGCTATATTTGAATTTATTATTTATTTAATTTAAAAATAAATAAAACTTAAGGTGTATTTTATATAATATAGAATAAAATAATAATAATAAAAAGAAGAATAGATGCATTATCTCTACTTACAAGTTTTAAAATTTATAAATAGTTGTTATTTACAATGAAAAATTTTGATGGGAAAAAAGTTTTGAAGGAAAAATTCAATGAAGTGGTAATTCGTAACTCATACATTTTCTATAATTTATTCTTATATTCAATTTATACTGTAAAATCTGACATTTTACGCGATTTTGCACGCACAATAGAATTTATTTATTATTTAACTTCATTTTTCAAATATTTATATATCTGAAGTTTAAAAAAATTAAACACATATTATATATATATTGAATATTAAAAAAAAAATTATGCTTTAAATTTCTCAATTTGATGTTGATGTCTCAATCATATAATTTAATTTAAGAGATATTGATATAAATACCTCCTAAACAATTTTAGTTTTTAAATTATGATTTTTAAAATCCATTTGATCGTCGATGTCACATTGTAATATTCTTAATATTTCCACATCTTTCAAATTGTAACTTTGTTGAGTTGGTAAAAAAAAATATGAAAATTTAAATTATAAAAATAAATTTCATTTTTTTGAAGTATTTTAGTAATTTATGAGTATCTATATATAGCCAAAGTATTTGCAATAAATATAATTGTTGGCGATATACGAGAAGGTTCTAATCAAAGCATAAGAAAATATAATAAATTCGACGGAAATAATTATGTAATTGCGAACGATAGGGGAAATAGTACTTCGGGGAACAGATGAACAGTTTGAATTACGCTAGACACGTGCAATGGAAGGTTTGCAATATTTAATACAGAAAATATAAATATTCTGCTGGGTATAAAGTTCTGTAAACACCGAGCATATGTTCTAATCTCTTCATCCCTCTCTCTTTTCTCTCTCACTCACTTTTTTTCTCTGTCTCTCTTTCTATTTGAAAGAATCACTGTTTGTACTCTATAGCTGATCTATCCTTCTTTGTCTCTCTCTCTCTCTCTCTCTCTCTCTGTCTTCATTCCAAAAACGTCTGTTTATACTCTACAGATAGTATATTCTTCTTCTCTCTCTTTTCTATCTTTCTCTGTCTTTTTCTGTCTTTTACTATTTTGCTCAAAGTTTTCTCTCCCCCCCTCTGTCTTTTACTGTTTCTGCTCAAAGCTCTCTCTCTCTCTGATCCCTTTTCTTCTTTCTCCCCCTAGCTGAAAAAGGTCTTGCATGCTATAGAGCTTCGCGGGTTGCAAAGCTTGGGGACTCCAAGGTCATAATGCGTGGAAGGTGTCCCATCGAGAAGTCTGAGTGGACCAGTGTGATAGTGGTGATATGGACTCAGTGGAGCTCTTGGAGCTTGATACGCGTATATGTGCACCCAGATACTGAACGCAGTGGGTGTAATCATAGTGATATGAGTTGAGCTACGGTACTAGGTCACGCAAAATCTTTATATATGCTGGTTTGGTCAACCCTGTGACACCAATCAATTGAGGAAGGGAGTTTTGAAACTTCCAGTATCCAACGCCGCGGACGCGAGGTCAGACTAAATCGCTGCTCTAGGTGTCCTATAATCAGTAGATTCACATTGTGAGCTCGCAGTACGGAAAATAATAACGAATACTGGAGAAAACTTCTTTTCTTTCATAATAAATAGATTCAGGATGATAATAGTGCATCGACGTCTAACTAATTTAGAATTGTAAAGGTTTTCCCTCCTGTTTTAACACGCAGGAGATTTTTTATACAAGGTCATGCTGTAGATTTTCGATAAATTAGAAATTCATTTCACATATTTCACATAAGCGAAAACACTTGAAAGTATATAATTTTTCTTGAAGTTAGGAGATAGGTTCGAACGACGACGAATTCGACTTGTGTGAATGCAAGCGCGAAAACAATCACGCTCATTATTTATTTTTCATATAAATTGTCAAATAAATAGAAATCTACGAAAAGTAGAGTGGGGTTGACGAAAAAAAGTATACAAACCCGAACTCTGCATGCTCTTAGCAGACTTAAAGTTTGATTATTCAATTATTATTAGATAAAAACTTTTTGAGATTAGATTCTGAGATAGATTTTTGGATTAGATTGATAGATTGCTTTTGATTTTTATAGAGATTTTCTCTAGTGACCCAACTATTGCATATTTTCATTCTACCGAATAGAAAAGTTACCAAAATAATAAATTATTTAAAACGGAAATCAGACTCGTTACTTTCGTACTACACCGAGCCGATCCTTAAATAACTAATATTATTAACAAATTCGAGTTAGTTTACAGAAGTAAAATAAGTTTTTTTATAGTATATGAATATATTTGTATACTTATTAAATAAAAAAGAGTTTCATTATTGAAATACAAACGTATTAAGTCTATTCATTACATTTCATTGATAAAAATACTTTTAGAATAATATTAATAATTCCAATAAATTTTCAAAGATTTTTATACTAATAGTTTATTTCATAGAATTTAAAATATTTCAAAGATATGAATATTCTGAAAAATTTTAGTCAAAATTCACATTTTTAAACATTATTGTTTCGAAATACTTTTATTAATATTCTTAATTTTTTATTTACATAAAAAATTTTGAACCTATTTTGAAAAGCTATGTTTTTTAATTTCTGAATATTTTATCTGTATTTTGATAAATTTTGATATCACATAATTTTTTGCTTAAAGTACTATTAGTGATTTAAAACTTTTTTGAATTTTTAATTACAAATATATATATAGCTTTATATTTTTATATTATAATATGTTTATATAGTTTATATATATATTTAAATATTGTATTCATAGTTATATATATATATATATATATATATATATATATATATTTACATTTGTTTATTCGCATATTTTTACTTATGTATGCTATAATTTAAAAATATAATGAATAAAAAATGTTAAACATTAAAACATTGTTGAATTACTTGAATATCATAATATTAGTTATATAATTTAAATAATAATATTCAATGGGTTATGGGAACATATAAACCAGGTAGCAAAGGTTAATTATTTTTTGTAGATGAGTAATGTATAAATTTAAGAGTAAAAGTAAGGAATTATTAGATAAGAGTATAAGAATATTTTATTTTCAGGAATCAAATTTCTATATATTATATGTAAAACGATATTTTTTATTGTTATTGAATGATAAATTAATATTCTTTCCTTATACATAAAAATTTTCTATTAAATTAAATATAATCTTATCTACGTAATATAAATTTTAAATATCTATTCTTTTCATTATATGTCTGCATATCTTTATATTTTAGTATTAAACTTTAAAAAAAAATATCTTACAACGATTATACAATATACATATAATTTTTGTGTTATATTAGGAAGTATACAAAATTTTGTTTATATAAATGTTTATGATGGTATTATAAATCCGAATATAATTCGATTATGTTATATAATTAGGATAAATAAAATAGATAAATTAATATTAAAAAAAAAATGTATTGTATAAATTTATAGTAATATTTTTTGTAGATAAATATTTTTATAGATGAATATTTGATGTTTGAATATTAAAATATTTCATGAATGAAAATTATTTCATCTAAAATACTAATTTAAAAGATTAGATTGTTGTAGAGGCTTGACAATTAAACACAATTATAATAATTTTTTTTAAGCAGAAAATCTCTTTATTAACAGATATATTCTTTTCCTTTTTTGCATATACTATTTGCTAAATTTGTTTCCTTATTTTCTAATCATGTTTGTAGCGGTTGATATTGTTTTATTTTGTTTAATATATATCCAGAAGTATTCTTCAGTTTCATATTTCTTTCCAATATATGTGTGATCATCAGATATTCTTTTAGAATCTTATTCTTATTTTATGGCATGTTTTAATTTTCCTTTTTTTTATTCTATATTTTTTTGCTTTTTACTAAATTTATTTTAAAAATAATATATTTTTACAATAACTGTTATTTTTCTGTTTCTTATTTTAAGTTCGCAATTTATTCCTTTTTGTACTGACTTAATTTCAAATTGTTTGTTTTTATTTTCAACATTATAATAAACTTGGCATTTATATGACTGTATCTAGTAGTCATTTCATCTATTTTTTTTTTCTTGATAATTTTCTAGACCATACATCATTAAGTTGTATCCCAGTCCTATAAATAGTTTCATCTTGTTCTTCCAGTTTTCTTTAAAATACATTTTTACCACTTCCGAAGCTATTTCTATCATCGTATTAGCTCAATTTATTGCTTATTTTATACGTTTATCTAACTTATTTCCATTCCATTACCACCATATTTGTATTTTTTCTTTTTTATTTTCTTAATTTTATAATATGTATGTATGTATATATGAAAAACATTTCTTATTAATTTGAAAACTTGTGCATATTGATAAATGCTAATTATCAACCTAGAACTTTTAAAATGTTTTTTATTACTAATATGATTATCCAAAAAAAGTGCAGATAATTTAAAAATTTTTTTTGTTGAATTGAAATATTTAACTACTCATATTTATTAAGTGAAAATTGACAATGAAATTGTGTAAAATATATAATAATTTATAAAGTTTTAATTAATATTAAAAGTAGGTTATTCTCTAGAAAATAATGCTTTGAAGTTATTTTATATACTTCATCAATGTATAGTAATAATTTGAGATATTTGTGCACCTATTAAACTTCACACTTTGATGTGGGTAACAATAATTCTCTAAATTATCAAAAATTTAAGTTTTTTTTAGTTAAAAAAAATATAGTTTTTATAAAATCGTTGTGACAGCTGACCTCTTAAAATAGCTTTTTAAGTAAATAATAAATAACTTATTCTTATTCAAAGTTTATTATTTAATTTATTATTTAAAACTTTATATATATTAAATAATTTTTTTTTTACTTTTATTGATATATATATATATACACTATAATTTAAAGTCTAGTATAAAAATAAATAAGACCTATATCGCAATCTTACGAATGTGAATTCACTCAATACGATTTTTACTTTAAGTTTTCGCTACATATCTTATTCTTAAAAAAGGAATATATCATTAAATGATTTTAAATCATTTTAAATAGAAATAAATACTATATAATTTCGATAATAAATATATTAGTATAATTAAAACATTTTAAATAATTTAATTTTAACTTCGTTTTGTGCAAAAAATAGTAAGATATTTTTCATTAATTTTTTAATTTGATTTTTTAAATTTTACTCTATGCTGTTAGATATAACTTATTACCTGAAAGAAAAATTCATAATAATTTTTTCTCATCATTATATAAATTAGAACCTTATTAAAAAATATTATATATTTTGATTAAGTTTATAATAACTTAGAATAAATTATATAATAATATTATTATCAATCAAACTAATGAGAACTGTTATATATTAATAATGAAATATTGGTTACTGATAGAAAATAAAATAAAATAAAATAATGTTACTTCTATAATATGTTTTAGTGGATGTGTATTCCGTTCGCATGGGCGCATCCACAAGTTCAATCTTTAAGTTCGATGGATGTTGACTGGATCGGTTCGGTAAGCCCAAACGAATATTGGTCCTACTTGGATAATGGATTACTTTTAGTTTTTGGTGGTATTCCGTGGCAAGTCTATTTTCAAAGAGTTTTGTCTTCAAAATCCGCTAGTAGAGCTCAAATACTTAGCTACGTAGCTGCTGCTGGATGTATTCTAATGGCTGTTCCACCTGTTATAATTGGTGCCATTGCTAAAGCTACTGGTAAGTGTATCTTTTATAATTTAATAAAATACATTTTTTAAATATTTTTAAAACAATTTTTATTTTTATTTTTAAAAACAGATTGAATTAATTTTATATTTGATTCTTGAATATTATTTAGGCATGATAAAATATTATAATACATAATAATCCTTTTTAATGACTAATAATAAATTGTTTTTCTATGTAATGAAGTGTACTAAATATGGTTTAAACAAAAAAAATTTAATTCATATTTTTCTTAGTAATAAATAATTATATTAACGAAATGTATTATTATATAATTTGTAATTTAAATAGAAAAAAATAAAAAAAAGAGCAAAAATAGAAAACGAAATATTAACAATTAGATTTGTTTAAATTTCTCTTATTTAATTAAAAATTTATTAATGCTACAGCTATTCATATAAATTAATTTAATTTTTTTAACCTAGTTTTATTTTAATTTGTAAATAATTTTCATATCATTTATTTACAATAGTGTTATTAATCTCATTTGATATTTTATTTAATTAATTCGAAAATTTTACATAGTTCTTATTAAAAATTGCCAAAAAATAAAATTAGAATTATCTGCGTACGAATATTTTTATACTTTTTCTTACTTAATCGATTCTTTCTACTGATAAATTTTGGTTGTTAATTATATATAACATACAAAAATTATATATTTAACTTAATTTAAAGATTTTAGAATCAATATAAAAATGTTTCAGAAAATTCTGAATATTAAATTTTTTTACAAAATATTTAATTTATTATTTATAGAATGTCACCAAAATTGAAATTAACATTCATTAATAATTTTATTCATTACAATATTTCAAAGGCTTAGATTATTATGTAATACCAAAAATAACGAATAATTAATTTTTTAATTTAAATATTATTTAATATAAATTAAAACAATTTTTTCTTACAAAAAGCCTTTATTAAAACATCAATGTTTTCATAAATATTATATAGAACATGTTTCAAAATTAAAAGTTAATGTATTCGACTTTTTTTAAAATAAAGGTATGTGAAAAATTAGAAAATATAATTTTTGAAAAAATATTTCAACTTCGTAATCATTGATTATTGAGAGTTTTAATTCCAAAAAATATTATTTATATAATATTGAACAATATTGTTGAAATAAAAGGGTAGAATATTTAAAAATAATGTTTTTCTAGAAATAAAACGCATTTGATCAAAAAATCATATATTTTAAATGGAAATTCACATGAAAATTTATTTTCAAATAATTAAAAATATTTTATACTTTTATTTATACAATCATATTTTTCATATTAAATTTCAAAATAATTTAATAAATAATTATAAAAATAAATAAAAAAATAAAAATAAATTATAAAATATAGAATTTTGAAAAAACGTGTATGGAAATTATTTTAGAAGTGTAGCATCAATAATAAAATATTTTACGATGATAAGTCTATGTAAAGTAAAAAATATAATATATTCATGCTACGAAATATATATACTTATAATATGTAATATACTTGTAATATATTTCTAATAGCTCATCTTAGTATTTCCAACTCATTGTTACTCATCGTGATGTTTTATTATCTATAATTCAAGATAGTAAATGTACATACATCTAATTTTGTATAAATGAAATAAAGAGGACAGAAATTAATTTTTATTCATTATATAAAAAAATTACTTTGTTTATCAATAATAATTTATGTAAAATTTTTTTTCAATTATCGCAAAAATTCTTTAAGTTTTATAAAAGTATATAGATATGTTATTTGTTAAAAAAAATCATAAATATATTTTTCAAAGTTTATGTTAATATGAACTTTTTATTTTTATACACTTTCATCATTTTAGAATTTTATTGATCTAAGTAAATTATTAGTAAATCATTTTATAATTAAAATCAATTCAGCACAAGAATTGAAATAAAGTTAAATTTTTAAAATAAATTTAGTTTTTTGTCATTTCATCATTTTAAACATATTATTAAAATTATACAATATATTTGTAGATATTAATTTTAACTTGAATGATTAATTAAAGTTAATTAGTTCTATTTTTATTTGTTTTTTACTTTTAGATTTGTTTTAATCTTGCTTAAATTTTGTATAGGAAAGGTGAACATTTTGTTAGTAAATTTAAAAATATGTGCCTCTAAATTTGAATATAAATTTACGTATCGAGAAATAATTGTTAATAATTAAACTATATCAACTAATTTGAAAATATATTAACTATATACGTAAAATATCTGTAGAGATAAAAATTTCAATTTATCATCTTTATATTGTGATATTCTTATATACGTTAAGTTTTATAATGATTAAAAAAAATTTTTTTTATTAAAAAACTATTTACAATAATTGTATAATAATATTTTTATAATTTATTCAATTTTGTTATTAGAATTAATATAATATATAAAAAATTTTAAATATATCTTTACAATATTTGAAATTATTATGTTAAAAACAATGATTATTTATTTGTACTATTTCACATAGTTTTATTTAAATTAAATATCTTGTATTTAAAATCAATAAGAGATATAAAAATATTAAATTAATGTTTTATTAAAAACAAAGGGCAGAGGTAAGGAAAATCGAAACAAATGTATAATATAACTATATTATAATATAAGCTATAATAAACTATCTCTCTTACCTATATAAATTTTTTATATAAGCAGCATTTTTTAATTTTCTTTGTTTGTGTTATTTTTTATGATGTACTTGAAATTAGTGATTATTAAACTGATTAAGTCTTATTAAAAATGTATATAAAACAAGAGTATAAGCTCTATTATTATTTTATTCTTATTATTTTCTAACAGTTACTAAGATTGAGAGAGTATACTCTAATTCATATGGTTACAATACCTTTTTATTGTACCCTTAATTTCTGTACTTCATATAAATACCGTGAATTAAGTACGATATATATTCTATAAAAATAAGTGCACTCGTTTTTAAAACCAAGAAGAGTGAAACTCAGGGTAGAAGAGTTAACCCCTTGGATGATTATAAGTAACGCTAAGATTTCAAGCAGCCATCAATTATTGTCCTAGTTTACACGATTTTACATATAAATCATAGGATCTTTTCAATTTAATTCAACGTGATTAATAACAATATATGGTGTTTATAATGGATATTGAAAGTTCCTTGAACTGACATTTAGAACTTAGTAATAGCCTCACTCGCATTCGATTATGGATGGTTGCGATAAAATACATAAATTAAAAAAACTATTAAAAATAGAACGCGCAAAAAAACTGCTTATTCAATGTGATAAATTTTAATTCTTAAATAGTGGAGAAATAAAAACGTTTGGAAATCAACGAAATGTAAATGAAGGATTGACACGACAGATGTTAATTTAAAAAAAAATGAGAGTTGTGAATTCCTCGAAGAACTAAAACAAGAAAAATGTACTAAGAAGACAACCAATCATATAATAATGGTGAAGTCATAAAAGTAATATAAATATAAAACTATTTTTGTAATCTATGATTAATACCTTATTAATTAATGAAAGTATCCGATTTGCTTTTTTTATTGAAATATAAATTGACTTTTTTCCTGTTTGGCAGTTTTTGCTTTTTAACCTTTGTTTGATTTAACCCATTGTTAATGTGTCGTAAAATTATTTAGAAAAATATTATTTAATGTACAATTTACATCCAATACATAAACTAATCCATATTAGCAGATAATAATTGAAACAATATTGTTTTTGAAAAAAAATTCCCATCTATAATATTGCATTCAAATAACATAGAATTTATTGCAATATACATAATTTGCTATAATCGTTACAATAAAATTTGAAATTATTAAATAAAACGGAATGATTGAAACGGAATGAAAAATTCAGAAACTATGCGTTTCTGAAGAATACAAATTTTTTTATAAAGGTATATAAAATATAATTATAATTTTCTTCACTATTACATTCACTTAACAGAGTTTGAAAGTTCAGAGAAATATTTGTTTATAATAATGTTTTAACCAATAGTAATAGAACCGGTCTAAAAAATGTATTCAAGTTTCAAATTACGATTGCTTTAATTTTATCAATAACATTTTAAATATAATAATATATTTATTAAGCATTCAAATGTACAGTTATTAATTTTTTTCATGTTGAGATTTTAAGACTTGTTATTTTTATTGTACCATTAGCTGTGATACTTTCCCAAAAAATATTTTTTTTTTTATATACAAGTTAGAATTCAGAATAATGAGAACTATATAGTAACTAGTAACAGTGTGAGTTTAAAAAAAAGAGTAATTAATGTTATGATTATGATGACATGAGAAAAACAGTATTTTGAGAATAGCAGTATGAAGAAAAAAAGTAAAAACATTGGACCCAAAAATGAAAAAGTTCTTAAACGAAAGAATAAAGATTCGAAAAACGAGAAATAAAATAAAAGGGTACATCTAATCTACACATTAAATCCCGTTTATTGTAATAATGCATTGATCGTTTTAGTAGAATTGTGAAAAAAAACAATTGTTCTGTGAGCTGAATTATACATAAGAACAAAAATTTAGAGAAAGTCTCCAGAACTGGAAGTTTAAAAATATAAACAATAACAACAATAATAAAAATACAACAACAAAATGAAGTTTGTAAAAGTAGGGGGTAGAAAAAAAATCACATATTAAATGGAAGAGAAAAAATTAGAATAGTTTCGCCAATTCACATTTAGAGTATAAATTCGAGGTAAATAATAGGAATAAAGCACACAAAATAGCCAAAAGAACAAATATAGTGGTAGGTAGAGTATCGGAAATTATGGAAAAATGGTTCAAGGAAAATTTTTGAATGAAGATTTGAATGAAGAAAAAAGAATGAAAATAATATTATTTGATGCTTTGATAGAAAATATATACGGGGCAGAAATTTAGTGGTGGAAATAATGGTGTAGAAAATTTCAAAATAAATAGAAAAAATGTATAACAAACAATTTTAACTTTGATGTAAATGCAATTGATTACGTCATAATGATAAAAACATAAAGAAACAGGATAGAAGTCAGGAAAGCAATCGGATTCGAAAAAAATGTAAAAAATAACGAAGGTATAAAAATACTAAAAAATGGATAAAATATTTTTGAAAACAGTAGAATAAAAGACAGTAGAAAAAAAAGAGAAAGAAAATTATATAGAATGAAGAAATTTTATGGGACGAGGTAGAGGAAATAAAAATAGGCCAATAATAGCAAGTATATAAGAATAAATAATTTTGAAAAATAAAAAATGCAAAGGAATTCAAACATGCTATTATAGAAAACACGAAAGAAAAAGAAAGTGTGCAGAAAAAAAAGGAGAAAGAAGATGCGAAATCAAAATTTGAGCAAGATTTAAAATGGGTAATGAAATGAGGATAAACAATTACTGGTTGGAGAAGAGAAAATAATGTGCAGATTGAGCAAGAAAAAGATAGAATTATATAAATATAATGAAACAGTGCAGTACAATAAAATATCGGACAAGTAAATAAAAAAACAGTATGAAAACGGATAAAAAGTATATAAGTTCAACGCAAAAAATACAGTGGAACGGAGAGAGAAGAAAACAGGAATGCAGATAAATATAAATACAGAAAAACAATATATGCGTAAAATATAAATTTGTAAGTACTAATTGATGTATGAAATGCAAATGTATAAATGAATATTTTATATATTATAACAATGTATATATTGTTCAATAAACAAATTAACTAACTAATTAGTACAATATTTTAAACAAAATTTTTGAATATATTATATGAAATTAATTTTTTTTTAATTTCATTGATTTTCAACTATTTTTATATATAATAAACTTTTCTTAGTAACGTTCTTATTTTTGAAATAGAATAATTGCTCAAATTTAAGAAAATTCATAATTTATGCCTGAATCATAAATTCTTGACTCAATAAGAACTTGGGAAAGATCGACTGTGAATGTTGCCGTAATCACTAGTTAACTATAAAATATGGGCTCGATGCAGTAATACCAAAACGCATGGATGATAACCATTCCCCTGCAAGGCAAGATGCGTAGTTTTAGACTATCCAACATCAAGCAGTCATATATTTTAAATAAATTGATATTCACTGAAATGTAAAACTTATATTTATTTCGTATCACTAACAAAGTAAAAATAGGATAAACTGCCTTCCAAAGTAGGATAGTAACTTTGTTTGAAAAGTGTAGTGCGTGCATAGTGTATAAAAGAGAAATAAGCGATTAACGACACCATATAAAAAGAATGCTCCGTCAAAGCGCTCTGCAAGGGAAAACAGCGAGACGTCACGGTGGTTCCGTTTGAATTAGTGGGAACAGCTACAAAACTTGGATGGAGACAAAACGCTGACTATCGGGCAATTAACGAGGTATTAACAAATTATTAATAAATTAACAAAAAAGTATTACAGTTTGAGTGAAAATAATACAAAATAACTGTATACGCATGAAATTCTAAGTACTAAATGATGTTTCAAATGTATATGTAAAATACAATTGTATAAATGTATGTTTGGTATATTATAGTAATATATATATTGTTTAATATTTATAGATGAATTAGGTTTTTAACAGATAAACCTTGAGTTGACATAATGTGAAATTTTTTCTATTTGAACTATTTGTCTGTAGATATTTTATGATGCAATGTAGCTTAAACATTAGTTTGGAATAATACCTCTTCTTTATATACAATTCTGTATAAAAGTTTATAAATCAATAAGTTTTTAAAAACTTATTAAAAGCAATATATTTTTAAGGAAAATTCCAGTTCATGGATATATTTAATTTTAGTATTGTTTTTGTCTTAAACAAAATTAATATTTAAGTTTAAGTATTTTAATAAATATTAAATCCATGTTTAATTTATTTAGAAAGTTTAATATCTAAGATTATAATTTACTTTTAAAATTATATAAATATACACGAAAAAGTTTAATAAAATGTATTAAATAGCACAATGCATTCAACATATAAATTTCTATTTGAAAAATTTTTTATTTGTATAAATTTGAAAACTTGATTTATTAAATATAGTTCTTGAAAAAAATTATATTTTTTGTATCTGTTAAGACTTTATTTTTAAAATCAAACTTCAAATAAGAGAATTTAAAAAGAATGACACAGGCAGTATATTAAATATGTAAATTATTCATTTTTTATCGTTATATAAAATTTTTTGAAGTTAAAGATACATTTATAAACGAATATTATATTAAAAATAACAAATTAAATGCAAAATCTATGTTTATTTTTTTTTTGTAGCTTGGAATGAGACGGAATATACGGGTCCTTATCCATTAACCAGTGCGGAGACTAGCATGATTTTACCGATGGTGTTACAATACCTTACACCAGATTTCATATCATTTTTTGGGTTGGGTGCTGTATCTGCTGCTGTTATGTCATCAGCAGATAGTAGTATTCTTTCAGCTAGCTCCATGTTTGCAAGGAACGTGTATAAACTGATTTTTCGTCAAAGGGTAATGCTTAAGAACTAAATTATATCATTAGAGTAATGCACATGTATACAATGTATATTATATAAATATAATGTATTAGAGTAATATGTATATATATATAAGTATATTATCAGAGTATTATTAGAAATGGAGTATTTGCTTTTTATTTTGTTTTTAACTTAAAATAAAATAATAATTCTTTTCAAAATTTATTGTATAATTTTATAATTTTAAAATGTACATAAATAATTTATAATTTATAAATGTATAAGTTATTTTAAATCTTAATTATAGAAGGTTGGTATGCTAATAGTTATTTACAATTTACCTTCATATTAATGGGGATAAGTATTAAAAATACCTTGAGATTACAAAATACATTAAAAAACTATAATTAAATAAAAAAGTAAAGGAATATTAATATATAATATATATTAGTGTTATTTTTTGTTTTATATATATATATATATATATATTAATTTTTATTTTATTTTAATTAATATTTTCAATGTAATTTTGTAATCTCAAGTATTTTTAATACTTATTTATAATATGAATGTAATTTTGTAAATAATATTAGCATATCACACTTCTATAATTAATATATATATATATATAAAATAATTATATTTTGTGTACATTTAATTTTCAAAAAACTATATTTATAAAATAAATTTTATTATTATCTTCATCTTATATAAGTTACTATTACTTAATATAGATAGTTAATAAAAGTATATTCTGAATTATATTGATAAAATAATTACTTCTATTTCAAGAATCATTAATTACTTAAACAAATACGTTATTTTAAAAATGCGCTTGATAAAGTTTTAATATTAAATATATATAGTTATTGATATTGTTTATACTAATAAACGTAAAGTTTAAAATTAATAAATTTTATAGAACTATAAAATTAATTTATTTAATGAAATGATGTACTAAGGCAAATATTTAAGATAGAGAAAAAAGTATATAAAAGAAAGGTAGAAAAAGTAAGTTATTTTATTTTTTAAATCACTTACTTAATGTTATAATTATATAATTCATAATCAATTTTATTCAAGGCATTATTTAATATCATTTATTTTATTCTTTATATTTAGATTAATATTTGAACTGTAATAAATAATTATTAAGAGTTAATACAGAGAGTTAATAATGAATAACCATTGAAAGTTTATCATATAATTATATAAATTCGTTTTTATTTAATCTTTGATACTTTTTTAAAAAAATTTAAATAATTTAATTATGTTAAACATGAAATTTTTTTAAATATTATAAAGACCTAGCATTTTAAAGAAGAAAAATTTCTTTTTTATGTTTTATATTAGGCTTCAGAAATGGAAATCATCTGGGTAATGCGAACTGGTATCGGCGTAGTGGGTATTTTGAGCACAATAATGGCTTTAACAATTCCATCGATCTATGGGCTCTGGTCTATGTGCTCTGATTTGGTTTATGTTATATTATTTCCACAACTATTGATGGTTGTACACTTCAAGTCATACTGTAACACTTACGGCAGCCTGATGGCATACATAATTGCCTTTATCGTTCGGATTAGTGGTGGCGAACCTATAATTGGCCTTCCTGCATTAATACGTTATCCAGGATTTGATGAAGAGAAAAATGAACAAACGTTCCCGTTTCGCACTATGGCTATGCTTATATCATTAGTCACCCTCGTTGGGGTTTCGTATGGCACACAAATCGTCTTCCTCAGCGGTAAGATTGATCCGGATTATGATATCTTCCGTTGTATCGTCAATATACCCGAGGATGTACAAAGAGTTGGACCCGATCCTGCCGAGGTAAGAATGTTTAGCTTGTTTTGTTTTTAACGAACAGATTTAAACACAGAAATTATATGCTTCAGTTTATTTAAGTAGTAATTAGTTAAAAAAATTACATCAATACTATTTTTAGTAATAAATAGAAAATTAGATACTTGGTGTATCAATTTTAATAATTAAATTGCAATACCGATTGTAAAATCAAATTGTAATATCATTACTTTCATAATTATTGGTATTATTGTTAATTATTAAAGTAAAGTTTAAGGATCATTATAAATATTATTTATGAATTGAATTATCGACTCAATTTATATTAAAGTATAAAAGTATCATGTGCAACACGGAATAAAAAATTGCATCTAATTAACTAATTAGTTACATTAAAACCAATTAAAATTTTTTTATTGTAGACATAATAAAATGTATTTTTTATTATTTATTCAATATAAATAACTGTGAAAAGCTATATTTAAATTACATATATTTTAAATGATAACTGTGCAGTATGCAGTGAACTAATCATGAAGTTTGAAAAATTTTTATTTATTCTTTTATTTCCAACTTAATATAAAAAATATTAAGAATAAAAAATTTTGGATAATAAATATAATTTAAAATAGTTTTATAATTTGATTATAATTTGATAATATAAATAAATATAAATTATGAAATAAAAATTGTTTACTGAAAATTGCAAATGACTGAAACATAAATTTTATATTCTAGAACTTATGACCATTTTTTAATATTTAAATTCATATAGTGCTAGCTTAATAATTATTAAAGTAAAATACTTAGTAATTATTATATTTTTTTAATTTACAAATGTATCGGTATAAAAATTAATTATAAATAAAATAATTTATGAATATTTTTTAATTTGTATTACTTTTAGTTAAATGTGTTATTTTTTATAATTTACTTTAAAAGGCCTTTTTCAAGAAAATTAATAGTTAAATAAATTAATAGTAATATTAAAATTAATATAATTTTCCACAATGTAATCTTACTCTATGTATTTAATAAATTTTTAATATAATTAAACTAACTTTTTAGAGATATAAAATAAAGTTTATTATTTGGATAAAGTTAAATATTAAAGTACAAAATTTCAGTTATTTTGTGTTAAAAATAATATCATAATTAGTTTTACTTACATATAAAAAGGAAGTATTTAATTTATTATAATAAAAAAGTCTCATAAAGTTTTTATTCTAGGCTTAATTTATATAAATTACTGTGTTCTTGAGTATTTATTTTCATATTTATTTCAATCACAAATCCAATACACGGCTATAAGGATAAAAATTTAAATTTACATAAATTTCTTATGTAAATCTATTTATAATAATTACCAATAGAATATTTCACGAAGTAAAAGTTATGAGTATCAACTTCTTTTTAATAATTCTATTTAATAATCTTACAAAATACAATACGTAAGTTTTTAACTAAAGAACAAATATTATCTTTTTCGGCATAAATTATTTATATAAAATATCTGAGTCCAATAAGAATTTCAATAAAATTTTTTTTTGACATATTTGAATTGAAATTGAATAAAAAAATTTTTTAATTTATTATATCTATATCCGTGTAAAAAGTATTTTTAATCTTTTATTATAATTATATAAACACTAATCGTATAAAATTGATAGAGCAAATAAAATTTTTATTTATTAAATAATATAAATGAAATTAAATAAATAGTGATATTAGACTCTTTTTATTATTATATGATAACAATACAATTATTTTCATAATTTTTAGATAAATATTTTATAAATTATATTATATTTTTTATTTTAAATATATTTATATGTGGTATTTGTTCATTTAATATAGTATATGAAAAATATTACCACGTATTTTATACATATATATATATATAATAAACATTAGCTATAGTTTAAATTATATAGTTTTTCAAAATATTTACATAAAATTAGATTATACTTATCAAACTGAAAAATGGGATACTTTCAAATGTAAGCATTTCTATTATTCCTAACATATGTATAAATATATTAAAAGTGCTATTTAATTTAAAAAAAAAACCAATAAATTCAAATAAATTTTATATATTTTTCGATGAAAATTAATTTTCTAATTAATTAGCTTTACTAACTTTCAAATAATTTTTATAAGTAAATAACATATAATATTGATTATTTATTTAATATGTATTTGAATTTAGAAAATCAAATAATAAATAACATCAGAGATGATAGAAAACACTCAGTTAAACTAACAAAAAGTATTTATTTATATTTTTACATAAATGATATTTAACATGAAAATAGCATTACGTTCAAATTAAAAAAATATGTGTATATACTTAAAATATATACTGACATGTCATTATTCTTTAAATAGTTTTTTTTTTTTTATAGAAAGTTACTTACATTATTGTTACTAGGTGTATTATATAATACATGTTTTATAGGAAAATATTAAATTATTTAAGTTGAAAATATAAGAACAATTCAATAACTACTTACATCTTTAGAAAATATTTTTACTTTTAAAATGTATTTTTAAAGTTTTAAGTAGTTATTATGAATGACTTGATAAAAATAAGTTATAATAATAAACAACTAAAAAACTTAATCGAAGCATGAACTCACAGGTATGAATGCAGCTTTTAATTAAGTTAAGCATGATTCCGTCGTTCACATGGTTTGTTAAAGGGCGAGCAAATGGCAGTTCTCGCGGCTGGCACCGGTAGGCTTTACGGTAGCAAGGATGAATCAAACGGGCGAGTGAATCCAGCACTCGAGCCGGACTACGACATGGAGCCGGATTACCCAGGAGTGGATCAGATGACTGACGGTGATGGCAGGGGTGATGTGGTTGCGATTCCACAGGATATTCCTCATCATAGTCGTATCGTGACCCTCGGCATACGCCAGATCCAGAACAGTACCGCCTTCTAATCGCGGACTCCGTGATCGGATGCTGTGACCAACAATAAGCGTGGCGACGCGGACTACCTTATATATTTTTTTTATACTTTTCACAACTTCGAATTATAAAATTTCCTGCTTTATTTCATTAGCTATTTACAGATTCAACATTACACTGGGCATAGATAATTATTATTCTCGTCTGTAATGTCTTTTCGCTTATTAGTTGCAAAAGTTGATCATTTTAAAAATAGTTTTGAAAAAGAACAAATTGTTAACATTATCAATTCGTATTGTATGAACAAGGCTGACTTTAAATTTTTGTTACCATTTAAACAACCAGTATCCAACTAATTTGCCAAATTAAAATTAATTGACATTACTATTAACTATAATGGTTGATTCAGATATTATAGCCAGTTTACTTTATAATCAGATTTCTGTTTCATTTTGTTTAGCTTTTTTATGTTCTAATTAATTTTTCCTAAATTCTTTATAATGAAATTATAATTTCTTTAATAATAACATTCTATTTCAAAATATTTCTTTCCATACAAGAAATTTTTAAACGCAGTAAATTTACCAGTAAGTTTTATACCTTACTTTACATTAAATTTATTATAAAAAAAAAAAATTAATATTTTATGGCTTTTATATTTTTAATATATTATAAAACTAAAAACAGTATTTATAAAAATGTATCATTTAAATTATTATATACAGGGAATTTAAAGAATTAATGCAAAAGCTTAAGAATTCCTTAAAATGCATATTCTCAAAAGCCGCGTCGCTTCTTAGGCTTAGTAAATAATATTTTTCTGTGACAACTATATGTATATATACACATGATATATGAACGTATTAATAGTCTATGGAATACTTAACAAGTTTTAATGCTAAAATATAATAATAACATAGCGGCTGATCCGCCAATATCGTTAATTAAAATTGTTATTTTGTACAAATTCACTAATTTTATGTGATTACAAATATATATCTATATTTAAAATTTATGTGATGAAATATTAATACATTGATGAATCAATTTTTTTATTTGTGAGAACGATTATAAAAATTTATAATTTAAAATGTAATAATAATAAAAATTTGTGTATAAAACATTGATTTAAATATATAATATTATTGTTTTGAAAATCAAAACATTCAACATATTTGACAAATTTAATGTTCTAATTCTAATTTTACAGTCTAATTTTTGCACATACGTTAATTGTTTCTTATGCTGTTTAAAATTGAACTTTTTTCAGTTTGAATATTTAACATAATATTATAATCTTTGACACAATTATAATTATATTGAAGATAATTTACAGAATTAAAAAAATCAAACTATATTCAATGGTATATTCAATATTTCATTTTAAATTACATTTATTAATATTTTCATAAAAAATGTTTATTATTTTAAAAAATTACGCAGAAATATATTTCCATTCCCTTTTATTATGTAGTTAGTAAAATTAATATCCATGAAATTTATTTTACAGTAAATAGAATTTTTTATACTAATAATTACTAAATAATAAAGATAATTTTTATATTTTTTATCTTATTCTATTTTTTTCAGTAGATACTGCTATTTTTAATAAATTAAAATAAGTTTAATACAACAATAATTAAAAAATCGTTCTTTTGGTTATTTTTTTATAATTTTATTCCCAATTAAAAGTAAATTATTCAGATATTTTTTTTATTTTATAGATTTTTTTTATGAATTTATTAATTTTTATCCTATTTAATTTATATAGATACATGTACAAAAATGTAACCAGAGACAAATCTGTTGCTGATGGCTGACAAACTTGGTTTTAGCGTTTGTCATTTGTAATATTTATAATTACATTTTAAAACGAAGGATTAAGAGGACAATAAACATTTTGTTTACTATTGCTCTTTTTTAATCTTTTTATTTTATTGCTTCCCTCTCATTTTTACTTATTTAATTATGCATGAATATTACATACATATTTTTCACAAAACGTTGAAGAAGGTTTGATTTGACTAATAAAAAATGAATGTAACTTTAAATTATTAACTAGGTAATACGAGTACGAATAGTTATATCTCATAAAAGTACTTAAATATGTTTATATAAATTTTTTTATAAATAAATATTTACATTAATACGAAAATGAAAGTGAAATTTGAAATATTTTCTTAAATTCAATTATTTAAGATATATTTAGAATAATCAATTATAATTTTGAATTTATTAACTTTTAGTTTTATTTAAAAAAAAAATAATTATTAGCTTTGCATATGATTTGATTAAAATACCTGTAAAGATAGAGAGGGTTTGTAAATAATTCATATTTCAAATGAATAATAAGGTATACTCAATTAATTATATGTATTCAGGTAATTAGTAAAACTTTAATAAGATAAAATATTTTTCTATTAGAATATAAAATGGTGGATCAGTTTTTAATAAAGCTTGTTGAGTATAATATATATTATGTGATTGTACGCTGCATGGAAAAAGTTAACTAGTGTACGTGGGGAATACGTACAAAAACTCACCGTATATACATGTAGATACATCACTATTAATATAAAAGAAAAATGCATACATATACTATTATAAATCTTGGTAAAATATTTTGAAGTCTTAAATTACACATATATTTCTGTGGAATTATTACGAGCAAAAGATAATAAATCAATAAAACGTACACATTTTATTCACATTTTAGTTATAGTTACTTAAATTTTTTAATATAAAAACTGGGTGAATCGAAAAGTTTTGCCTTTAAGTGAGCGAATTAAAATAGGAGATTAAAAAAAAAGAATACATATCAGTGATCTAAATCTTGTATTTTAAAAAGATTATTTAATAAGATACAAGTTTTTGCGAAAGTAAATAATAGGAAAGCTTTTAATAGAAAGAAAATCATTAAAAATATAATATTTGTTACAGAGAATAGATGATTTGAATAAAATATAAATATGTAATAATGCAAAATAATGATATTCAATATACGAAATACGAGAAACAATGTTTAAAAATGGATTTAAGTTGTTAATGTTAATTATTGATTAGAATAATTATTTTTCACACTACTAATTAATTATTTTGATGTAGTTTATTTTAACACGAATATTTTCTACGTATTTTACTATTTATTGTTAATTATTAATGACTGTTATCAATATATATATATATTACTTATTGAAATACTAAAAAAAGAATGCAAAACAATAAGCAAAAGTTATTTATTTATTGCTGTTATTAAAAATACTGTTACCATTATATAAATATCCAATAATAATATATATATCTATTATTATTATTATTATTAACATTATTTATCTATTTATTTATTTATGAACAATTTATATATTGTTATTTACATTTCTGTACATTTTTACATCTACTTATATTTTATACATATTCATATTATTCAATACTTATATACTTAAATATTTATATACTTATTTGTATACATCATTTATGCACAATCTCTCTTTCACTTTGCTACTTTTTTTCAGTCTCTGACCGTCCGTCTGTCTGTCTGTATGTCTCTGTATCTCTCTCTCTCTCTCTCTCTCTCTCTCTCTCTCTCCCTCTCTCTCTCTCATTCATTTATTTTTCATCACCTATCATTATATTTTTCCACTTGATTATATTAGACTTCGTGACATTACATAATCAATATAGTTCATTGTTTTTCTGTTCATTTCTCATTCTAAATCTCATTAATATCTTTATTTTATGTTGTATATACTGAATTTTTGTTGTATACTTTCTAATACGATGCGTTTATCTTGATCTGCATATTATCATATTTTGAAGTTTCCAATTTACTTATTTTAATTAATTTATTAATTTTTGAATTAATTAAAGCAAAATATTTTTTATCAGCACAATAAATTTTATCAATATTTTTATCTTTATTGTGAGTTCTTTATTAAACTATCTCTCGTAACAGTCCATACTTTCTCTAATGAAATGTTTGCTCTTCTGGTCATAAATTTGGTGTACTTCTTTCCTTTGTTATTTTTACTGCACTTATATTCTAAATGCTTAAATTGCCTAGCTATGTCTATTTTGTTACTTTTCTTCCAGAAATCCGTTAATCTGTACATAAAACACCAAATAATCTGTATAAAAAAGTATTTACATTACTCCATTTTTAATAAATAAAATTAAAAATTTAATCTTTTATTTCTTTATTTCTTTAGCTATATCTTGAAATAAAATTATTTATTTATTTCAAAAATAATTTTTAAAATATTGAAAATCAGAAATAAAGAATATTTTTTTCATATAAAAATTATGTAACGTTCCTGAATGTGGATCAAAATATTTAAGTGCATTAATTTCAAAATTGATGAAAAAAAGTTTTTTTACGAATTATTCTCATTAATATATAAATATTTTAATTGAAAAATATATGAATTATTTAATTATTAATAAAATGAATATGCATAAAAATCATCAACTTATTTTATCAAAAATACGGTGGAATATCTCTAAAAATAACAATTTTTCTAATAATTTTATTTTTTAATCTAAATGTACATTATGCATCATTATAAGTATGGTTCTTAAGATATTGTGACATTTCTGAAAAGTTAATGCATTAGAAAATAGATATCATTAAGATTGTAAATTGTTACTACTAGTATATAAGCTTCGATGAAACAATGAAATACAAAAAAATACATATCATATGGAATGGAATTTTATGAAAATAATGTACATCAGGAAGACAAAAATTGCACGACCGTAGAATAAAATACATTATTCAGTTAATTTTTTTGTTTTATTAATGAAATGTTTCACATTGTATTCATTGTAATATGGTAAAAGATAAAAAAATATACCGAGTCTATACAAACATTATATGCGTACACATATTGAATTTTAATTTTGTAATTATATTTTATATAGAAATATACAATGAATTTATATTCAGTCGATCAGCTAATTGATTGATTAAATAATTATTACAAATATATTTATAAAAAAAAACAGCATGAATTTTTTGAAATATAAGAAATGTTATAAGATAAATAAAATGTATCATACTATAATATAAATATATAGATACTATATTATAACTGTATAGTTGCCCATGTGAAGTCAAAATATGTTGATTATCAATGTTAAAAATAAACAGTGTACAAAAACACTTTTTTACATCATTATTTACCTAAATAACTTCTACATATAATAGTTATGATTTATACGTTTTACATTTTACATTTTACATTCTTTATTTTAATACTTATTGGAGAAAATCATAAGTAGTAAAATAGTTCTCATATAAGATAAAAAAAGACTAGTCTTATTTATACATGTATTCTTAGAAGTTCAAACGAAAAAATTAATAAATTATAGCTAATTATTTTTTAAATGTATAACATTATAAGATTCATAATTAGAAACTACTCACAACTTTTATCTTATCTTGCATATTTAATAAATTCTTAAATTATTAAATTAAATCTTAAATTATTTAAATTATATATTATAACACTTGATTAATTTACAAAAAATATACTTTCACTCTTGAATTAGAAAAAAAAAAACAATAATAACAATAACAAAATACAAGAAGTTGTAGTTACTTTAAAACAAAAATTAAAAGTTAATGGAATTATACAAATATGTTTATTGTTTGTTATATTTTAGTACAGTATTATAAAGATTTTATTTATTTAGCAAGAAAAATTTGGTTAGGGATGATTCATCAAGAAATACATAATTTATAAAAAGGAACATTTTTTTAATTCTTTCATTTTTACAATTTTAATTGATATAAAAATCGATATCATATAATAAATAAATTACTTGAAGTGATAAACTAATTTTAAATTTTTTATAAATTCAAAGTTTATTAAAACTTTAAAATTTATATAAAGGTGAGTACTCGAAAATTAATGACTTTTTATTATCATTAATTTATTTTAATTAATTATTATTAATGTTTTTTATAACATTATTAATTCTTCTAAAAATTTTAAATCTATTACAATATTTTGTTATTTTCTATTTAATTTTAACATTATGTTAGGATATTTATGAGATATGGAAATAAGTATGTACATTAGAATTATTTAAATAATCGTCTTTGAACAATGATTAGTTAAAAATATAAGGAAAGTTATCTTTAATAATGAAATTAAATTGTTTAATTTTGTTTGATTTAGATTTAATTAAATTTTGTATTTAATATTGGTAACCTCCATTGCTGGCATAACCTTGACCTTCTCCGTTACTAGGAGTACCAAAGTTTGATGGCCGATTTACTGCGTTTGAGCTAAAAAAATATATATATATAAATTTCGTAGGACTTATAAAACTTGTATTATAGTATCATTTTTATTTTACCATTTTAATTTAGTAAATTTTTTACAAATGTCTTAAAAGTTGACTTTAAATAAGATAAAAATGTAATAATATATTTCATGATTATCCGTGATTATTTTCTAAGGACAAGACATAAAATAAAAAATGTATTTAATTAAATTTTTCTACTAGAATAAAGAAAATTGAAAGAAATGACAATTTACCTGATACTAAAGTTAGGAGTGCCATAGCTGGATGATGGTGCACTACTTCTATAACCACCATTTTCAAAAACATTATTTCCTCCATTAGAGGGAGCTCCATAATTTGATGAAGGGCGGCTGGATGCAACATAGGAAGATGATGGTGAACCACCTCCAAAAACACCACCAAAACCACTACGAAAACCACCGCTGGATGGAGCACCATAGTTGGATGATGGACGTCTAGCGCTCTGAATACCATTGTTTGAGGGAGCGCCATAGTTTGTAGATGGACGAGATGGTGCTCCATAATTTGAAGATGGACGACTAGCTATTGGAGTACCATACGACGATGCAGGTGCACCACCTCCGAAACTGCCACCGAATCTGCCAGCTGATGGAGCACCGTAGTTAGAAGATGGTGTACCGTAGTTAGAAGGTGGTACACCGTAGTTAGAAGATGGTCTACCACTAGAATGTCCCCCATTACCAATACCAAAACCTGCAATTATGATATGCCTTATTATTAGAAATAATTAAAAAATCCTTTTTAGTAATTTTAATTATCAATATATAATATTTTAATATTAGAAGTTATCATTGATAATGTACCAGAGGATGGAGCTCCATAATTTGAAGGTGGACGACTTGGTACACCGTACTTTAAAGATGGACGATTTGGAACACCGTATGTAGATGAAGGTACAGTTCCTCCGAAAATTCCTCCAACACTATCACCTAAATTTTGAAATTTTTCAATGAATTTTTTGTGATATTTATTATAAATAGTTTCAAAACTTTTAAATTTAATTATAATTTTAATGTACAAGAATTAAATTAAAAAATTGATTAATGATTTAACTCGTTAATATGCAATAATAAAAAATGATAGATAAATAAAAACTTATTATAACCGCTAGTATGAGATCCACCGGCTGATGGAGTTTCATAGGAAGAAGAGGGTGCACCGCCACTAAATTGTCCCCCAAAAGATCCACCTGTTGGTGCTCCATAAGAGGAAGATGGTGTTCCTACACCAAAGTTACCTCCCGAGGAAGGTGCTCTGAAGTTGGAAGAAGAGGTGCCTCCAGAATAAATCCCACCACCATCACCCAGGTTTGGCGTGCCGTAACTAGTTGATGGTGGTAGATAACTTCCGGAAATAGGTGCTGAAAAGTCAATTAATTGTTTTAATTGTAAGTCAAGATTCATTCATTGATCCTCTTAAATTTATCTAGATTTGATATTAAAATAGTTTATGAAATATTGTTTATTTTCTTTCTAGATAAAATAGAAGTAATTAAGCCTTTAAAATGATTTTGTAAATTTTAATGTATATATTCAATTTTAATCGTTTTTTTAAATAATCATTTTTAAGAATAAAATTTTAAACATTTAAGGTAAATTATTTAAAATAAAAAAATTTAGTAGTAAATATTAAATATAATAATATTTACAAAAATTTACTCATAATGTACTTATCACTTAATTTTAAGTCTAATAAAACAAAGTCCAAAAAAAATTATTTTAAAATTTTTTAGTGACAAATTCGAATTCAATACTTACGCCAATATAATCCTATTTTAATAAATTTTTTAAAATAAAAAGTTATTTTTAATAAAATGATAAATTTATAAAAAAAAAAAAATTTTAAATAAAAAAATTTTTCTATTTGAATAGGCCTTTATTACTAAAAAATTCAATATTTTGAGAAATTTGATCAAGTTAAACTAAATATTATTGTTCAGATAGTTGTATAAGATTTCTATAAATGATAAATTACTTGTCTATATTTTAATAGCAAATATTTTTTGAAAATATTAATTGCTATTAATTCATGCATAAATTTATTCTTCCGAAAATTTAAATATAAGAAATTATATATATTATTATATCTTATCAAATATATCTTATTTTTTATAATAATTTATAACTTTAAAATAATAGTAAACACGAGTATAAAAATAATAAATCCGTTGGCTATGTAATAATTGTATTATAATAATCGTAATCGATGATAATTATATTGCTAAACCAATTTATTATGAATTATATAAATAATTGGTCGATAAAATTATTATTATATCTATAGATATATTCTTGTTTTATAATGATTCGGGTGAATAATTAAGCTCTTAAACTTTCTATTCTTGAAATTCTTTCCAACATTTACGACCAGTTTTTATTATCCGCTGCAACTTAAAAAGTTATGTTGAATAGTACATGCGCATATATTGCACGCATGCTAAACCTAGGAAGTATTTTAATTTCATAATCTATAATTTTCATATAATTTCAAATAAAATTTCAATCGATTAATAATATATTATTGGACTTCAAACTAATAAAGAGACTAATTATAAGATACATTATAATTTAAAATTATAAAAAAATCACATAATAATATAATTAAAATACAAAACAGAAAAAGAATGATCATTTAGAAAATAAATGTTTTAAGATACGTATTAATAGTATTATTTTAATTATGTTTATTAGAAATAAAATGATCGTGTTATATATATATATATAAAATATATGTATATATTATTTTATAATATTGCATTTATAATAAACTTTTAGAATTCATAACTATAAAAATAATTATTAATTCTTATTTTCTTAACATTTTATGTTTTATACAATAAGTGGTATAATATTTGTATTGAAGTAAACTAAATTTACAGGTTTTTAATCAATAGCTATTGATGCTTATAACTGTAAATCTGAAGACAAGAATTGACAAATAATTTTGTAAAAAAATAATATTTATTTTACATTCATAAAAAAATTTAAATTGGATTTTTTTACAATTAAATTCATAGTCTTGAACGTAATTCTGCATTTGTTGAGAATGAATCTCTTATACTTTCACCACTTATCATGTGCGTATGATATGATAAAATTCATGTATATGTATAATAAATTTTTTTAGTGTTCATGACATCTCTAAAAAATAATAATAATATAGTATTTAAAACCTTTATTTAAAATAATTATAAATGCTAATAAATTTAAAAAAAAAAAAAATAATTTTTTTTATAATATAGACGTTAAAAAATAAACATTAATTTAAATTCAATATAAATTTTGTCTTTATATTTCATTAATTTTATTATGTAATTGAATAACTACAAGAAAAAACTAATCAGTTTTTAAATTTACTTAAAAAATATATATTATTAAAAAAATTATATAGCTGTAGAGTAAAAAATGAATGTAGTAAAAACAAAGTATCATTAAAAAATGTTTAACATAATAATAATTATAAATTCAATAAACGCACTTCATTTTTTATTATTTATCCCTTTAAAATTCATTAACTTGTATTATGTTTAAAAGAATATAATAATAATTTTAAAACTTTTTAATAATCACCCTCAGCATGTGATGCTGGAAGTGTGATTAACAGCATCACAATCATCGGTAGCCAAGTCTTGTAATTTTTCATTTTTCCAAGTGTAACAATCACAATTTAAGTAATAAATAATAGTATAAATTGAAAAATTAACAAGGTTATAAATTCTAAAACACACACTCGTGACCAACAACGGATATAAAGTGAACTCGTCGCTTTACTAATATTCCGTTTCTAAAATGCTGTAAAGACAGCGAATCTTGCTTTTATAGCCAGTGCTGCTCTTTCAGAGAAAGTACACGCTCTACGTGTTGTATAGAGATCATAACAGAAGTGAGTGGGGAAACGCTGCTACTGCTACCATCACTACTGCAGCTCCAGGTATTCCGCGAGAAATCTGAAAAGAAGAACGAAAAAGATGTGACTTTTTCCCTTATGCTGAACATGGAACGGAAGAAAAGATGCGTAAGACCTCATTATTTATTTATCCTATTCTATTCAACAAACTATGATTTCCTTACATCACTTATTTTCTTCTCACTTTTATTTTTTATTAATGGATTTTAAATTGTATTATCAAAGGGTTTTTTATGATTTTGTATGCACTTAAATACTTGTATGTGTCAAGAGTTTCGTTCGATTCGTTCAAATAAAATTTTCTATTAAAATTTCTCATTTGATATTTTCCCCATCATTTTAAATATTTTGCTATCAACTGAATTAGTTTATATTTTTATGAAAAATTGATATTAAAAATTATAAGATAATACATTATTTAATGAAAAATTAATTCTGAACTAAATGTAAATCAATAACTACAAATTTTACAAATTGAAAATTTCTTAGTAAATTATATATAAAGAAAAATTTTTCTTTAATTACTATCATAAGGTAAAGTGCCTAAACTATCTTTTTTGATGACACGTTTATCTTTATTAAAACATAGAAATGTAAAGATAGAAATTTTTTATCTAACTTGTTTATTAGAAATATACTGATTCATATTTGTAACATATTAGATTATAACATTAATATAATTATATATGATATTTGGAATTTATACATATTTTTTTTATTCAGTTTATATATATTGTTTCTTATTCTTGGTGTAAATTCAGTTACTTTATAGCAATGCGTAAAGCAATCTGTTTATTATAAACTTTTATATTTATTATTAACTATTATTACCATAACTTAAACCATAAACTTAACTATAACTATTTATTGACTAGTTTTATTTTATAAATATTTTCATTATTTTAAATAAGATTTAAATAATTATAGAAAAAAATTACAAAAATTAAAAGATAATTGCAAATGATTATAATTCACTGGCTCTTGATATTCATCTAAGCATATTATTATTTTATTTCATAATATGTAAACATACCTGAATTACATTTTATTCTGGTTAAATATATTAAGCATTAATTGATATTTATATTAAAATATAGTTTTTTGGGATTATAATATTTTTTATTTTATATAGATATGTAGAGAAAAGTCTAATATTAAAAAATATTTCGTAAATTAAGTTGTTGTATACATTTCAAAAAAACATAAAGAGATTGTATTAGTTTATATATGGATATGTAGTTAATTGATAACAATTAAACACAATTTTATATAATTTACTAAATACCTTTAATTAATTAATTTCATAATTTTATTAATTTTTATAATTCATCATAAATACTAAAAGAATTACATATATTGTTTTTTACTTCTGAAAAAAGTACAATTGACTTTTTTAAAAGAATAATAAATATACAAAAGTTGGTTTTTTTTTATTAAAATAACTTGTTTTTTTAATATCTTTTATCTTTGCTAAATAAACAAAATTAATTTAAAAATTTTTAAAAATATTTTATTGCTTACGTAATTCAGCTTTTATTTAAAAAATATATAATTAAAATCATGATTTTTAATAATAAAATTTAATAATTATAAATATGAACAATTTTTTATTAAATTTTACAAGAATTCAATAAATAATAGATCATTGACAATTTTTTTAAAATAATTTTATTTTTTAATTATGTCAATATATATAATATATATATATATTAATCTACATGTATTCATTTTTTAAATATATAATAGAAGAATTGTGTTTTAACTTAATAATATTATAAATTAAAAATAATAATAATTTAGCTATTGATGAATAAAACGAACAATAAATAATGTAGGTAACATTTTCAGTTATGATAAATTAATAATTAGACACAATATTAGAATTTATTTTCCATTGAAAAGTTTAATTATTCTTTAAGGTAGTGAAATAATTTTTTGTATCAACCGATAATTAAGTAGAATATACCATATAATATTATAAATTTATCGATTAATTTGTTAAAAAAAATTGTGTAAAATTTTTATTATATAGGTTATAAATAGATCAATATTTTGTTTTTAAAAATAAAAATCTTCAAATAGACTTAGAAATGCATACCATAAACAAATGCTTAGATACAACTTAGATAATTAAAGAAGTCAAAAGAGATGCGACAAACCAGACTTTGCGATAGAAAATTATGTTAATAGGTGAATGTTTTATATTAGTGTATAACTTGAATATAAATGTGTAGGCGTTTAGTAACCTCAATAGAGCTTTTATAAATTAACAGTTAATTGCTTTTTTCAGTATTAATATATGTATAAAAAAGCAGAAATTACTTTTGAACGGATTAAGTGGTAATACATATAAATCATAAATTTCTTTTTGTTTAAAAAAAGTCAATATTGAATATAAAGAAGAGTTCATTAAAATTTATTTAGATTAAAGATTTCTCTAGAAAGAAAAATGTAATATTTTAATTGTAAATTTTCATTAAAATTCAAGTATTTATGAAATTGTACGATTTATAATTATAATTTACTGTGCTACGCAAATATAGGTTAAATTGTTAAGATGATTTGAATCGTATATAATTAATATACGATTCAAATCATCTTTAAATAATAAATTTAAATAATAAAAATAGCAATATTTATATATTTATTAAAAAACTTTTTATGTATAAAATATGAAAAATATAATTCAGTTTAGATTTTATTTACTTTTATTGACTTCATTAATTCACTTGAAATTAAATGTTGAAATAAAATTAAAATTGTCATTTACCTAAAAAAATATCATTATTATAATTAATTAATTTAATGAAAATCTATCGGATATTCCTTAATTAATATAAGATAAATTTTATTTATGTTACTTAATGAATTGATTTCGTAAACAAATAAAACTAAATTAAATTAAAGTAAATTAAACGACTTTAGAATGTTAAATATTTCATAACTTTGAAATGAAAAATTAAAAACGTATAAGACTTAGATAAAAAACAATCATTGTACCATTATTTTTTAAACGCATTCATAATATTTATATTGAATTACTCTAAATTGAAAATGATAGTATAAAAATAAAATTAATAAGAGATCATAAAAAATAAGTTATCTTATTTAAATTAATCTTCCTTAGTAATACAGTTTAAAAAATTAAATATAGCTTTGATTTATATAAAGGAGTACTAATTTATTTAATTAATCATAAAATCTACTATATTCGTAGATCAACAAACATAAAACAAGTGCATATTATATAATATCCAAATTTCTTATATGTAATATTAAATATAGAAATCATTTTTGTATTTACTTTGCCTTCAACTTTATATTTACGTACTCCCTAGTATATTATGAAATGCTCACTGGATAGATTTGAATAGTTTATTTCTTAATTTTAGATCTAAAAGTGTATAATTATAATAGTTAACAAATGAAAATTCTATTATATTATTGACTAGTCTTAATATTATTCATTTATACAATAAAAGGTCCTACGCACCAATTCAAGCATTACAACGAAATGTCTCATTACCCGCAAAAGTAAGGTTCATTCTTTTTTTCTTTCTCTTTTAAGTTTTCTCTTTATATTCGAGAGTAAACATGAAATCTTGATGATCACGCCCAGAGGGTCAGATGAATGATGTCGGTGGACTCGCCTTTGAGAGAATGTTGACGGTCTTTTCTAGGACGAGGACATGACGGTGAAACGTCAAGATTAATATGATATTATTTGAGATTATACAAGGGTTTTATTTTATTAGAAGAGATATAAATACACACACTTATGTATGATAAAAAAATATGCAGAGTTATACATTTTTAATTTGAGACAAAATAAATGAAAATATAAAAATATATAAGACATAAGAACATTTGTTTGATTATTCCTTCGTTTCCACAATTTTTATGTTGGATATTTGCAAAACCTTGTATTTTCCTGCTGCAATTGAATTATAATGTGTTTATATTATTTTATAGTGAGTACATAAATAATATATTTATTCTGAGAAATGTAGTATTATAAGAATTTGAGACTGATTAAAATATTTTGTATATAACACACGTAAAAGTTTATTAATTTTTTAATTTTTTAAAAAAAATATCATATGTTATATAAAATATACAAAATCAATAAATTTAAATAATTTATCACATAAAAAATAGTAATAAAATCCAAACACAGACATGAGCATGAGCACACCTTCACACATATATTTTAAACTTTGAGAACAACATATTTTAATTGGTATTGAACTTTTAGCTTTCATATTTAATATTTGTATTTCTTACTCCTATTGTTTTTATGAATTCAACTAGCATTTGATGTATTAAAACCTTTAAAAGAATTCTGGTTTTTCATTTTTATGTTTATTTAAAAAATTTTTGGTTGTTATGTTATTTTAATGTTTTTTTATGTATATGTATATATATAATATGTAATAAGTAAAAGTTATATACAATAATATATATATATTAAAAATTACTCGAAAATTTTTTATGATATTAATTATAGTATTATTCTGTAGATCAAAACAAGAAGTAATATATAATTACATATTAATTAAATTTAAATGAATTTGTAAGTTTGAGAAAAATTATGAAATATATAAGTTTTGCATAGTTTTTATATTAATATTCCATATTGAAGTGACCAACTGTTATAAAATCATAATTTATGAATATTATTTTGTATTTATTTTTTATGAAAAAATATAAAAAATATTTAATTTCTACGAATTTTACTTATACATATAATTTAAAATGGAGAATAATTTTTAAATTAATTTTGTTTTTCCAATATTTGATTCAAAGTATAATAAATTATTTTTTCTTTTTATACAATAAAATAATCTTTTCAAGATATTTAAAAATTAATTCTTTCAATATCTTTTATGTGCTTTGTTATATAGTTGAAATTTAAATTAAATTCATAAAAATTTCATCTGAGTGCAAAAATTCGCTGTAGCATATAAGTCTTTTTAAAAGTACTCTAAATCTTTTTTTTGGATTTGTAAAAAATTGTTTTTAATACTGATTTAACATGAATATATTATATTAAATACAGTACTTATTTCAAAATGTTCTTTTAATTTATTAAATATAATGTTAAATTAAATACATTAAATATATTAAATATTAAATATAATGTTAAATACAATGTGAAATCAAACGTAAATAAAATGCATTTTTAAAATATTTTAAAAGGTGAATAAATTTAAATGTAACAATATTTAATCTAAAAGAACATTTTAATAATTTCATTTAATCAAGATCAATTTTATAACGGTATCACATCAGTTATTCTGTTTATCTGCTAAGAATAATAAAAAAAAATTGAATTAAAACTTATGAAAATGGATTTTATTTTACTTTTAATACTTAAACTATTGTTCTTGAATTTAAAGTAAAAAGATAAAATTTATTTAAGATTTAGATTAATTTAATTAATATTTCAATTTTTATTTATCTTCGCTGTATTTCATAATAGTTTTCTAATTTCAAAGGTTCACCTTAAAAACTCTTTATCTAGCTTCTATCTAATGTTAAGATTTAAAAAAAAGGAAATAATTTAATATGAAAATTTTACAAAGTAAAAAGATAAAATTATTTTATAGATTATTGATTACTGATTATTGATTTTTATTTTATAATTAAAAGTATCTTTAGTATAAATAAAATAAGCTTTTGTGAACAGAAAAGTAGCTTAATTTTATTAGTTAACGATTTTATTTATCTTAGTAATATTTTATTTGAATATAATGGTACTATCTATATAGATACATAGTGTAAAAATTGTATTTTATTACAAACATATTTAAATTGTACATGGGTTACATTATATGTGATACGTGACTGTAAAAATTCCAAGAATAAAAGATTTATATCAGCGTGTATTAAAAGTATGAAATTAATAAGACTATATATCATATTAATGCCATTAAATTACATGAAATAATATAAAATAAAATAAAATAACATAAAATAATGTTATTTACCACAATTCGAATATTAAAGATAAATTGATGAAAAAATATAGTTTTATCATTTAATTAATTTATATTTAGGATTGATATAGGATTTAATCGACAATTTTTAAATTTTATAATTACAATATCTAATATTCAAAAGAATTTTTGACAAAAAATAAACAATTGATTAAGCTAATGGAGCTCATTGACGGGTTGTATGAATTTTCAAAGCCAAATAATACGACGATTAACTTTACATTATAAAGAGAAAAAAATTAATTATTATAATAAAGGAAAATAAAAGTGAAGTATAAGATATGCAAGTCAATTTTTGGGAAAAAACGAAGAAATGGATGATTTGGTCGTGCAGATTTGCGAGCGAGATCTGCAATCTCTCTCGCGGATAATATTGCAGCTGCTCTTTCTTATTCTTGCCTCATACAAACCAATAATAAACTGCTGATTTAGCAACAAGACACACGTTGCTGATGCTACCTCTTGTGCTTCGTCAAGGTTCGTGCTTAAGCAATACAAACCGGAGTTGAAAATCCGTTACGCGTGTGTACATTTTATTTAAATGAAAAAACAAATTATGCATCCCTAAGTATATTGTTATTTTTTTTTATATTACAAATATTACCATATGAATATGAATTAATATGAATTAATCTAATATAGCAAGTTTGAAAGGGGTCGTATTATCCGTTCAAAAAATAAATCTCACGTATATTTTGTATTATTAAAAACGCACATTTAATATAATTCTCTTGGTTTATGTTAAGCGTATGTCAAAGTTATACAAAAGAAAATATCAAAATGTAAAAAGTACATATTTTATTCTAACATATATAAGTATTTTATTTGTATCAACTATATTTATCCATCTAACTTTAAGTTAAAAAAATAATATGGAATATGATTATTTACTTCTAAATTTATAAATATATATACATATGTTCGTTCATAAATACATGTATGCATACATATATATTTAAATATCCTTTATAAATTTCAAATTATACGAATAAATGTAATTCTTAAAAAGTAAATACTTATTTACGCACTAATTACAATATAGTATTAAAAATTTGTTGTTTGAATTTTTAATTTATTTTTACTGTATTTTATGCATATCATGCATGTACAATAAAAAATCTTTCGGAAATAACATATATTAAAATTATTATTATTAAATGTAATTTTCACTTTGTGCATATATTTATTTATATTTAAATTAAGAAATATAAGTAATCATTCATGTATCGGTATGTAAGATTTCAAATTTTTTTAAAACGACGTAGTATTTAAGTTTAATGATAGTATTTTTTTCTCATAAAATTTATTATAATTAATTAGTAGTTATACTAATTAATTTTAAAAAGTTATAAGAAAATTATTATTTTTTAATAAATATTTTATTATATTAATTATTGCATACAAATAAATATCTGATTTTATTCCTTTTATTTTTTATAGTAATATTTAAAAATGTATTTGATTAAAAAATTTTAAATTATAGTTTTCATAAATAAAAATTGTAACTAATTACTTAGATTTATTATTGTACTTTTATTAATTAATTTTCGTATTTATAACAAATATGAATATAGAAAATCTTAGAATGAAAAGTTTGGTTAGTAAACTAATATATTTGCACATAATATAATTAACTTTAAAGGAATTACACAGTCATAAATTTTTTAATAGTATCATTATATTTTTATTAATAAATGGAAAACACATGTGAGTTTCATAATAAAATTTTTTTTATTGTATTATAATTATATTTATTTTTAGAAGATACTTAGTACAATAGTAAAAATAAAACCTTTAAATTACTTAATTTATGAAATGCTGTTTACTTGAACTAAAATTTGAAAATTTATTTATTTCTGACCATTAACTCTATTTATGATAGTTTAAAGTCTATATTTAAGATTTTTATCTATTACATACTAAGATTTTTGTTGATTTTTTAGAGACATTTTATGTGCTTTTTAAATATATTAATCTAAATATTATTTTAATACTTTGTAACTGCATATTATTCTTGTTTTATAAAACAAGCATATAATTTAACCATAAATGAATTACTAGAAAAAATATTGTATAATTTTAAGCAACATAATACCAAATAATGCTATATTATTTATAATTAATATAAAAATTATAAATATTATAATATAATATACTTTATTTATAAGATTAATACTTTAATTTATGAAATAAAAATATTTTTTTAATTTAATAATAAAACTATTTGAAATAATAGAGACTTTAATAAGTTTTTTTAAACAATGTACAAATTTTGTAATGAAATTGAAGAAGCTAATACAAATTTGTATTAATTTTAATACTTTTGTAATTATACTAAATTTATAAAAATAACTTTTTTACTATAATACATTCTTACCCAATGTAACAAAATTTAAAAGAGAAAATTGAACAATCAATATTAAAATAAGCATCTTAAATTACAATGGAACAAATTTATTTAAAATTAACATTTTATTTATAACTTTTTTTTAATTAGATATAGTTTGTAGATATATATCATTTAAAGTTAACACAAAAGAATAAAAATAAAAATAAAAAATACTAAAAAAAATACTACTAATATCATTTACCTATTTTTGTTATTAGTTTTAATGACTAATTGATCAGGAAGTAAAAGAATAATTACGGTGCGTTGTTACTTTTATTTTCTTTATTTCTACGAATAGTCTTATGTACTATTTAAAATTAGAATAAAGTAGATAACTTTGAATTTCCACTGAAATTGAAATTCTGATTAGTTAATAGTGAATATTTTTCTTATTTTAGAAATATACAATCGATATTTCTTGGTAAATTAGTATTTCGAAAAATTGTTTTTATTTCATATATGATTTACATAATTTTTTATCCATGTGACTAATATGATTTAAATACATTTAAAATTCATAATTTTTATATTCTTCATTATTATTATTCAGAGGAATGATTTCTTAAATTTTATAGTTATTCTATATACTAGTTACACTATTTTAAAACTTTAATATTTAAAATTTTTTATTATGATATTTCAAAACACGAAAATAATAAAAGACAGATATCAAAAGTATTTATAAACATCTTAAAAATACTTTTTTGCATATTTACACAAAAAAATTTACAATTATCATAAAATAGTAATCAAAATAAACTTACACTCAATATGAATTAATATATAGAATTTTCAAGTTATTTAAAAAAAAATTTACATATAACATAAGCTATAAAACAATTAAATCATAACAAAACTTACTACAAATTATATAAATGACAATACCTATATAAAAAAAATAATTTGTATAATTATCTAAAAAAAATTTTTAATTGATGTTCAATTTTGTTGTTGAAATGTTTTACATTTAATTAATATTCCAACATAAAAATGAAAATGATTTTTTAGCACAAGTAATATTTGTAAAATGTGGTATTTTAAATGAAATTATATTAGAACATTTCTTCATTTTTAATATTAACATAAAATGAATAATTTTATTTATAATTTATCTCATACGTACATATCTATATAAAGACAAAATTATATAACAAATTATAATAATATATTGTAAAAATACCGCGTTGATTTTAATATATATATTTTTTACATATCAGCTATAGATATTGAATAGTGATTTTATGCTTGCGGTATATTTATCGGTAAAATATTATTTGATAACCTCGCGAAGAATAATTGATCAATAATTATTCGATAATGAAAGGTTGCTCCAGAGCGTTGATTTGCAACTAACAAACAAGTGATGTGTCGTAACAATAAATTGATGTAGTACCGCATGCTGTAAATTATTTAAATAGTTTCAGTTATGTTCCTCACTTTATTTAATAGTAAAATATTATTTTACAATAACAATAATTAATAATTATTAAATTATTAAACATTTTATAAGAAGCAATTAATATAATAACATTGATATAAGTATAAACGCAGTAATTTGGTATGTTTCATAAATGCTATTTAAATATATTAAATTTTATAAATTAAAATAATAATATCTTAATTTATTTTATTTGTTGATTGAATTTTTTAAAAATTGTATATATTAATTTATAGTATATCATGTTAATGGTAGATGTTATAAATATAAAAATATAAATTATTGTAATATATTTATGAATCTCATATAAAAAGTTTATTATATTACTTCAAACATCAATCTAGTATGAATATTTATACTTATTAAATATATACTGTTAATATTTATTTAATTTTTTATATAGAATTAATTTATATATTATTATTTAAATATTAAAATTTATATATTATTTATAACTTAATTATATTTTACAATTATTATATTATTTGTCATTGTATTTTCTGTATCTCATACATAAAATTTTTTACTTTTATTTTTCTTTTTCTTCTTCTTTAGTCTTAATGTTGCATTTTAAAGTATGTTTCATTCTTTCATTGCTGTTATTGCACAATTGGTAAATTGTGCAATTTATTTTATTTCATTCCCTCATAAAATTATTAATCTATTTTTTTTATCTGTTTCTATTTATTCTATTTCCTCCTACAGTATTTTTGGTCTTTCACAGTTCTCATTTGCTAGCAGTAACAAATTTATTATTTTTTATTTGTTATTTTTGTTCTGTAGTTTTGTCTCTTATTTTTAGAACTATTTCTATTAGTTACATATATACAGTTACTTCTTCTATTCTTATTTTTACATGTTCTTTAGGAATTTTTATATCTGTTATTATCACTTTAGTTGTGTATGTATATTTATACAATTGATTATATATATATATAGTTTATGGTTTATAGTATATATGAGAAAGATAAATAATTGACAAACAATAATTTTGTATATGTATATATATATATATATACATACATATAAGAGACTGTTTATTATAAAATTTTTGTAGGTCAAATCGCATTTATGGTAATCGTATTTAGATGTAAGTATATATTCGCTAGTTTAATATGATAAATTATAAAGTTTTTATTTTTAGTGTTACGAACTTACTATTTCCTTTTGAATTATATTGAATTATATAATATTATGAATTATATAATATTATTGAATAGTGAATGGTTGAAATATGTAGTGTTTATATATTATAAATATATATTATATTATAAAGATATTTTTTTTAAATAATAAAATGTTTAATGTTTTTTCAAATATTAAATATAGTTAATAAGATTGTTACCGTATATATCAAAAATTTATTTAAATATATTCAATTTTAAAGTTAGTTCAAAAGAAAGTTTAATCAAACAAATTAAATAAAAAATTTATCAGGGCACATTATTATGAACATGGTAGAATATATGTGTATTAATGAAGTAATAGCAAAGTTATATAAACTTTTATTTATAAATAACTTTGATTGATGGGTATAATTATATTTTACACATTTATTTTTTTTCTTTTTTCATTTATATTTATTATAAATAATTCAGATGTGAAGATTAAAACTTGCACATAAGATCATCTGCAGTCTCGAAAAAAAGAAAATGTAAGAAATAGAAAGAAAAATAAATTGAATTCTTTTTCATATTCGTCTAAAAAATAGTATTATTCATTATATTCGGGTATACTTTGTCATGAAAGTATCACCACTTAGAAATAGAAATAAATACTAATGCAACTTTTCCCTTAGCACTTATGATCGTTCGCGAGAAGTGCAATTACCATAAGCTTTCTCTGATCGATCATGCGCTGATCTTTTCTAGCTTACGTCGTCCGTGAAAGTATCACACGTTGTTCAAACCCACACTGAGTAAACACTTATAACATGTATATAGACAGTTGAAGTAAAAATAAAAGTAGCCTCTTGTGAACTTAACTGCATCCTTATTCATATCTTTCGACTTTATCATGAATAGTTTAAATCAGAGTGGATAACAATATGTTGAAACATATGAAAGAGAAAAAAGCCTTTTTACATATAATTTCTAAATGAATTATTACAACATTTTTTATGTCAAAAGTATTATAATTTTCTATTCTAATAATGCGCCTGTTTTCTTCAAACATTTTCATGATAATTCGAGTGATTTCAATGCGCGTCTTCTAATGTTTAAGCCATTCTTGTTTTTTCACAATCAAAAAGAGGTTTTAACATGCAGGAAAAAGAAGAAAAAGAGACGGAAATAGAGGGAGAGAGAGAGAGAGAGAAACAGAAAGAGAAAGTAACAAATAGAAAAAACAAAAAAAACAGAGAAGGGCATATCAACTGTAAATCAAAGGTTTCATAAATTTAGTTACGGTAGAGGCTATAAGTGAAAATGAACAGTGATTTAGATAAAAGTTATAATAACGGTAAAAAGTAGAAAAACCATACAAAATATTTAAGAAAAAAACTTTTTAATAGATTAATTATGATAATAGTATGAAATGATTAAAAGACAAATTCTTGCGTAAATAATTATTTTTCTAATACAAGTATTAAATATTGAAATATTATTTATAATATTAATATTCTCTATAATTGTTTATTTGTTATAATCAAATAAAATAAATATGCTGTTTTAAATATTTTAGTATATTTATTTATTTTTTAATCTATGTAATTTATTTTTTATAAGAAGTTTTATAGTTATTTTTTTAAATTTTGAACAAATAAAATATATTGGTTTTCAGTTTTTTTGTTTTATTATTTAAATTATAAATATAATTTGGTTTTTAATTTAAATATTCTAGAATAATTTAACATTGTTATATTTAGTGATCATTAAAATCATGGATTCAACATCTGTAAAAAAAAATTGACTATTTACAAATAAATTTGTTAAAACATTGTATTTTTAAAATATCTGGCAAAATTACTTTAATCTGAAAAAACATTAATAAGTGTTATAATATATATTTAATAAAAATTATTATTAATCATATAAATTAATTAGATATTGAACATTGATATTAGCATCTTATTAAAAGTAAATTATTCATTTTAAGTTTTTAATATATAATATATGTATATATTTAATAAAATAATAATAATATATATATTTAATAAAAACTTATAATTATACATTATGAGTTTTTTATAAAGCAAAATTTTTTTATTTACATAATTTAAGGTTTAATTTTTAAGATCAATGTTTTCAGTTTTCCAACAAAAATTAAAAAAAAATCCCTTCTTGAATAAATTTTAAAATTAACCTGTTTCGATTACACGATATTAATTCTAGAAATATATAATAAATAATAAATAATTATTATATATAAAGACTAAAAGATTAGAAGCGGTAATAAAATTAATTTTATGTTAATTCAATTATAATAAAAATATATTTTAATTCTAAGATTAACTGTACTTCACGAATATAGTATTTCTATCTAGTTCTAATCTAACATAATCTATAAATATTCTTAATGGACACTATATATTAAATAAAATAAATAAATAAATGTATTTCACCGAAAAATTAATGAAGAGAATTTTATGGAATTGCAACTATGTTATTATTTTTAGAATTTTTTTATATGGGAATAGCCACACTTACGTATGAGCGCGTTCTGTCGATGTTGAAAGGCAACCTGAAAAGCGGTCATATCGCATCTAAATCACCCACGGTCAATCAACAACGAATACAATAAATGATACTATAGGTTTGAAACTAATGAACTACGACAGAAGGCACACAAATAACATACAAGCACTATTTCTGTTTTCTCTATCTTTTACTAACCCATCGTATTTATGAATGAAAACAGATGTTATAAATATAATGAAGTACAGATAATTGTTATCGATCTTGAAAAACGATAGAAATTTATCGGATATGCAAGTAAAATATTTTTCAAGTTAAAGGATATTACTTATTAAAAAAATGCCGCTTAAAAATTTAAATAAAGTCTCATAGAGAAGCGACTAAAAGATAAAAAAGAGTAGCAAAATTATATTTTCAAAGAGAAAAAATTAGAAAGTTGCGCGCGCATCGTACACCAAGTTTTGAACGTGATAATATCTATCAGAGTCGAGAGTTAAAAGGAAAGATTTACATGTTGTTTATATTATTCGTAAATACATAATTATGTATTAAATTCGTAAAGAATTTAATTTTTGAAAATGTGTCGTAACTTAAAATTTTCACCAATGAACCCAAGACCGGTAATTGTGTATTTCAAGTATTCAAGAAAAAAAATTGTCATAGAAGTTATTTGATTTCATCTGATTGTTTTATTTTTATTTATATATACATATAAGATTCAATGCAATGTTAAAATTCTATTTATTTTACACTTTCTTCCTGTACTGCGCGAATTAAAATATCAAGAAATACATGTTTAAATTCTTAAGAATTTGTATTTATATGTATTTTTTATCATGATTTCTTATTATAATTTATGTTTTATATATTTTCTAAATAGATATAATTGTCACGGAATAATTTATTGTTTTAAAAAGTATTAAAAAAATGTATTCATATTTTACTAAATTTTAAAACTCATCTAATTAATACTGCACATTTATATAAAAATTAACGTTTTAAATATATTTAAATATTTCATCTTTCCATGTGTGTATAGAAACTTATTGAAGTGAAATTTTCTACTGTTTTCCTAATTTTCCTACTAAGAAATTTTCTAATTAAATTTCGAAAATAATTAATGTATGACACGAGTTTACTTTAGTAAAGATTGTTAAAAATGATTCCATACAATAGTAGTTAATGTTCAAATTAAAAAAAATGTAAATTAAATTATTAGGATAAATTTGTTGGAATAAGTGTTGAACAGAATATCTTTCCAATACTTAGACCCAGACAAAGAAGAGGTATGAAAGATACATATATAACACATTAACAGTTTAAGAAGCTACTTCCGGAAATCGGCTAATCAAGTAGCATACTCTACATTGTATGTACATAGCATGGGCGTATCTTTTGGACCACAGAAGGCGTGGCATCGGTCGATCAATAAAACCACCTCCACAAATACTTCAGTACAAACGTAGTCAGTGCAAACTTTTTTGTACACAAACAGCTCAGGTGGTTAAGAGAGGATAACAAACTTTCTCTTTCTCTTTTCTTTCTCTGTACAGTAATGATAAAACCGTCTATGAAATACACCAAAGGAATCCTGTTGTTCAAAGATTGAACTCAGTTTTATTGATTCAACTTTGTATTTATTTTACTCCGGTGCGTATAAACATGTATACTCATATTACATATTTTTTTTCGAGTTAAATTTTTACTCTTCACTTTATCAATTTTTTCTATACAATACGATTTTGTTTTCACAATAAAATAATTTTTTCTGTATAATACAAGTGCAGATGTACTTGCTACTTCTTTATCACGATTTCTTTATTTAACTATTATATCGCATAAAATCAGATTATCTTAAACCATTTTTCACTAAAAATTGTTAAGTTTTCTTTCATTTTATGATTTAAAAAAGATATAGTTCAGGATGTCTTTATGAATTTTTTAACTTAATAATCACTTAATTTGATAAAAAAATGATTACTGATTATTTGGATCAAAATTTTTGAAATCTGGTTTAAACATATTTAATTTCCATAGATAAATTGTTATTTTTACGCTAACATAAAAATATGTATTTTTATATAAGAGAGTTTATAAAACATTAATATAAAATATACAAATATATATATAATAAAATATTTAATTTTAAATAAGTATTATATTTTTACAATTTAATACTGATCGGTTTTTTGTTAAATTAATTTTTATTTCTTGGTTATCACTCTTTTTTTATTTTTCATGTCACTCCTCTCTTCATCTAGCTTGATTCAAATAAATGTGTAAATTTTTGATACATATATTAAGTCATTATATTTAAACTTTTTTTTCAAACCATTAAAACAAAATATAGAATATTTATAAATAATTTCTAAAATATTTAAACATTAAAATAAAATTTTCAGTTAAGCAAGTGTATTTGGATATTTTAAAAAACTTATAAATTTATAAATTAATGTTATTAATTTAAAAAAAAATTTGAGATGAAAAAGAGTATTTTTTAATATATTTTTGAATTCTTATTATTATTGAAATAATTAAATTAAATAAAAACGTATCTATAATTTTTTTAACACTAATAAAATTCAAGTAAAAATTTAATTCCTTTATTTTGATTCTTAATTGCTACATAGATTTACTTTATAATTTTAACACAAAATTATGCCATGTTAAAGATAATTTTACAAAAGTATTTACTGTAATTTATAAATTTTATGAAAATGTTTAACGCATTAAACTAACTGTGTGTATATTTATACGTATATAATAATTGTGTCATTTATATTTTCTTTACTATAAATGAAATTTACCTTAACAATTTTTGTAATAATCAGATTTTTCTAGAATATATAATTTCTTTAAAATAACATTTTATAGTTTAATCATTTTTAATAATTACTTAAAAAAATTTTAGAATAAAATAATGAACACACATTTCAGCTAAATAAGAAATTTTAATTACAATTAATTGTTAATTAAAAATTAATAATTAATTTTAGTATTAAAAAATTAATTTAATATGCTGAATATGTACAGATGAATTAAATTTTAGTAATATAAATTCAATCGTTAATAATTTGTTTTCATAGAATTTTCAGTTTCTAATATTAAAGCTTATTTCTTCATATTAAAAAATTTATAAAATAACTTTCTAATAAGTTGAATATCTTTAAAGTATGATATAATATTTTTATTCACTAGATTTTATATATCATAACTGTGGCTACGTTATAATATTAATTATTATTGTATAATCACAGCAGTTTTAAATAATTTACTAAGAATTTTAAAATAATTAGAAATTTTTAATTTATTATGAAAAAAGCTAAATGAAATTAAAGCATGTATATTGTTTTTACAATATTTTTTCTAAATATATATATATATATATATATATTACTTGCGTGCGAATTGAAATTTTTAAAGTGTATACGAGATATATTTGGATGAGTATATGAGATCCATAACATTAATTTTTTCATAAATTGCAATTTCAACTTAATTCATTATAAAAATTTTTCGTATCTGTTTCCAAATTTTAAATCATAAAATAAATATAAATCAAATAATATAATTCAAATTTATAATTATATAAATAATTGAATTCGATTTAAACAATAAACTAGTGAATAACCGAGTATAATAAAATAATAATTGAAAGCTTAAACAACTTTTATTTCAAATTGAGATAATTTATAATTTTGTCGTTTTGATTTTATTCATATTTTTTCATGATTGAATTAATATATTAGTTAAGTCACTGCATTTATAAAAAATACTTTTACATATCACATATTTTAATTATACTTATAAACCAATAGGAAGTATTTAATTCAGATTCTAAAATTATGCAATTGCATATTTAAAATTATTGAAAATCAGTTTATTCAAGTTTAAAAAAATAAAATATATTTAATTTAAAATTCAAACAAAAAATTTGAATTTTTTCAATATATATTTAAAATGAAAACAATATAGTATTTAAAAAAATAATATTAAAAAAGCTACTTTACTACAAAATTATTCTCGACTTTTGTCAAATGGAAAGTAATTAAGGTAAAAGTTTTGTATAATAAAGAAACTCATTTAGACATCCGTCTAACACTTAATGCACATTTGCTATTAGTTTTAAATTTCCTAGTGCATTGTTTCAAGTAAGTACCAACAGTAGCAGATTAAAAATATTTAATTTACAACAAAGAATTATCGTTTGTATTAGTTTTCATAAATCTTTGTTCAGTAAGAAAATGGAATTTTTTTGATATCTTTTGCATAAGATTTCTAAATGAGTAAATTTAATGAAGTAAAAAATTTCATGAATATAAATTTAATGAATCACATTATTATCTTCAATATCTTGACGATGTAAAAATTTTTTAAGATTTAAGTCAAGATCATAATTTCATAATCAAAATACATATCAATAAAATTAAAAAAAATCTGCTTGATATTTTCTATGAATAAGGTTACAAAAAGTATTATTATTCAATATCTACAATAAAAAACATCGGGTTTAAGGCCTCTAATAAATTTGATACAAACAAAAATAACATAATATTTTGAAAGGAAAATAAATTCCAACAAAAACTCTATTCATATATAAATTATTTTATGCCAATTAAATTTGGCCGTATGTATATTGCTATATAAAAAGATATGTAATTAATATTAATATCTTGTATTTAACGAATATAAATTATAAAATATTAAAATTAATATCTATTTTATAATAAATCATAAAGATAATATACTAAATTTTTTCTCTAGTTCAATTTATCTAAATTAATAATAATATAATCATTATCCATTATCAATTAGCATTTATTATTAATTCATTATTAGCAATTATCATAATCATTATAATATAAGTTAGAGTTACTTGTTAAAATAATACGTATATTGATTCTACCATCGAAGGTATAAATTTGATAGATTTAATTATAAACATTGGTATTTTCAATTATTATATTTAATTAACTATTAATTAGATTCATTATCAATTCAATACTTTGAAAAGAAAATAAAATTTCCAGACTTTGTTAATATTTTTCTCAAAAAACTATCGTTTATAATATCATCTATTTCTAAACATTTTTCCAGGTTAACATTTACAACTTTGTGTAATCCAACAAAATATTTTTTAAATTTAAAAGTTTTTATAATCAAAATAATTATTTCTATAATTTAACGCTTAACATATAATATTATTTAAAGCTTTTAACATTTATTTTTTGGTTTATTAATTATTACTAAGTAATTATTATATGACTTTAATTTTATAATATTGCTGAAATATTATAATTACTTATTTATTTTTTTAATATTTTTTCAAGTATTATACATTAATTTTTATCGTCATCGCTCATGAAATCTAGAGAAAATGGGAAATAATACGAAGAATTAGGTTTTTTCCTAGATATTTTTTCGTTAGAAATAATGAAAGTAAGAATCGAAGAATAAAAAAAAAGTATTAAATTAAAAAGTACCTGAATATTATTGAAGATCAAACCTTCATCAGTATACGAAGGCTTCTTTTAAACAGGTCGAATCGAATAACAGCCAATTCCTGATGATGAGAGAAAGCTAGTGGTGCCATTCACATCTGTAAGTTTGTGAGGAGAAAACCTAAAAAGAGAGAAGATTAATTTTGAGGAACGTTCAATTGTAAGCACAAACTCAACATATTATTTATCGAAAAAAATATTAAATTAAATTGTGTGTACATGAATTAATATTAGTTACTGTATTTATAAATACAGTTTGAGTAATTAAATAATTTATTAATATTTTAATATCCTTTAAAAGATTTGATATCATTTTTTTATTATGTAATAATTAAATAATTTTTATTTTTTCAGAATAAGTTATTTTTAATTGTTCAATTATTTTTAGAATCCACGAAGCCTTTACAGACATTAGATTCGAGAAAACCAAGAAAATTTCGTGTTTGAATATAACGACAATATGAAATATTCATCAGAAACATGGTATTGTACATATTTTCATTTCTTCTCTCTTTCGTGTACACATTTTTTTCTTTTAAAACTTTTATTGTAATATATATAATTTTTTCTGCACATTTTTTAAGATAATCAAAGATCTTTAGAAATTGTTACGTATTCGCTCATTATTACGTTGTTTATTCCTATTTTATTTATTTTTATTTTCCATTTATTTAATCAAAAATATTTTTACCTAAATCAAATATCTAATTTAAATTTATGTATATATATATATATTTTTTTCTAAATTTATTCCTAAACTTCTGAATTTTTTTAAATTTCATTTCTGTAAATTCCATCACTATATTAACTAACATTGGGCTTTTAAAATAGCCCTGCCTGATGCATATTTATATTTTTATTTATTCAAATATATCATTATTAGATTTTTATTTTTTATCTCTTCATACATATATTTATTTTTTCCTTTCTGATTTTGTCCCGTATCTTTATATTTTTCACTTCCTCTTTATTAAATGTATTCATTATATTTCACTAGCTCGCGAACTTCTCTTTTCTTTCTTCAATTATTCATATCACTAGCATAACCAGCAAATAAATTGTGTCAATTGTACCTTTTACTTTTAATTGTTACTTTTTTCTTCTAAAGCTCACTCGTGTATCATAAAATTTCTTATTTTTTCCATGTGTTATTCGACTCCATTTTTTTAATTTGGATGTTTATTGTGTATCCCGAGTCTTTTAACTAGATCTCGTTACAGTAGTTGTAATATTTTATGTTGTTTATTACTTCTTGTGCTTTTTTGCCTTCATCTTTTTTATTTCTTCTGTTATCTTTTTATCATTTTTTTATCATATCTTGTTATTTTCTCATGTAACATCTCCTTGAAGTATAACCATTACTTTATATTGGTATGTTTTTCTCTATTTTTTCTCTATCTGTTCTTCTTTTGTAGATTAGCATTTAGAAGGCTTTCGTAACTTTTTTCTATGTACACTTTTGTTTTTTTTAATGTATCTTTCTCTATATTTTTCTCCATTTAGGTTTTTCTATTGCCTTTACTTTTTCATCACCGTTTTAGCATTCATAAATCCCTAATCACTAATTCTACTCTTCTTTTTACCATACACTACTTTTTATTACTTATATTTGTCATTTATATCACATTTTTTTGTGGTTTTTTTACCTTCTTTTTTACCTGTTTCTGTACTTTTGTGTTATATAATTTCTAGATTTTTCTGCAAGATCCAATATTTTAAAAGCAAATTTGGTACTTACCACTTATATTTTTTCTACTTTGCTTCCTGCTTTTAAGTTTATCATTCTATAGTAATATCTACTATACATATTTCTGTTTTACTATTATAGGTGAATTCGTAAGCATAAATTCGTCTCATTCCATTAAATAATCTTTTTCTATATATTTTATCTAATATTATCGAAGGACTTACTTAATGTTTTTTTTCACTTTTCTCACTCACTTTTTATGTACTTTTTGCTTTATTCAGGTTTTCATTTGTCAAACTAATAAGTTATATTATATCTTGTTTCAGTAAGTATCTTATGCTTATTCCCTTCTAAAATGTTCTAAAGACAAATTTTTATAATCCTTTTTTATTCATTTTTATTTTTTTGAAATATTAGACTTCATTTTTATGTATTATTATCTGCTCTTTTATTGTCTACAAAACCACGTCTTTTTCTCACATCATGCTAACATAATATTTTCACTTATTGTTTTATTAATCACAATTCTTATCTTTACCTTTATATTTCTACTTTACGTGTTGTTTTTATTACAACATTTTTTTATGCTTGTCATTTAAATTATTTTTTTTCTAAAACTATCGTAGTTCCTTTTTCATATGCTTTTTTTCTTCTTCAGCATTTTTGAATGCTCTTTTTCAAATTTTTTAGTTTATTTCTTATTAAATTAAAATATTTCTAATATTTAAAATATAATAATTATATTCTATTTTAAATATTTATTGAATAAAGAATTTTGATGGGGAAGATAAAAAATTAAATTTAATTTTTATCACACGTTATAATAGAATAATAAAATTCATATATGATTGTTTAAAATTTACTTGCATAAATTGATATGATAAAAAAATTGTATATTAAAATTTTTTAATTTAATATTTTTTGGTACAAACCTTTAATTTTTCAATCTTTTTAAATAATAGAATAAATTCATAACAATCTTATAGTAATCTAATATTTTTATTGCGTATTTTAAAAATATTAATAACATATGTTTTTCATAGGTGCTTCTTAAAATAGGTATCTATTTAAACTATTTCTTTTAAATACAGACTATAGTTAAAGAATTAAATAATTTTTTTGAATAATCGAAAATAAAAAAATAAGTAATAAAGATAAAAGAATATAAGAAAAAAATTAAATAAGATATATATAATCGATTAAATCATGGCAATTATGTACTTGTTTTAATCCAAGGAAGAAATTTTTATCGGATTAAATGTAAAAAGAATAGAAATATCTAGTTTCCTAGTACTTCATGTAGATGACTATTATTTGTATCTAATTATTCTATATCAAGTGAATGATACTAAGATTAATATGACGTAGATATCTAAGAATGTGTAAAGCTTGACATTTACCAAAGCTAGTAAGCTGAAATTTTTCTTGTCTCAACTCTTGGGTCTCATTTATCCTAAAATATTTAGAAAAATAGTCGAAAAAAGAATGTCTAGTTCTGTCTCAAGAGAGAGTTTCAACGTTTGAGATAATTCGTCTTATATATGAATACGTGATAATTACAAGAGATTTAAGTTTTAATTATTATAATTTGATATAAAATTAGACTTGAGAAATATATTCTTTTTTCACATATTCTATATAAATATATTTTCAAATATTGTATCTTTATATTTGGAATATTATTGATTTCATATCCTTAAAATCTACAATATTAATAAAAAACTAATTTTAATTTATGTTACTGTGAACATAAATAAATAAAAAGATATTGCATTCTTTTTTTGTAATCAAATAGTCTTAAAAAAATTTTATAATTACAATATTTAAGTAATTTTTTTATAATCTCCATGCCTATATGTATTAATAGTAGTAGTAGTAGTAGTAGTAGTAGTAGTAGTAGTAGTAGTAGTAGTAGTATTTTTATTGAACAATATTTACATTGTTATATTTACATTTTCCTTTTCGCATTTTTAATACATTTTAATTACAGTTTTTTTATTGTTTTTTTTTTTTTATTTTATTACATTCTTTCATTAGTTCTTTCATTTTCATTCGATTTCTTGGATCCAGTGATATTGGATCGTGTGTGTTGTTCTTATACTTCCTTTTATTGTTTTGTTTATTCCTTTTTTATGTTGACTTATTGAAAAGCGTATTTTTTGCTTCCTCGTTTTTTCTTGCCCATTGGACTTTGTGTAGACTCGCGATATTTTTCTTTGTCCCTTTAAGTGTTTTCCACCATTTCTCGTTGTTGTTCCCCGTTATTTTGCATTCTTCTATTATGTGTTTGTAGTTTCCATATGTTTGCATTTTTTCCATATGCAAAGTCTGCATTTTCTTTCCTCTTTTTCAAAACAGTGTCTGTTGTTCCACGCTTTGTTACCCATGCGAAATCTCGCTAATATTTTCATTCCATTTTTTTCTTTCCTTTTTTTTCATATATACCTTTTTTTTTTAGTCCTTCCAGTTTAACGTTTTTTGTTTCTTTAGCATAGGTTGATTTTTCTAGTTTCGATATCCAATCTTGTTGCTGCTGGCCTCTTAATATTTCTTCGGCTTCTTTCCAGATATCTTTTCCTTTATCTGTTTTTTTCTCTCCATATCTTGTCTGACCAACCTATGTTATTCTAGAATGTTATTCTTTTCTCTCCTAGCGTTTTTTTCCTTTTTTACTCACTATTTTTTTCTCTCCTCCATTTGCATTCCTTAGTATTTTCTTTTCAAAATTTTTTGCCCTTTTGGCCTTTTGATGCTAAGTTTGTTTCTTTTTGTATCTAACATTATGATCCAATCTGGGATGTTTCTGTTTACTCTTAATATCCATTTTATATATATTTTTTTTTACTTTTTCTATTTCCTCAAACATTTACCATCCCCAGATTTCCGCTCCATATAATAATACGCTGTTTAGTAGCCCTTTAAACAACTTGAATTTCATATTTATATCTTCATCGAACCATTTCTCGATAAGATTACATATTTTGCCTAATTTTAAATTTGCCCATTTGCCACGTGTTTTGCGTGATCTATTTCCTTGTTGTTACTATGTGCCCCAGGTAGTTAAATTTTTTTACTTTTCCTATAATTTGTCCCTTCCATCTAAATGTTATTACCTTTTTTCTACCTGTGGAGTTGCCACACCTCATTATTTTTGTTTTTTTTGGCATTTAGTTCTAGGCCTTTACTTTCTAAGTTTTTTCTAAGTAATCTTAAGATTTCCATTAATTAGATTTCATATTTGGCCATTAAAATAATATCATCTGCGTATGTAATGGATCTAATTTTTTTGTTTCCTATTTTAACTCCTGATATTCTTGATTTTTTGCTTCACCCGTTTTTTATTGAATATTTACGTTATTATACTATTGTCTACTTTTATTTTTAATTTTGAATCCCTATATATATCTTTTATAATGTTTATTATGGGATTGTTATATCTATTTTAATTTTCTCAATTGCATTCCATTATTAACTCTCTCTTCAGCTTCTCAAAAGCAGCTTTGATATTCGCAAAATAGATGAATAATTCTCCCTTTTCTTTTTTCAGCTGTATGTCTATGGTCGTTTTTCTGCTGTTCCTCTTGTTTTCTGAAGCCTATCTGAGTTTCGTCTAGCGCCTTTGTATCCTCTATCTGTTTTTCTATCCTGTTTTTTAATAATTCTGCCAGTATCTTATAGTCTTCCAAGCCTATATATTATATTATATATTATGTATTAATATAATTTCTGTATTTTCAGATAGATAAATATTATATATCGTGGTTCGTTTGGAAATTATTTTCAAAATATCACCTAAAACATTAAACAGTTCACGAAAAATTATTTAATATTTTGAAAAAAGAATATTTATTAAAATAGTAAAAATCATTATATAAAAAATTAAAATAGTTTATTTAAGTTTTACCAATTATAATTATTGATACTTTTTTAAATGTAAAAATATAAATGTCATGAGTCGATTAGTACATTTAACAGTTTTGACACCAATACTATTATAAACCAATACCATACACTAAAACTTATATATTTTAATATATTATATTAGTAGGAGAAAATATTTTAATATCTTTCTATATAAATAAAAGGGAATAAAAATATTTTGTAGTTGAAAAAATGTTTTCTGAATAAGTTTTTCTTTACAAATTATTTCGTTATCTAATAATTTTTGTACGTCTTTCTACTATAAAATATTTTGATTTTGTAATTTTGGTTCCACCATCTCGAGGTCATCAGGCAAGAGTGAAGTAGATTTTTCTATATTACAAATAAAATTTATCTATCAATTTTTATTTTCTAAAATTTTTAAACCATAAAAGGATATCATAATGTTCAATACCAAATAAATTTGTGTATATAAAAATTGTATTTTTCAATTATTTTTAACGATAACAACGTAAATATATAAAAAGGTATATTTGCTTTTTTTAACAATTCTATTAAAAATATGTCATTTTTTAATAGAAAAAATAATAAGCTAAATTTTCTGAGTTTAATAATAGTATTAAATATATAGATCTACAATTTTTTGAAATATATAAGATTAAATAACTAATATTTTTTATATACCTGTTGTTATTTAAAAATGAATTTATCAGAATGTAATATATTAATATTATAAATATATTATTATTAATATTATAAATTATAAATATATTAATATTATAAATATATTAAGTTTCAAATACATATATTTGATCCTTTCTATTTTAATTACATTACATTTTTTCTTTAAAAGTTTATAAATAATTAAGTGATATTTTATATTTTGTCCATAAAAACTACAATTTTGTTATTACTATTTATATACCATAAAAATATTAAAATGTATATTTATATATATTATGTGTCTAAGCAATTGACTATTTATATATTTTTCCAAACACGATTAAATAAAAAAAACATAATATTCTGACGCTTTGAAAAGTTCTTTTATTTATTTTATGAATTAATGTAATTTTTTATTTAAATCATATAAATATAAATGTAACTTTATACTTTAATAATTAATAAACGTTAATAAAAAATCAGTTCTTTTATAAATCGTAAATAACTAATGAACTAACATGAATCCCAATTTTGGTAAAATTTAATGACACTTGGGTTACATATTCCCAACAAAAGTTTTTCAACAATTTTTCTTTTTTTATAATTGCATTATATGTATGAATTTTCAATTTCGCAATTCATGTATTGGATTTACCATACTCTATGTAATTAAGTTAACGATATATTCCTAACAAAATATTCATAGAAAAACTCATTGACCACAATTGTCAATTTTCTATAAATGTACTATCTTTGCTTTATCTCATGATTGCACAACAGATTTCTTATAAAGTTAAAATTATTTTTGAAAATCATTATTTCGTATGATTTTTTCACTTTTTCATCTCCAGTTCAACGTCTTACATCTTTGTCTCATGTCTTTTTTAGGCGGGAACAGTAATTAGCTAATTTAATACGTTAAGTAATTATAGTATTTGCAAATCAAACTCAGTATTCAGGATAATTTTTCGTCGCTTTCTGAATCTCCTCAGATCGGAGCCGCATGCTTTAGATAAATCCCAAACTATAAAATGTGAAACCTCTGTGGCTCTTGGGGTTCCATGAGTAGTGTGGTAGATTTTTATTTCTATTTCAGGGAGGGGTGCTGTGGAATTGCTTGATCGTGCACGAATAGCAAAATGTATTGATATGTTGATGCAGTCGAGTGAATAATCAATTTATAATAAACTACTATTCAAATGAGTAATTAAAATTTAGTTACACGTTCGGTACGTGATAATTATTAAGCATTTTATGTTTTTCAGTCTTTAGCTATTCATATCCTCAAAAACCGTTAAATAGATGATTATAAACAATCTTATACATATATTTATACATCTCAACTAAACTAAAATAAAATAGAATTTTAGAGTATAAATTGTAAGTAAGTGTGTTTGTAAATATTTTATAATATTTTCTATTTTAAGATAAGTTTAAATATTAATTGAAAAAATATAATATTTTTAGTAATAAACAACTATTATAAAAAAATTTGTCTTAATAATTTTTTCTAAGATCATTTTTTAAATTTTCTTGTTTTGTAATTATATTTTATGGTATTTATGCTATAAAATTAATTCTGATAGTTGAACTTGTTTTTTTGGAATTTAGTCTAAAAAAGTATGAGATGAACTTTTTATATTCAAAATTTAAACTAATTTTAAGGGTACAATATAGCTTTGTGCAGTCACGATCATTAAAGAACTTAAATATTTTGTTTGAATAATGCCCATATAAAATTTTTTAGAATAAAAGATAATATAAAAACTATTATTCCTTTATAATTATTATAAATATTATATGAATCCTAATATTGATTTATAATATCGTTATGAATAATTAATAATCTATTTAAAATAGTAACTTTTTATATCAATAATAAAAAAAAGAATAATAAAGGTACATCAAGAAGCAAGAAGGAAATGAATTAAATGAATTATATACAATACACAACATACAGCAATATAAATTTTGTATTATATACAAAATTAAACGACTATAACAAGAAAACATTGATTAAATTTAACTTTAAAAAAATTTCTTAAGTATCTTTTATACCGATACGTTTCAATTTGTAAATGTGTATATTTAAATTTAATATTCTTATATTTAATATTTAATATTATACTTATAATATATGTAAATAGCTTTATTTGATAATTAAAAATTATTATAATAAAAATAACGTATAAATTCGTAATTTAAATTATGTTCTAACGAATGCTAAATAATATTTTCCTAATTTTTAAATAAATTTTTATTGAAGAACTATTTATAAATATAAATTTTTCAATAACAAAGTCTGACTTTATAACTTAAATCATGAAGATAGAATATAAATTTCCACTTTTATTTTCTTTTATTTCGATATTTTTATGTTAGGACCAAAAGGCCTTTATTTTTAAATTTTATAATATATTGCAAAGCATCATAATAAATTATCTAATTTTTTTTTTAAAGATAAAAAAGCTAGCATTATCAACAAAATTGAAAAAGAAAAAAATATGAAGTAGTATGTGTATGAAAGAATGAAAGAGCGGGTGAGAGAGACCTAGAAGGGCGCGAGTGTTTATGAAGGAAGTAAAGCGTGGAGTGTTAAAGGGTAAAAAACGTATGGTAGTCCTGTGTGAGTATCGCATAAAAATAATGTCATCACTGTCTTCTTATATAAAATTCTATAAAATTATAGCTAATAAATGAAAGTAAGACATGGAAACAAAATAATTTTTTTAACATTATTTTAAGAAATAGATAATTTTAAGCAAATTTTATTTTGTAAAATGGATAATACACGAATATTTTTCTAAATACTATCTTAAAAATAAAAATGTAAATTGACTAATTGAAAAGATTGTTTACAAAACAGATTGAAATAATTATTAGAGTATTACTTAATAGAATAAATATTAAAATACAAGAGGAAAAAAATTCTAAGAAAAATATACAATTTGGTACGAATGATTTAAAATTATCTTTATAAATTTATAATATTATATTTTATTGATTAAAGCTACTCTAAAATATACAAAATTTTATTGTGGATTTTAATCGTTAGTAAAAGCATAAAAACTGATCTAGTTTTTTATGTAAAAAAGAAAAAATGCTTCAAGTAGATCATAAAAAAATTATATAAAAAACTTATAAATTAGACTTGGTATATATTATAATTATAATTATACTTATAAATTATATTTTTGTATTAAGTAAAGATCTTTTCATACTGATATTAATTATAGCTTTTAAAAGCTAAATTTAAAATCGGAATACCTATATATGAAAAGTAAAAGTAATTGTACTGGTATGTTATAGCTGGTTTGACCTTAAGCGATTAAAGTTGTATATAGCGATTATAGTCTAGCATGTAGCATTTGAATTATCGAGCGGTATAAACTTCTTTCGGTACATATAAAAAAATGTCTACTTTACCAAACCTGATGATATAATATATAATATTTGAGTTTAAAAATCCAGTAAGCTCAATGCTTCGCCGGTACTGTTCGATCAATACAGTCGAAGAGGAGTACCAGTAGAATTTCGATTCTAAAATCTCTCTCTTGCGCGGGAACATCAATGAGACGACTGTATTACAACCACGCAGCCCATGTCGCTTACGTCGAATTGCCTAAGAAGGTATTTGATGTAAAGAATGATCGTTAAGCGAACTGAAAGATTAATTTCGTTATCTATTAATTAAATCATTATCAGTTTATACCTCCAAATTAAACAAAAAATAATTATGCACAACGATTATAATAAATTTTTATTTCTTTATACAAGTTTAATATTGTTTCAGAGTCATTCTTATTATATATTTGTCAGAATAATTCTTTTTTAAATATTTACATTTATTATATAAAACGTGTTTTCACTGAAAATGGAATGTAAAAAAATTTCTAAATTTTTAAATAAAAAAAATTATACGAAAATAATAAATATCTTAAATATGAATATACAATTAATCTATTTTATACATAATAATTTAATTAAAAATATTAATAGATATTTAAAAAAATATATTTGACAATAGTACAAATTTTATTTTTATTTGTGTAAGTTAAATTTTTAAATGATGCTGAAATAAAATGAATTATTAAACTAACAAGGCTATTAAATACACTTAGAACACCCAAATTGATAAATACCTTCATTTACATTTTTATGAAAATAACGAATGAATTTTTTGTAGAGAATATTATTTAACTATAAAGATATATAAAAAAATACATAATATATTATATATATATATATAGATATATAATTCAACAACATGTACATTAAAATTTAAATATATAATTAAATATGAAATAAAAAATTTAAATAAATTTGATTCTTTGACGTTCTTAAATTTTTATTATAATTTAACAAAATAAACAAAGTAAATAAGTACATTAACATTTTTTATATATATATATATAGTAACAAACATATAAACTTATTCAAGTATATATTTCGTTGTGTCTCCTTCATTTGAATTATAGCTACACAAAGAAATATAAAATTATATCTAATATAATCAAATACTATTTTTCTTTAACCATCGGCACTTAATAATTATATTTTTAGATATATTATATATTCGATATGGAAAGAGTTCATCATATCTAACTAAATGTAAATACACCGAAAAAGAATCGAAAAAACAATGTTTATAATAATATACATGCAAGTAAAATCTTTATGTAATTCAATCCATTTTTAATTAAGCGCTTTAATAATCGAACATGATTAAAATAAAAAATATATCATGTATTATAGAAAAAAGCGTTATAGTTGAATTTAATAAAATCAATGAAAGGCAGTATGTATCTATATTGAAATTGAAAGACTATATTGTCGCTGTTGATTATAATACAAGCATGTTCGTAAGATGTTGCAGCAAAGCTGTGTTAGATAACGTCTTAAAACAAGTAGTTCCGATCTTTTTACAATGCGTAAGGTGATTTCAATAAAATGGATGAATGCAGGAAGGCGGTGACAATGATGAATGTATAAAGATATATAGAAAACGTTGTAAAGCCGTAGCTCTAAAATTACAAAAATTGTTATTACCCGTTACTAATAACACATATATTTAACAATGATGAAAGCACGCATATATTCGAAACTCAAAAATACATACGAAGACAAAGAGGTGACACGTTTACATTTGTATTTCGATCATCTTTCTATCTCTCTTCACTGGCTAGTTGTCCGCATACAGGTGAGGGCGCTCGAGGTGAGCTATCGACCTGGTGTCAGAAATACCGTGCAACATCGACCGAGGGTGCGCGAAACCTGGTCCCTCCACCCTCCTATTTTAACCTCGCCCTGTCTCTACCTCTCTTGCAAGAGTCGAGTGGCTGTTGAAGAGGATCGCTGCCGTGCCTCCACCCCCACCTCTTTCAGATCCTGGGGATTGCACGCGGCTGCGCCTCTCTGACTCCCTTCAATTTCTTTTTTACTCTCTCTCTCTCTCTCTCTCTCTCGCATGCATACTCCGCACACTAACCCATAAACACACACACACCACACACACACACACACACACACATATTTTCTCTCTCCCTTTGTCTTTCTTTGGGGGAGGGGGCGCTGTTCGTCACAGGGAGTCATACTTAGAGTAGTGGGAAAATTTCCTGGAACAGTGGCGGGGAGCACTACGAGGGCAGACGCTCGAAAGCAACCCCAAAGGTGAGACACATACGTCCAGCCTAAACTAGACGCCCCTGCTCATCCAGAGCCCTTCAGTGTATGTGAGTATTAAGATCCATTTTATCGAAGAATTTATTTCAAAATTTTTTTGTTTTTTTACAAATTTCCTACCTTTTATGCAAACTGTCCAAATCTCAACTCTTTTTCGTATCTGCCTTCGCTCATAGTAATATTAAAAAATTTAGTATATTTGGGTGTTTTATAACACTCTATTTAATACTATAAAATTTTTGTATTAATAAAATTGTAATTTAAAAATATTTATTTCTAGAAATATTTGTTGGAAGAGGTCACGTCAAGGAGATTTTTGTTTGAAGGGCTAGTTTCGCGTAACTGCGATTGAGATTTCAATGCTCGGGAACGGCTTCTCACACGCGCTCTTGATAAAATGAGGTCGACTAGACAAATAGTAGTTAAAATCGAATTTACATTTTCATTTTTCTTTAAATATTCTTGTCCCTTTTTTTTATTACTTATGGACATAAAATATGAATTTAAAATTGTTGTTATACAATTTCTTCGCTTATTCGTTAAATTAAGCCCTGTTTTGTTTTTTCGCTTTATACACATAGAAAAAGTTTGGATTAATTGTATTTAGCTTTATATAAAATACACCAAAGTATAACGTTAAATATACTTTTAAATGGTGGGTATTAATCAAGGGTTTTAAAGTACAAGTTTTTTAAAAATCTGTCGAATAAAATTTTTATTAGTCTTAATTTGGTAACGGGAAAATGAAGATAGAAGATAAACTATTCCGTATTATTTTTATTCTTTTACGTATCAATAATCTTTTGTAAACTTATTCTATCTAGGTCGATCAATTTTTACGTAATTATTATTTTATTCTTAACTCTAAATCGCAATTTTTATTATTTCGTCATTCGTTTGTTTGGTTGCCATTTTTATTCTTATTAGTATGATGTTATAGCAACCCCATTTCTTGGCCAGTATTTTCATTATTATCTTATAAGCGATCAAAGTTATATAAATGAGACATTTACAGTTCAGTGCATGTCCAATGTCGATATTTATAGATTTACAATAATACAAATTTATAAATATAGATAATCTTTTCTTTCTTTTTCTTTATTTGACAAGGTTACTTTGCTTTTAATATTAAAGAAAACTAGTTAGAAGCTATTGTTTTTACGTTACAAAATTGTTTTTTGATTTAGAACTCTACATTTGATAAAAATATTCTTTTTCTTGAGATAGAACGTAATGAAAAAGATATTTTTAATAAGTTTAAATTTTATATATATATATATATTTCTTTTTCATTGAATATAAATTTGCATATTAATTATATAGATTTTATACCCTACATTTATTTATTGTACGTAAAATATATAATAAAAAATAATGATAACATTTCAATCACAAATATTTTTAAAAAATTACAATATAACAGATAAGTTAGCATTTAAAAATAATACGCATCAAGAATATATTTACAGTAATACTTTATTACTTTTACAGTTTCAATTTATCCTATAAAAAATATAAAATCGTACAACGAAAAACATATATATTATTTTTAAATTAAACATTTATTCAGCTATTTAAATGTAACAAATTAAATTAATTTCAAATAAAAAAATTTAAACAAATTGTATAAACTATTAAAAAATAAAATTTTAAAATATAATTTTATTGTTTGTAATTTGTTTTTTAAAACAATATATACAAATTTGAGTATTAAAAAAAGATTATGATATTGATTCTTTTTCTATTCGTATAATTTTTATTCTCAAAATTTTCCTTGAAAATATTTTATGCATGATGTATGTGAATCTGATATATAATCCAAATTTATATTTTGCCTTAATGTGGTTGTAGACTCCGTAGAGGATTCGGCTGAAAAGGTGGAGGGCCAGGGCTTCAGAGACACTTCGGAGTCGATCGACTCGAAGGACGACGAAATACAGCCATCAATCGTGGCTACAAAACTGAGCGGATTTCTTGCGGGACTACCAACCCTTGCAACTTCTCAACGAATATCTCTTTCTCTAAGACAGAAGTTCGTTTACAATTCTGGTAAGTTGAATATAATGTAATTGCAACAATATTAATATAATCTAATTCAGTAATATTGATTTTAATCCTAATGAAAAAAAAATTTCAGTTTATAAATTGTATTTTATAAAATTTAACTATTATTATATTATGTATTATAAAGCACGTTTTTTTTGGCTTGTTAAATATAATTAAAATCAATAAATTAAAAAAAACTACTAAAAAGCAATAGTAAAATTATAATTTTAATTTAATAATTGTAATATTTTAAAGATTTTTTTTATTATGAAATATAAATTAGTATGCTAATAAAAAATAATTAATAAGTGAATTATATTAATAGTAATAAATTATGAATTAAATCTAATTTAAACACGGACCGAAATATATTAATATTAAAAAATTGTAAATTAAATATAATTAAACATAGAGATAAGGACTTGTATTGATTATATGACTATATTTAATACGTGTTATACCAATTTAATAGTTATAATATTTATAAATAATTGATTTTCATAAATAATGACAGACCATACTTGTATCAAAATGAACTAGTTAATATTTACGATGTTTTCATAACAACATATATATTTTCCTAAAAATATATCATTTTGATTATACATATATTTTTTCTTCTAGCTTCGTGAAACATTTGAATATAGTGAAATAATCAATTAATAATATATAGAATTAATTTTTAGGAATTTTAAACAGTTTTAATCTAAATTATTTATAAAAATACTTATTATATTAAATATATATATGTATTTAATATTTCTAAGAATTAAGATAATATGCTAAATTGTTATATATAAAATAATATATATGCTATATTGTATTAAATAATGTAAAAAGGTATTATAGTATGGTATTTATTTTAGAATGAATTTTAGAATGTGAAAACATACTTTTTTTACATTATTTATCACATAGTATTTCTACAATGATTTTTTAAAAATAAATTTATGAAATTAGTTTTAAAATTATATTAGAAGTTAATATTTTTATTATCATTCTTACATTATTATTAATTTAAATTTAACGATATCTTGCGTATTCAAAATATATTAACATATTTTTAGATAAAATTAACTTTTAAAACAATTAAATAATATTAATTGATATTGATTATTATATTGTTATTATTAATATTAGTAAAATTTTTATTTAAATATTATTAATCTAACAAATTAATTATTCAAAAAATAATATTCGGTTAAATTGGATTTTTTTCTAATTATATCGTTTGACCTAGTGATAAGTGAAATAAATATACATTGGGGAGCTCTTATCCGGCACTGCATAATAAGGCCCATGACCTACACCTGGCTCATCAATCCATGCTGTAAACTGCCCAAATAATAATGTTTGCATTCTTTTATTTGAGTAAATTTTCATTTTTCATAAATATTGAACATCAAAGAAGAAAAATAAAATAATGGGACTAGTAATAAAAAATAATTTAAAGACAGCGAAAATTAAAAAAATCAGGTATTACAAAGTATTAAAATATCGAGGCAGTTGCGCTATTCAGGCCGGGCTAGGGCTTCCCTTTAATAAAAACTTAATATTTAGTCATTTGGCCAGTTTTAAATTTATTCAAATTTTTCATAAGAATTTTAAAATGAGGATAATCTGCTGTTGCAGGTTTCCTCTGGCTTGGCCTGATGCGCAACGTCTCGTACGCTGTTAACTCACCAACGTCTTCTGCCACATTATCAACAAATAGCAGCAAATCATTGGACATCATCTTTAAAATCAGCAAGAAATTAAAATGTTTACTTTTATAACTATACAATTTGTTTTAACATAAAAAAATATAGAATATATTTAAGTCAAAGAAGTTTAAATTTCATATAAAAATGAATATATGAAGATTGTAAGAATTAGTCATTATATAAGTTTCGTACGAAACGAACACTAGGATAAGTTTATTCATGTCGTTAGTCATTTTAAAAAAAATTTGATTCACAGTTATTTTCTAAATAGTTATAATTACTTTTATCAAATTTATTGCTTATACATATTTATTTGCAGAGTAAATATTAAGCTAGTAAATAACTTCAAACAATAAATATGTCTTCAATAAAAATACCTGTAATAAACCTTGAAATTAGAGAAGTAAAAGAAATTATTTGGACAAAGTTACAGGAACCGCAAGCTCAACGAAAGCTTATTCTAGTCATTGTGTGTATCGCCCTTCTACTTGATAATATGTTATACATGGTTATTGTCCCTATTATTCCAAATTATCTTCAATACATCGGAGCATTTTCTAATGAAAAAATTTTACAAAATACAACTGGACTATCATCACACCACGGTCAAGATTCAGCAACGGGTGTCTTTTTTGCTTCAAAAGCCATTGTCCAGTTAATGGTCAATCCATTTTCTGGTGCTCTGATTGATAGAATAGGGTATGACATTCCAATGATGATAGGTCTTTCAATTATGTTTTTAGCAACATTAGTTTTTGCATGTGGTCGTAGTTACGGTGTTCTTTTTTTTGCTAGAAGTTTACAAGGAGTTGGCTCTGCATTTGCTGATACATCAGGACTTGCTATGATTGCCGATCGTTTTACGGAGGAAAACGAACGTTCAAAGGCACTTGGTATCGCATTGGCCTTCATTAGCTTTGGATGTCTTGTCGCCCCTCCTTTTGGTGGAGCTTTGTATCAATTTGCTGGAAAAGAAATGCCATTCATAATTCTTGCAATAGTTAGTTTAATGGATAGCTTAATGCTTTTATTAGTAATGAAACCTGTTAAAGAACAGTTAAAAGAAAGCCGTAAAGAAACGGGACCCACCATTCCAATTTGGCGACTCTTCATTGATCCATACATTGCTGTATGTGCTGGTGCTCTCATGATGTCAAATGTAGCACTTGCTTTTTTAGAACCAACAATTTCTATATGGATGGAAGACCATATAACTCGTGACTACTGGAAAATAGGTATAATCTGGCTTCCTGCTTTCTTTCCTCATGTTTTTGGAGTGGCTATTACTGTAAAAATGGCAAAACAATATCCCCAACATCAGTGGCTAATGGCTGCTAGTGGACTCGCTTTAGAAGGACTTTGTTGTTTTATAATTCCTTTTTCGACTTCATACAAATTTCTTATGATTCCTCTCTGTGGAATATGTTTTGGTATTGCTCTCATTGATACGGCTTTACTTCCTACTTTAGGTTATTTAGTAGATGTTCGATACGTTTCAGTTTACGGAAGTATTTACGCTATTGCAGATATAAGCTATAGTTTGGCATATGCAATCGGTCCAATTATTGCTGGTGGAGTTGTTGAAGCCATTGGATTTACAGCACTTAACATTGGAATTGCTTTTATCAATCTTCTATATGCACCATTACTGATGTATCTTAGACATATTTATGACTTTAAACCATTCCAAGATGAAGCAAATATTCTTATGCAAAATCCACCTAATAAGGAGTATCAAACTTATGTTCTACAGGAACAAAGGCCAGTTTCAAGTATGTTAGAAGGTGAATATATTGGAAATCATCTTACAATGCAGAAAAATATGGAAACAAATATAGATAAAGATTTAGATAAAAATTATCAGCACTACGCAGATAGTTATGGTTATCAAAATCAAGATGAACAAAAACAAAGTCATTATAGCTATGAACAGCGTGAAAATCAACATCAAGAAAATATTGATAACTGTGATCAAATACAGCATGGTATGAAGTATGACTTGCAACAAGATACGTATTACAGACAAATGGAATATCAGCAACAAAATACTAAAACAGATACTTCTAATCCATTTAAAAATGAACAGATAAATCAACGATCTGCGGAAAATAGTAATCCTTTCAGGCAAGGGATGTATTAAGCATAAACTAAGAATAAAATCGTAATTAATACAATGATTAAATGAAATACGAAAGTACTTGTTATATAATTTAGTTGATGACTGTGATTGGTTGAAGTCGCAAACTGTTGTCTTCATGGTCGGCTTCCAAAGATAAAGATTATAAAATAACGATTTGTTAACAGTATAAAGTAATGCAGAACAGTGATTAAAATGATATAATATAACAATTAAATAATAATGATTCACAATAATTATCAAATATTATAATAAATTGCAAAGAATAAAAATTCAAACGTAAAAAAATTTAATTTAAATATATAATATTGAAGTCAACTATTTTCTTCAATATAAAAAAGATAATAAATTATTAATAGGCTGAACATTAAGAAATTCTTTATTATATTGTGCTCTTCTTAATAATAATTATCTCTAATTATATTTAATTGTTGAAAAAATCAGAGAGTTCGTAAAGAGTACACTTAATGCAAGTGCGTGAATATTAAGAGATTCTATAATAAAGATATCTCATCAAGACTCAAAGTTAGTACAGACAAATATTTTGTATGAATATCATTAATTTATTAAACTTTTTACACTACTGCTATAAACAAACGTATTAATACAAAATTTCATATTTCTAAAAAATACATTTTTTAGAAAATTTAAAAAATTTTATCAATATTTTCATAACTTCAACATCACATTTTATTTTCATAATTAATACATAATGTATATAAAAAGTTAATACATAGATACATTGCTTAACGAAATTTTTTATTATAAATTATGGTAAAATATTAAATTTTATTTCTTTATATTACAATCTTTGAAACATTAATTTAGTATATAAATATATATTAATTAATTTATTTAATCATATATATTATTTACTAAATATAATATCAATCACTATATTATAAAATTATATTTTTACGTATTCAAATAATTCATAGTTATTTTGGATATAAAACGTGTAGTTTTATTATAAAAATATAATATATATAATTTTATGAAATAATAATAAATAGAATAATAAACTTTTTTATTTAAAAAAAATTGATGTAGGCAATAATATTTTATTATACTTATTCATAACTTAAAAGTAGGAAATAAGTTTTTTCAATTTGGATATTTTACAGTTTTGATAAAAATAAACCTGCTTCTAATTTAAAATTTTTAATTTTATCTGCAATATATATTTGAAATATACACTATTTTATATAATTACATAAAATAGTTATAATATCAATAATATAATTTATATAATATTATAAATATAATGTAATTAAATAAAAACTATTTAAAATAATTTCAATGATAAATAATTTATATAGATATTTAAAAAAAATTAAATATTTTAAAATTATATACATTTCAATAAATTAAAACAATGTAAATTAATTTATACAGACAAAATCTATGTATAAATTCTAAGATAATTTAATTTCGTAAAATATTATGAAACACAATCTCACATTATAATGTAAAATTGAATATTACATAAAATATTAAAATTAATTTAATTGATTTAAACAATTGTACTAATATATGAGTAATAAATATATATAAAAAAATACATAGTATGTTAAAAATTATTATAAAATTTGTTTTTGTATTTCGGAATGTAAGTAAGTTTTTAAAAAAACTTAAAAATTGTAGTTTAGCTATAAATTATAAAAGATTTTAAATTAATGATATACAAATAATTTACTTGTCTAATTTTTAGTAAAAAAAAGTACTGTATGAATAGATTTTATGAATGAAAAATAGAATTGTACCTTTTTAAGTTCTTGATGCACATCATTGCCTCTTTCTTATTTAAATCTTAAAACTTATTATTATAGGTATAAAATTTTGTAAAACTTCTTTAATATTTCAATTTTTTATCAAAATTTTTAATATTATTTTAAAATAATAAAAAAATTTGAAATATATATTACATTACTAAATAAAAATATCAACAACAAAATATTGCACAACAAATTGTAAATTCTTTATTTTTTTTATTTTTATTGAATATGAATTACATTTAAATTAACAAATTAGAAGATCAAACAATCATTAAAAGTTTTAAATTAGTTTAATCTTGATAAAAATTTTTTAAAGAATAATGAACGAGGGAGTTTTGGTTATTATTTTATAATAACAATCAATAATACAAAAAAACAATTATTTTCTTGTATTCATTACATGAAATTCATTATTGTAAAAATTATTAATGTAATAAAATATAGTTTTTTAATTTATATTCAAATATTAAAAAATTCTAAAATGATATTAATCTTTTCGAAATACAATAGAAATTAAACAATATATTGTATTTGTATAATTTAAATTATCCAGATCTTAATCGATATATGATATTAAAAAAATTAATTTATTTGTCAATTTTAATTACCAGATAAAAATGTTTAAGTAATAAAAAAAATTTGTTTTTATTTGATATATCATCATACTGATCGCACAAATAAAACAAGTAAAACACAAACGTAAAATGCATGTCCATTATTTAAAAAATATTAAATTATAAGTCTAGATTAAATATTGCGCATTAAAATTTGCTATTAGTTCCTGATCAGCAAGGGACCTTAGCAAATACTTTGCGTATATAGGGCTTTTAATTTAAACAGTATTAAAATTTAGTTAGACGTTATTTATTGCTGAACCAAGATAACATATCAGAAATCATATTTCGTGATTTCCAAACGTAGCATTAAGAAATATATACTTACAAAAACTTAGAAATTATTTAAGTGCGTCTTAATGAATCGATTATCGTCTCAGTGAATCGATTACTATCGAGTTAGTTTCATTCTATTACACAAAAATTTCATAGATTTTCAACACATGACGTATAATAAAATAATATTTTTTCGATCAAAATTACAAATGTTATATTTAATATATTAATTTTTGTTCATCCACAACTGTATTCTCATTTTTTGAAGATAGATATAAGCATGTAATTATCTTATGGACGACTAAATATTTCGTAATTCATTTTGCTCCCATACAACTCATTGTAAGAATATCTTAGATATACCTGTAAAAATAAATTGCATGTAAACAAGCATTCTCTAAAGAGTATACATGTATTTTTATGAATGTTTGAAAAACTTATTAATTTGAAATGAATTTTAAGAAACATGTATCAAGACATATTTTATATGGGATGATACTCTTTGTTCATATTATAGCTTTTATCGAGAGCTGGACTCTTCTTATTTAATATTTTAACTAAATTTTACTAAATATTCTTAATATATAAAAATTTCCTTTATCTTAAATAACAATATTCATTATATTAATATTATTATGTTACAAAATGTTAAATATATTGGAATTAATTTGTACTTATCATTCGAACTATTTTTCTTATTTGTAATTATGCACGTCATTATTTACAAAAAATTGCTAGATATCTCATTTATCATTATCCTTAAAGTAATTGAAATTTGTAAATGAATGAGAGGTCATAAAAAATATATACAGGATATAAGTTAATTATTAAAAACTATAAAAATGAAGCAATGAACATTAAAAGTTGACCAATTAAAATAATATTATTATCTACAATAAAACTTTAAAAGTTCAGGTAATTAAAAAAAAAGAATTATTAATTTTATCTCATATCTCTGTATAATAGAAAATTAATTAAATAAATTAGAATTACATTTTATAACAAAAATGAATTATTTTATAAAAAATTTAACTTTTTTCGTTTTTTTACGAGTTATACGATACATTAAACATCTTAAGTATTGATTACCATTAATCATAAAATATCATATAATTTATCATATATTAACATAAATGTTAAAATTATCATAAAAATGATAAATAAAAAATGTTCATCCACTTATAAAAATTTTTGTAAATATATAACTTAAAAATATAAATTTTTCATAAATTCCTGTAAAAATCGAAATTTTTAATGGAATTCGAAATGTATCATACGCTTAGAGTTTATTATAATATTAAAATATTGTAATTTGTCAAGTTATTGCATACATTTGATTAACAAAATATTAGTTTTATGTAGCTGTTCTTAAATATTGTTTTTTTTCAACTATGATCAAAATAATTAAAAAGTAATCTATAAACATAGAATTTTATGTAAAGATATTTTGAAAATTTGTTGTACTAATTAAAACTTTAATATACTTAAAATATTATGCATAAAAATAATTACTAGTATATAAAATGATTATCTTCAATAATTAAATAAATAAATTCTAAATTTTTCTTTTCTCTTATAAATAAAATTGTATATAAATTTGGAAAATTATATTTCGTGGTACTTATTTATTCAAAAAAATTTAAATTTTACAAATATTGAATTTAGAATTTATTTAATTTAAGTGAATAGAATATTTATATTATAGAGAATGATAGAGTTCTTGAAGAATTATTTTTACTTATTGAAATATATATATATATATATATAGATATATAGAATATTATAAATAAAAATAAATTAAAAACATACTTAACTAATAGAACCATCATCTGGATACATTACGAAGTCCATAAATATATCAAGATGTTGATTCATTAGGTTTCGGGCTAATATTATATCAAAAGACTCATTAATTTAAAAAATCAATAATATTTTAATTTATTAAATATAATAAATTTAATATATTAACAAATTTTTTATTTTATAATTAAATACTAATAATGTTATAAAATAATTTTTGTTAGATTTAAATAGGATAATTATAAGTTAGTTTCATTTAATAATATTATTAATTTTACATTGTATTTATATTTGTTATTAACTTATTATTTGTGCCAATGTTAAAATAATGTTGCCATTTATATGCCATTTATATACCATTAATATATATAAATTGCCATTTATAAAAAATTGAAAATAATCATATAGACGAGATGAGATTAGTCTTACGCTTCCAAATACTATTGATTGCATTGATTAAAAGCGACTAATCGTTAATAAATTAGCTTGTTTCTAAAAGCTCTATGTACGCATAATGTATGTATGATAAATTATTTATTTTCATTAAACTGATCATATAATAGTATGAAAAGTTATTATTATCATTTTAAATAATGTATAACACTGTAATATTGTTGAAACGGTTATTAAATATGTCATTGTTACGAAACTGTAATTATTACTTTTTTTATATATAAATACCCTTCATATTACAAAAAATAACGAGAATTTTATAATTAAAAAATTTGATTTATTTAGCTAAATAATACAAAACTTACAAAAGTGTCCGAATGGAAAAACATTAAAACAGCCAATTGAGTACTGGAAGAAAATTAGTTTATGTTATTTTCATTATTATTACTGTATTGTTACTATAATTTTTATTACTATTAAAAATTTTGTTGTTATTATTTTTTTTTTAAATTAAAAATCATTAATAATGTTTTATTTTTTTTTAATTTGATGATCATTACATTTTTAATTACAGATGTTTCAAATCTTATTGAAATTTTATCGTATCAAAATACAAAATAATGGAAACATCGTTAATTTTTTAGTTTTCGGTAAGTACACAATAAATTACAATAAATAAAAGTAAAGATAGTAATAAAAAAACTATTACAATAGTAAGGAATTGTCTTTCAAATTAAAAAAATAATATATCCAATACTTTTTATCGAAACTTTTAACATTTTATAACTCTAAACAATATTTTATAACAATAAAATTAATTTAAAAAATATTAGAATTCATAAAATTAAAAAAATAATATCGAGTCATTTGTACAAACGTGCCTTTTATGAATTTTACCCATTGATACCTACTCTCTATTATGTTTAAACTTATTCCCCTTCCATCAAAGCAATTACGTTACCACCCCTCTGGAGTTGAATCCTAATATAAATACTTGGATTGGTTTGGTTGACACTTTTTCATACACTATTGCTTGCTCAAGGAAAAAGATAGCGAGTTAATGTTATGAGCGAAATAGAGTAAAAGGGAGAGAGAGAGAGAGAGAGAGAGAGAGAGAGAGAGAGAGAGAGAGAGAGAGAAAGAGAGAGACAGACAGACAGACATACAGATGAATAGATAAACAAGCAAACAGAAAAAAGGGAACACTAAGTTAGAGATAAAAGAACTGTCCCTTCATACTTATGTATACATTATTGTTTCATTGTGTAAACATCTTTACCTTAAATAATTTATATTCTATTATAGGGATTTCCTTTGCATACATGCATATAATTATTATATATAATGGCAAATAATAACTATATTATTATTTGTTATTTTCGTTTTTATTTTCTTATCGACTTGCTCGTGTAATGCATATCACTTAGATTAACTTACATCATTCTTACTCAGAATCGATTCATAATTATTGATTCATATTATTGCTGATATATGAGTAACAAATTATATGAAGATAGTTACTATTGATTATTTTAATATAAATTTAATCTCGAATTATCAATAGCCGAAAATTTTTTAATATAATTACATATTTAAACATATTTATTACATTACCTAGAATATTTTAGTATTATTTTAGTATTTTTAATGAAAGAGTTTTTGTTTATATATGTTTTATTTCCATTTATTAATATGTTCCATTAAATTTTATACATTAAAAGTTAATAATTATACATATTAAAAACAAAATTTCATTTGATTATAATTTTTTTCTACGTTTTTTAATTATAATTTTTATAAGTATGATAAATTTTGTATAATTATAATTATTCTGTCAAAAATATATTTTTATATAATAGTATTTAATTTGGTATCATTCAAAATTAAATTTATGTATACATTTTATACACATACATTAATGGCACTCTTTATTTTTAATTATATTCTAGCAAATATTTTGTAGTCTTCTAATTAAATTTTTCTTCAACAAACAGTATATATATTTAATCGCAGATAACTTTTTTAATTTATGTTGAAACTGCGTAAAACATTACATATTTATGAAGAAAATCGTTGTAGCGAAATTTACAGGAAGATGTATCCTCATACTTTACTTAATTATTCACGTATAAGATAAAAAATATAATAAAAAGTTCTCGGAATTATATGTATTTATAAATTGTGCTAGAAACTGCCGTTAGCATTATTAGTTTTTAAGTGCTTTTGGTGCTGATCTTAACCGTTTTGAGACAAAACCTTATTAAAACTAAAAGTTTGATTTTTTTTTAATAAATCAAAATTCTTTGAAGAAAATCATTTAAAATCATGTAAAACAAAATCTATTTATTTTCAGATATCAGTCTTTACCATTATATACTATCTTCTTTATAGTAACAAAGTGGAATAAAAAATAAAAAAATTATTATTTAATTAATTAATTTAATTTAAATTATTTATTATTAAAAATAATAAATTTTGTTATAAATAGTTAAGTTTTACATGGAATAGCCGCTGTAAAATAATTAAATAAAGTTTATATTTTCTTCTTATATGTAAAAGTACACATACTTCCTTAAATATTTTTTAAATTACATTTATTTTTTAAATAAATAATTTTAAATTACTATATCATATCTTAAATTTAAAAGTTTGGTCAAAACATAACACTAATGACGTAATAAAGTATAAAAAGTAAACTAAATTTTTTAGAGTCGATAAATATCAAAATGTTTCATAAAAAAGATTTAAATTTTGAAAATATTTAAAACGTTTTTTTTAATTTAATGATATTTTAATTCTTAGAAATAATTGAAAATTAATCTCATAACAAAATTAATTTTTTTTAAATAGCTATAAACCTAAATTATCTTGTGTACAATACACTGCTGAACATATTATATATGTATATTTTTTAAAAATATTTTTAATAAATGAAGCTTTGTTAGTGATTAATGACTTAAGAAATATTAAAAATCCTTTAAATAAATTAGAAATATCGCTATACTTATTTTAATAAAAAAAGAAACACTGTATATTTTATTGTATATAATTACTGCACATAATTATTGCAATAACGCTTTTCACAAGAAATACGATTTATTAAAATTTTGTTAAATGTATATCATAAATTCATAATCTTTTATAAATCAGACATTGAAATGGATTTCAAGTTGGTAGAAAAGATAAAAAGCGACGTTTGAATGGATTTACATCATAAAATTTTTACTGGTGAAAAGTTGTAATTAATTATATATATTATAATTATTGAATATTAATTAATTATTCGTATAAAAAATCTTTTCATTACAATTTTTAACGTTATTAAATAGAAAAATCAAAAGAAAAGATTACTAGAGAAGAATATATTTAACGTTTTAGTAACGAATATTACCGATAACAAATTTAAAATCTTTAAATTTTTTATTTTAAAACTAAAAATTCAATTTTCAAACTTTAAATATGTAACAACTGAAAACTCAAGTTCAGTAACTAGCAAATAAACAATTATTTTTATATGTAATTTTAAAATAACGCAATAAAGACTTTTTGAAACGTTTGTGAATCCTGTTTAAAATATACAGTTTTGAGAAAAGCTTTTAGCTTTTTATTTTGATTGAACACTAGAATATTATTAATATCATCACTATCCTCATCGTCATCATCATTATTATTTTATACAGTACATTTTTTACGACTCAATTGTTTTTTACATATATTCATGTTATGCAATCTTATATCCTTTTACATTTAAATTTGTATATTTTATTTAATATTTACTCCATTGCTTTTGTTTGACTCTTTTACTTTCTCATACTGTTTCAATGTACCTTGTACAGTATGTTTATATTTTTCTATTGTTTTAGATCACGTGATATTGCACTATTTCATAATGTGTTTTGTTGTTTCTTTGTCACTCTTGCAAAATCTGCACGTTTTTTCCTGTTTTGTGTTTCATTGTCCATTGTGAATCTTTTTGATAATTCAATTCCATTTTTTCTTTTTTATAAATATCTCGTTCGTTCTTTTTATAAGCACATTTGTTTTCATGCATATTTTTATTATGACATATTTATCTTTTTCTACATATTTTAAGGTTTCTAACTTATTAATCCATAATTTGTTGTTGCTGTTCGACTTTTACTGTTTCTATTTATTTCTATTTTATTTCTATCGTTCTATTTTCTGTCTTCAGAAGTAAGTAATATTCAATATTGTGCTAGAAGATATTTTGCCCCCTGGTTCTCTTTCTTCCTAATGTATTTACTTCTAGTTAAAATACTACGATATTTGTAGTGCTTTAACTTTTTAATGATTAAATTATGATACATTATATTATGATATAATGTAATCTAAACATTATTGTTTATATTTTTTAGTGAAATATGATTAATATTTATTGTTAAATAATTATACATAATGTATTTATAAATATTTTTTTAAAATTCTTAATAAGTTCTTAAGTGTTTAGTTTAATTATTTAACACATCAATTTTTTTTTAAAGCGTTATCTTTAATCATCGTATTCAGTAGATTCGTATTCGTAGCTGAATCCGTATAGTTTTTCAAAAATATCTACCAACATTACTTATAAATTACTTAGAATTTAATATTTAATAACAGGTTATTATTTGTCCATAAAAATTTTATTATTTTAAAAAACATGCAAATGCCGCAATATAATACGATCAAAAATGTTCTGTAGTAGAAAATTCAGACCTCTTAACTTTAAATAAAAATGTTTTGATATTAAATTAATTAGTATTTATAAACCTTCTTAAATAAAAGAAATAGTATTTAAGTAAAACAAAAATATAAATTATAATAATAATAAAATGTATTATTTATTAGAAATTAAACTCTTCTGAAATATAATTTTGATATTTAGAACAAGCGAAATACTATAAAATAAAGTACCGAGTTTACTTTTAAAGAAATTTTTAAATTTTATTCAAACATTGCACTTTTATAAGATATTTTAATAAGACACTTAATAATCTTTATTTAAAAAAAAATTAATATTGTTTGTGTATGTAATATATAAAAACAAAAGTTTGAAAATAATAAATATTATTATATATTACTATATTACATTACAATAATAAAACATTTTTATTCTTATTTAAATTAGTTTAATTTGTTTTTTAAGCTTATCGATAAAAACTGAACAATAGAAGAAGATTAATTTTTAAAAATAGTGGTAGTATACAATGACGAAAAATTAAAGAAAGAAAGAGTAAAGGAAAAGTTTCAAGTTATTATCAAAAGTACATTCAGAGAATGTAAAAGTATCGGAAACTTAAAAAAGCAACCAAATGTAAGTGTGTAAACAAGCAAGTATTCCTGAGCCTCTTGAAGGGTGGTCGCTTATGTTGTTATCTGCCGATGAAGCGAATAATCGGATTTGGAGATTACTAGGCTTTTTACTCCAACGGCTACACGCAAAACGACAAAGCGGATCATCATTACTCTTGCACATTATATGCTGTGTGTAGTTATTTTAATGGTTATTTCGTAAATTGTTAATTTTAATATCTCTTACTTCTTTATTTAATTTTACTTTATTTCATTTAATTTTTGAACATAAATTGAAAATATGATATATTGTTTATAAATCTTTATCAAAATATTTTTATTAAGGTTCAAAATTAAATTATATACTGTAATTTTTTAAATAATACCGCATACACTTATTAATAGTTTCAGTATCAAAAATATATTTTTTATAGTCGAATCATTAGAGGATTATATTTTTGAGAATTTTACAATGTGTTCATTGAATCTTATCAATAATAAGTTTAATTAATGAAAAATTTGAAAATTTTTATTTTAAAAACAACATCGATTTAAATTTAAAGCATTAATGAGAAAATAATATGAATTTTATTATTTTATTAAATTATAATATTCTTTAAATTAGCATCATTTTTTTAAACAAATTTTATATGATATTTTAATAATTAAGTATTTTCGATTTTCGGAAAATTTTTATAAATAATACCTTAATAATTTTAGTTTAGTAGTATATCAAAAAAATTTATAATAGTTTATTACTTAATATTCAGTAATTTAATATTTATATAAAAAATCTTTCTTAATTAAAATCTATTAACTTATTATTTTATATTCTGTCCTAACTATCAAAGAATTGATTAAAATTCTACGTGGTATCTTTACATATGAAGTTAAATAAAAACTATTTCACTGTTCTTAAAAATAAAAAAAACTCATACGTATACTCATTAGTAATCAATAACAATAATTACGACTTGCATGAAAATTTTCTAGAATTTTTCCGTTCTGTATTTTGTTAATAAAAGAACAATTTGACACATCACGCTCTACTATGCCGTAGATCTGTCTACACAATTAACCGTCTTATATTTCTAAAAGTGATTCATTATAAATAAATAATTGCGTAAAAAAATAAAAAAACGCTTGACTGCTCACTCTATTGACTTGTTAAGTTACTGGATTTAATAATGCTATTAATGCCTATTTAAATTGATCAGAAATACAAGGAATATAGAATCATAGAATGATAACGAGTTTATATGCATTTCTGTAATTATGTTTTCCAATAACTTTATAAAGTTTTCTTTATAAACTAATAAAGAATAAGAATTATATAATTTTTATACATCTTTAAAAATAATTACATCGAATAGTAACATTTCAAATATACAATATTTCTTAAATTTCATAATGTTTTCATTATTTATACGTTAAAAATTATTATTAATTTTATATTATAAATGATATTTTCGTTTTTAAATTTTTCGAAAAGTTTTCTATTCAGTAATAAATTATGTACAAATTAGTTACTTTATACAATATATATTATTATCTGTTGTTATAATTATTACGTATATAATGAAAAGAATCTAAAAAAATACTTATTTATTCATTTAAATATAAAATGAATTTTTAAAGAATATAGTACTATAAAAATTCAATATTTCATTCTTGTAAATTATGATTATGTTTATTATTATTATTTTATTTTGAATTTTTAATCCTTTTATTTATTATAATCTAATATATTGGAATCTATTATGAAATTAACAGTAGGTTTTTATATTTAAGTTGATGAAATAGTTAAAATATTTTTTTAATAAAAAATACAAATAGTGTTATTGATTTAAATTTTCGACTTTTTATATTACATACAAAATAAAACTTAATAAAACTATTTATATTTTATAATAATAAAAAATAATAATCATCACGTAATATTTCACTGTAATGTAATGTAAAAACAGATAAACAAAAGAAAATTATTTTTCACATTTTACAGATAAGATTAATAATCTTTCAAATTTTCTTTTCTATTTTTCACATTGTTCTATTTGATTTAATAATTTATAAATTTAACAAACAGAAATGAGATAAATGCAAATATTTGCTAATTGTCAAATCACAAATTGTTATAATATATATAACACCGAACGAGATGGTGAACATGAAAGTGACATAGAGTTTTAAAAAACACTAAAAAAGAGATATATTTCTCTCTCTTTCCTTTATCCTTCTGTGTCTAACAACGATACTTGAATATTAAGACCTATACATTCATATCAAGAAAATATATATGCCACAGTAATAACGTATAATCATAATATGGAAGTACAACTACGTATGTTACACGCGATATTTCCATTATAGTTCATGTTAAAACTGCAGTGATAATGAATGTAACTTTAAACTATTTTTTGAGTAAAGAATTAATGAAAAATAGAGCTATATAAAAACAATAGATGCCACGTAAAGACAATTTTGTATTATTTATAATTTTATGTAAACATGATAAATTTTTCTGTTTTCTATTAAAATGTATTTCAATTTTTATAAGTAATTTTGCACGAGTGACTGGTGTAACTTATTTGTAATGTATTCGTGTAAAAAACTCATTGATAGTGGATGATTTTAAAATATTTTATTAAAAGAAATACAATCGTTTTCTGACTAGAATGTTTAAATGATTAAAATATGTACACTGACGTCAATAAAATTTTCTTTAATGGTTACAACTTACATAAGCGTTATAATAACTTCAATACTAATTATAGTAAGAATAGTAACAAGGAATCAGCAACAACATAATAAAAAAATTTAGCTTACAATTTTGATCACAAATAATTATATTGTTATAAATATAAATTTTTTTATACTTAATTTTATAGGATATTTATAGGGTATTTTAAATATACATATTCGTATTAAAACATTTAATATTACTAATCACTGTAACGCAAAACTTATAATATAATTTTAATACAAAACAAAAAATAGCTGGGAGCAAATGATTTTGAAAAAAAAATGAAAAATTTGATTATTAACTTGTTAAAAAACTATATGTATACTTAGAAATTTATACCTATGAAAAATAATGAAATGATGGTTTTTAAACTTTAAATTTAAAGAGAATTATTAACATTCTTTTACAAAAAACGATGAATCAATTTAGTACAGTTATGTTGTTAGAGTTATAGAATAATATAAAAATTATAAAAGAAAGATTCCGAAGTTGTTGATTAATAACTTCCTGGCAAAAGGTTATTTCACCCAAGGTCTTTCTATTTCATCAATCCAACTACAAATCTCAGGACAGCTTTTCCCTCTTTTCTTCAGTTTCCATTGTATTTAACCTGAGTTGCAGTTATTTATTGGGACAAATACGGTATTATGTAAGGGTCGAAGAGATAAAATGAGATCATGTTCTTGGTTTTTTTGAAGCTGGCTAAACAAGAACTAGCAAAAGGGTCCGATGAACAAGAGAAAAGCTAGAGGAAAGAGTAAAAAATTGCTACATCGTGCCCACAAAAGACAAAAATTATCCCTTAAAAGGAATATAAGATAGTGAAAAAGATGAGTTTATAATTATACCTTGATTTTACTGCATTAATTGATTGTGCTTCTGTTGTCAAAAAGAATTTTTCTGATATATTTTAATATGGTTTTTATATTATTTGCAATTAATGCTTCAGTTCGTTTTCTTCTTCTCAATCATATTTTATTAAAATTAATTTTTAAGACTTTTTATTTGAAAAATTTTTTTATTAATTTTTTAGCTTTTATTATTATTGTTGTATATAAACTAGGATTATATTATAAAATAACAGTTTCACAAATTTTCTAAACTAAAAAGCATAAAATAATTAAAAAACGATATGATATAATTATAATACTTTATAAAAGTAATATACTTATTTATATTCAATTACATAATATTTTCAAACAAATACGCTTTTTTATATTATTAATCTAAATAATTATTATGCGTTTATAATAATTAATTTTTTTATAAAATGATGCTAATTCAAAAGAATATGATTACGTAAAAATAATAAATCCAGATTTGCCTATCACTAATATTTTAAATTTAAATTGTATTGTTTTTCAAAAATTTTCCGAATTTTCATTAATTAAAAGTTATAATAAAATTAGTATAAATATTGAATTTAAACGTCTTTTAATAAAAAATAAATCATGTTAAATGCAATTATGCTAAGATATATAAAAGATGTTGTTGGTGTATGATATTCAAAAAGAATTATTGATACACAATTTTAAACTAATTAAATTTTTTATAAAATGTATATGAATCTATATTTAAATATTTTACATACATTAATATCACCTTTAATATAAATACAGATTTAATAATGAAAAATTTTTATTAAACTATTTAAGTTATCTTTATTTTAAAGATAACGCAACTAATATTTATATAAAGAAGGAATGAGGCAAAAAGAGTTTATTTTAAATAGATTTTATATTTTAAATTAACATTATCTACATAAAAATATTTATAAATAAATTATCAAATTTACTTTAAATTCTACATTTTTCTACACAAAAATATTTATTTCATTTTTTTAAAATATTGAAACTACTATTATGCTTCATTTTACTTATAAATATATAACAAAGATCGTATTCTAATAAAAAAGTTTTTAAGTGCATTTATAAAATTTTTTTTACATCAGTTCATTTAAACTGAATATTTTTATCAAAACTTTTAATTATAAACTAATTTAATTCTTATTTTGAGTTATTTTAGGAAGCTGAAATTTTATATGGAGATTAAAACAAATAATGGACAATAATACTAGTTCATATAAAAATAGTACAAACAAGAAGAAGTGATATTGAATTAATATTTAATCAATAACATGCATAAAAGAGAGACTAGAGAGAGAAATAGAAAGCGAAAAATAAGTAATGAAAAAGTAAAAGATAAAATAAAAAGCATCACGTAAAATTGAAAAAAGTTGAAAAAAAGAATTAACTTCTAATATTGTCATTGCTTATCATAAAGATGGAAAAAAGAAAAAAAGCGAAGTCTGAAGTAGTTCCTAGTACTATTGTCGCCATCGCCAGTCATCGACGAGAAAAGGAGAATTAAATAACAGAAACAACAAAAGAAATTCATACAGAAAAAGAAAGTGAATATGTCAAGGGGTAGATCGTGCTCGAGGTCACTGCAATAGAAATGGCTACATTGGTGCTTCTGGAAAAGTCTGAAATGTCTAATAGACCGAAAGTATATAAGTTTGACACTTACGAAATAGACTTAAATAATTGAATCGATTTAGATATTTTAAATATTGAAAGAAAATATGATATATGAACTGCAATATACGGTGTATTTTATATTTATAGTAAAAGTATTTATCAGTATTCAGTCCCCTGAAATTCTAATATAAAAAAATTTATCAAGTGATTTAGCATATACAAATAAGAGACTTCCTTTTCAATATTATTTAATAACGCTGTTTAAAAATTTATTTTCATACTTTATGATACTTTTATAATGCTGTTAAATTAAAGTTTTTTATTATAAATATTTATACATATATACGTTTAGTTTTTCATTATTATTTCATTATTAAATTTGATAAAATAATATAGAATATTCATAAATGTTTATTTAAAAACTCTAAATTCTTACAAATACAAAAATTATATATAACTATAACTTTTGTAAAATTTGAAACCTCAAGTTATAAGATATAGCTATCATGCATATAACTGTGTTTACATGTAATAGATAATAAAATCTAAACATTTATCTAATAAAGAAAAGTAATTATAAATTTAATGATTTTTAAACATACTTTTTTTTAAGAAAGTAAGATTATTCTTTAAAACTTCTCGTTAAAAAAATATAGTGTTTAGTTCGAATGAAATGCATAAACTTTTTTGAAATTTAAACTATTAATAGAAATTAATTAATAAAAAATAAAAAAGTAAAGAATATAAAAATAAATATTTATATCATTAAATAAATAATTTTTTTTTAACAAAATAATTTTATGCGTGCATAGCAATAATATATATATATATTTGTCTCATATTGAAAGAAGTCTTTTAAGGTATATTTTTACAAAAAGTTTACGATTATGATAATCACTTCAAATGCAGATTCTATTCAATAAAGGAATCTAAAGTTAAAATATTAAAGCGAGAACAAAGAAGAAAAAGCAAAAAGGAATCAATTCGTCTCAGAACATTAAAGCGGGGTGCCACGATAACGACGCATCGTCGGTTAATCAAGTCATTTCGTTCCTACGGGACCGGAATGGCTATTTGCTATTTTCTCTCTTGTCTCTCCAAATGCTTACATCATCGATTTTATTCTCAACTTTCTAAGTCACTGTCTGACTTATCATTCGTCTAAAAGCCACCTTAGAAGATAGTAAAGGCAAAAATAATCTCGAATTTTTTCTTTTTATATGTTTAACAATAAAATTGAAATGTTTATACTTATAAATTTATTTATAAACTTCTTACATAATTTGAAAATAACTTGATAATAACAAATATACTTTGATATTTATAATCAATGAACAAATATTTTAAAACATTAAGATTTATTCTAAATATATTTTTAATTTTGTGTGATAAACAAAATCATTTAATTATAAATTTGATATTAAGTATTGTCAAATATACTAAAAAAAATAAAATACAAAAAATTAAAATACACTACTAATTTTAAAAAATTATAAATTTTAAAATATTTATGAATTTTGGAATTTATAAGAATTTTTGTGAGTACAAGAAAATAGTTTCATTATTTTAAAATCAATAAAGTAATTTGATAACTATAATAAATACTTTTCAGTGATATATTGTTTATTTTCAATATCATAAATCATATTTTATTATTACGAAAATTTTATAAAAAGTAATCAAAAACAAATGTTTATTGAATCAAAATATTTGTGAAAACTGTTTTGGATAACAAATAAATTAAGTGTAAAAATTTTAAAAAAAGTTTGAACAAGAAACCATTTTTCAACTTATATCCATCACTTATTGTAGTTATTTTAAATTAATACATATTATCAAAATTCAATTGTTAAATTTTAACGATTTTAATAAAATACAAAAAAATATGTTTGAATGGATTATATTAAAATAATTATATATGATTTACATCCTGTATTTACCAGTATTAAAAAAAAAATAATAAACAATAACTTATTTAATAACTAGTAGAATAAGTAATTATATATTTATAGAAATTACAATTATTTTTATAGTAAAATAAAAATTATATTTGATATAAATAATAATGGGCTTAAAAAAGTATATTTATATTTATAATTTTCAGTTTTTTTATTACAAAGAAAACTTTAAAATATAATTGTTCTTGTATATCAAATAATAGTTACTTGATTATGTATCTTATTAAAAAAATGTTTTTGCATCAATACATTCTTTATATAATTGAAAAATATAAAAAATATTAATAATTTTTTGTAATTATATGCTATTGCATAATTAATTCTTAAAGATTGTTTATTTAATAAGATTATCTTCTGGATTATATAATAGATAACAAATATAATTATTGTTTACAGTATTATTCAGAATTTATTTGGTAATGAATAAATAAATAATTTTCGAAATTTGAAATAATTTTATAACATTTTCAGATATAAGGTTTTACAATAAATATCATTTTATATCCCAAGTATTGAACGTTTGCTATTCAACGTAAGAGGATTCAAAGAAATCTTGTATATTTGAAACTAGAAGTATTAATTCTATTTTTATCGATTCTTTAAATACAATCCTTGTGCGAAAATTTTGTCAACGGACAGACTTTCATTTGCACGTCCGAATAAATAAAAATAAATCATAAATATTAAATGAGGAGGATTGTGACTTAGGGATTACGAGGGTCGTACATAGTGCACTGAACTGAGCGGAAATTGTAAAATCCCCCACATCACTGATGTCTCTGGTTCGTGGGAGTCAGGAATTTTAATGACAATGTAGCTGAATTACCGTGTCAGTTCAAAATTCAATTGATGCTTCCGAAAAAACTTTTTGAATGTCTGTAATGAAAAAAAAACATTTACTTATTTATCTATATAAATAAAAAGCTTATAATTTTCTTATTTAAAATATATAATTCTTAATCAGAATTTTTTTTAAAATAGTACATTTAATGAAAATATTTATGTATTATTTTTATGAAAACTATATTATATATACATTATACATTATGTTTTAAAAAAAAAATCTTATTACATTTGATCAATAAAATTAATTAATTAATAAATATTCTTGGCTCAAAGATTTTTGAGAATATACACTTATAATACATAGTTAAAATATTAATTTGTAATCACTGTAATTCATTGGTGTAATTTATTTTAATCCATTAGACATTGTAGATATTATGGAAGATATTAATTTTTATTAAAAATTTATATTTAATAAAAAATGTAAAAATTCTGAACTTAATAATTTACCTACAAAAATACTTTTTATAATAATATTATTTACTGAATTTATTAAATAATTTTTTATAAATTTCTATCAACGTCAGAATAATCAAATGAAATTAATAAAAATTAATAAAATATCATATTTAAATATCATATTTAAAAAATGATAATACAAAAGATTATTTTTAAACCATTGAGAATCTTAGTTGGGTCTTATTGATGTGATTTTAAATGGGATTTTATAATAAAAAAGAAATTTTCCTGATAAAGTCTGAAACATTTATTTGAAATTATGTATATTATTGATTTTCCTTAAAGTAAAAGAAATATAACTTTTTTTATAAATTTATTGATATTAACTTTCTTTTGAACATGTATTTCCAATTTTTATTTTTTTATCATTTAATAAATATAATATAAACAGTAATTTTTAATAAAGAATTATGTAATTTATCATAAATAGATTTTTTATATTCTTTAAAAATGTGCGAAAATATAAATTAGGGTTTTTATTTTATTTCAAAATTAAATTATACATCTGAAATAGTTTATTTTGTTACTTACTTCCATAAAGTTAAAAGTTCAGATTATAATGAAGTTATATCAGTATTTAAGAAATGATGATTACAATAAGTATTAATAAGAATAAAAAGTATATTTAGTCAAAAAATATTATAAAAAAAAAATATATATATATGTATATATATAATATTATATTCTGAATATTGAAAAAATGAATTATTCACCATTAAAAAATAAAGATTACTAAATTGTTTTTTATACAATGGTAGGATTGATAAAGGACAAGATTAACAAGAAAAAGTTCTACGAAGTCTTTACCTTTCTATAACTATCAATTGTAAATCAAACCAAAAGGGAAAAACTTTCGTTTAAATAACGTTTATTTAAATGAGAAATTAGATAATTAGAAGTAAATTGATAAGTTCATTTATAAAATGATATAATGTAATAAATAATTTTTCTTAGTATTGTAAGATTTGCCCTTCTGTGAAGGTAACTTCTCACTCGATGCATTCATCACAATTCGCTGGAGCATTGTGGCAAACAATCTTGGCACTTACTCAGTATTCCTTTTCGATGCTCTTAGAAGAAGCATATCTTTCTATTTCCATTTTATTAAGTCGACTCTACTTTATTAAGTCAAGCAATTGAGATTTATTAATGTAGAATAACAGCTTATCTATTTTCTTTAACCTGTTATTAATCTTTACGTCAAAGAGAGAGAGAGAGAGAGAGGAGAGAGAGAGAGAGAGAGAGAGAGAGAGAGAGATAAAAGAAAGGTAAACAATTATAAAACTTTAACCTCTTCTATTAACTTCCTTTTCAGTTTTGCTAAAGCAAGTAGATTTTCAATAAATTATGGAATTAATATTTTTATAGATTTAATTAATGAAAAGTTTTAAAGTTCATAATTAAAAATCATGTTTTCAAAATATTTATTCGAAAAATTCAACGTTTTTAATGCCTATGCATGATAAATGCTTTTTATAGCCTATATTTTTAATAAATAGTATAAAATAAAATTTAATATAATTATAGATAAGAAAATATCAAATATCGAAACCAAAATAAAAACTAAATATAGAAACTATCAAATGCATTGGCAAAAAATAGGAAATTAATGAACAAAAAAAAAAATTTGTAAAGGGTGTAAAGATAAACGCATTTAAATAAAGAATATAAGAAAAGAAAATAGAAAAAAGAAAGAAAAAATTACTAATAAAAAAATGGGTACAATAATTATAAAAGAAAATTAAATTTTAGATTAAAAAAACAAATTAAATTAAATTTATTAAAAAATAATGAGTATTCGTATGGGGTGTATGTTATTATAAGTATAGAAAAAAATAAAAAAAAGAAATAAAAATACAATGAATTATATAATTTTTAAAATGCCAATTTAAACAAAATAGAATCTTAATGGAGCATATAATATTCATTTGAATGAAAAATTCAAAAATTAACACAATAATAAATTATAAAGAAAATTAAAGACTAAAAAACATTAAAATAATTTTTTTGATGCTGCAGTTGTAGAAAAAATAATAATACTAATAAACCAATAATAATAATACTAAAGGATAAAACTTCTTTTTCTACATATGAAGTTATAAAAATAATAAAAATAAGGATAAAAAATGTAACGGAAACAAACTAGAAAGATATAAAATAATGATTGATAAAAAAAGAACCAGAATACTATAGTATTTGATATAGTATGTATTTAAAAAATTAGAACCATAAATTATGAAAACAATTATGTAAAAATAACATGGGGGAAGAGAGTAAAATTACTAGGTCATTATAATACTACAACTCGAGAAAAATGAGAATAAATTTATGAATGAATTAAAAGGTATTAAGATATAAAAAGAAGAATCTTTGGTACTTAAATCTATAGTATTAAATAAAGAAGCATGACATTGCTTCATTCTAAGACTGCACTCCTTTAAAATATTATTTGTTTTATTATTAACCAGAGTTTAATTTTTAAGCTTTTTGTTTGATTTTATATTTTAAACCTCGCCCGTATCTTTATTCTATGGTTTCATTTTCTCCATTTATCTGTTCACATAAAGAATAATTTTTTTATATTTTATAGTTAACTTATTTTGATAGTTAACTACTTTTATAGTAAACTACTTTTATAGTTAACTACCAAAGATGCCAATTTTTTACTGGTTATTAGAAAGAATGTGTGGACAATGCAATACGCAAAAAGAAACAATGAAGCTCTTTATAAAGAAGTGTAATATTACAGAATCCAATGAAATCAAGTGACAAAAAGGATATAAATACATTGTATAAGATTCTTTGGAATAGAGAAAAAGAAGCAAAAGGAAAGAGATGCATCATAGCGTAGCAATACCATAAAACAAGATATTTATATACATACATATATTAAATTATATAAAAAAATAATATAAATATGGAAAAAATATAATTTAGATTTAAACAATGTACATAATTATAAATGAAAATACAAAATTGTTCATAAATGAATAATAATAAATTAAATTAAGTATCATAGTAAAAAATAAAGACACATAGGTTATAATTAAATTATCAATTTTTGGAATTAAATCTAATACAAGAAAGAGAAGAAGATAAAGTAAGTGTTATAAAAATATATAAATATGATCTGCAGATATAAAGATAAGGTTCCATAATATAAATGTTATAAACATGGAATCAACTTAAAACATATGAGGCTATAATTAAAAAGAATTGAAAAGAAATATGATAAACAAAGAAAAGCAGTACGATAAATACTGTAAGATGATAAGAAAAGAAAAAATTTAAATGAAAGATATATGAAAAATCAAAGCAAGGAAATAATAAAAATTAAAAGAAAAAAATGAAAATAGAAAATAAGGTAGAAGACACAAGAGTAAAACGAAAATTATTTAAAAACTTCATTGACTAAAAGAAGAAAGGTAAAGAAGGAATGAAAAAAATTATAAAGAATTTTTTAAACATTTCAATATTCAATAAAAATATTTAGATTAGAAAAATTAAAAGAAATTAACGTATAAGTATGGAGTGTGTGTGAAGTAAAAGTATTCATAAAAAAATAGATGGATTAAGAGAAATACAAATAGAAGATATAATTAATAATATAAAATAAAATAAAATTTGTAAAAATTTGATATTTCAAATAAAACGAAGAAATTTGGAGAAGTTAATGTTATTAAGATTATATTAATTATTTTATGAAAAAAATAAAGTATTCCGTACATTAAAAAATAGATTAAATTACATGATTATATAAAAGGAAAAGAAAAAGTAGAGAAAAAAACATAGAAAATTGCTTTTATAGATACTTGTTACAAGATTTGTGCATAAATATTAAAAACAAAAATAAAGAGTTACATAGAAAAAGATATTCTATAATATAAAACAATAACTTTTATATGGTTAGAGATATAAAACCTGCTGTTAATAAAATTAGTAAAAACAAATTTGATATTCAATAAAAAAAAACAGGAATAAGTAAGCATTCAGTAAATGGTATACACAAATTTTCTAGTAAAACTTGAACGAATGTAATAATTAATAATGATATAATATGAGATATAGAAATAGAAAGAGGTGTAAGACAACGATTGTCTCTTTACTCAGTAGTATTTAACATTCCTTGTACAGGTGAAGAAAAAATGTCTAAAGTACAAGCGGTTGATAGAGGTTTAGGAAAAATGAGAATAAAAATAATTATATAGGTGAATGAGTATAATTAAATTTACAAAAAATGAAGAAGATATAAAGAATATTTTTAAATATTTACATTAATATTTAAATAGAACAGGTTTCAAATGAAACATAGAGAAGACGTAGGTATTATAAAAGATCAACTATAGAGGAAAAATATATATTTCTATATTATATCATATTTAAGATATAAAATAAAGTATAGCATAAAAAACATTGAAATAGAATGAAAATTTTTTCAAAAACAGCGTAGAAAAATATAAACATTTTTCAAGATTCGCTTAAAATCATATTAAGATATAATATAAAGTATTGGAGTTAAAAAGAATGTGAAAAAAGAAAAAATATATATAAAATATATTATAATATAGTGAACTATATAATAAGTTAAATATAATAAGATATAAATTAAAAATTAAAATAACAAGAAGTGCTAAAATATATTTTTAATTTAAGATCGAATACAGAGAAAATAGCAAAATGAGGAGTGAGGGTGAAAAAGAGAATAACAAAGAAAAATGGCAAAGTTAATTGAAAACATGGAAAAACCTGATTCTGGATAAATATTAGATACTTTTATGCATATATGAATAATAAATAAGTACCATGTAAAAAACATCTTTTGGAAAATAAGCAAGATTAAAATAAAAATGGCAAGAAAGTCTTAAAAAATTGAGATATTCAATTAAGATTAAAAAAATATTAATTGTAGGAATATAAGAGAGAAATGTATTTACATAGTTCAAAAAAATAAAATGAAAAAATTTGAAAAAAAGAAAAATAAAAATGAAACGTTTGAAAAAATTATTAAAAATGAAAAAAATTATCAAATAATGTAACGTAGCCAAAGTTAAAGAAAAAAATGAAATAAAAGCTGTGAAAATTCGAAACATTTACTGGAGTACAAAACAGAAAAATCTATTACTCTAGATACGAATAAGAGAATATAAGAAAAGAGATATTATGATTAAAAAGAAAGAAAAAAATAAAAAATAGAGAAATATATCCAAATACGAAATACCTAAAATAAAAAATAAATTTACAATTTTAAGAATGTAGAATGTAGATAATTTTAGTTGGTACGAAAATGTATTATACTAATTTATATTTTGTTGAATATAGTAATAATAAAATAATAATAACATAATTATAAATAAATATTAATGAATATAATAAATATCATAAATGTTATAGTGAATATAAATAAATCATGGATGAATATTATTTTGAATGAAATAAAATTCTAATAATACTAGAAACTTCAGTGTTGATTAAATTTTCTTTTTTAAAGATTTATACATTTCAAATCTTTTTATATTATTTTATGTATTTTTGAAAAATTTAGTTAATGTTTAATGTTTGGTTAGATTAAATATAGATTTTTGTTCAATTAAATCATCCCATCATTTTAATTCTTTTCAGATTTTATTCGTATTTAATTTTTGTCAAAAATTTTCTGTAATACAAAATAATTTTGACTTTGATAAATAAAGTATGTAGTTCATCGATAAAATAAAACTTCAATAAATTTAAACCACATTTATTCTCATTCAGTTTGTACTCCTTCATTTTTCTCAATATATAATTAATTCAAAAACATTATTCAACTAGTTTAAGTAAGTTATTCACATAAACTAAAAACTTTAAAATAAGAAATTTTATCTTTAAAAACTTTGAAAACTAACTAATTGTTTTAGTTAATAATAATATTATAAGATAGTCAAAATTGTGAAAAATTTTAACAAATTTATTATAGATGTAGAAAAATTTATTATATGTTAAATGTTTATTATTTTCAAATATTATAATATATTTTATTATATTTTTATTTACATTTATAGGTATACACCATATAAATTTATTTATTTATTTGATTTAAAATTAATTTAATAAAATATTGGATTATTTACTTTTTACTAGTAAAAAAAAAACAAAATAAATATATCTTTATTACTAATAAAGCATTTCTTTTTCTAGTATTTCGAATACGAACAATGAAGTTACTAAAATTACGACGATCAAAACTTTTCTCTAGTCATAATAACCTTAATATCATCTCTTTCGAAAATGATCAATTATAAATCAGGATTAATTATTATTATTTTTACATTATTATTATAGTAAACAGTTTTAATAATTATTAATCATGTTTTTAATAATCATAATCGCATATTTGATATTATTCAACAATCAAGTATATAAAGAATCGTCTAATATGGTTATATTTATTTAATTAAACAAAGAAAAAAAATTTACTTTTATATTCTATTAGTATTTTTACCGAAAATATGGATATATCTATCAAACGTATATCGTATGTTTGATTTCATATTATAATTTAAAATGTAAATTATATGAATTTTTTAGTATTATTAATTTTCTACGTGAATACATTGTCAAATTATTCATTTATCAATGAAATATTTTACAATTAAATCTTATTATTCATTTGTATATTTTTCATTTTATTATCACCCTTATTGTTATTATTTTCATTTTTAATTATTATTACAATTAATTTTTATTATATTAATATTTTTGTTGCTATTACTATTTTTTAAAAATCAAAAAACATTACATTTTATAGTTTGTCATATTATTTTTATATTATCATATCTACTCTTGATTTTTTTTATTTCAAAACGTGATATATACAACTTTTCTCGTAATTGTAAAACTCTTGCGTACATACTTTTAGTAATTTAACATAAAATACTGATGATGTCTTACAAAATATTGATATTTACGATGTAAGTATAAGATATTTCAAAAAATGTATGCTTATTTTTTCAGAGGGATGGCGACAGTCGATGCTTGGAACTTCGCGCCGAATCCTGTCCAGCATTGGTAGTTTTTCAAGGGATGGCTCACCCTCTATTTTGATAGTAAGTAAGGCACATGAAAAATACAAAAGAGATGAAACCAATAACTATTCTTATATGTGCAATCACATATTTAATTATAAAAATCTTTAATTGTATTGTTTCCACTCTGAGTTCACTTGTTAGACAACTGATTTGCTTTTACATTGGCGCATATTCTTTTGTTATTATTTTATTTAATTAATTTATATATCTCACGCATAAATTAATAATGCTTCTATTTTTTCGATTTTTTAATTACGTACATGCTTTTAAAAAAAATTTAATTTATCGAACATAAAACAAAAATAATAGGTAAAATTATTTTTAATAATACTATTTATAAAAACAATGTAATAAATCATATAAAGACTATTAATAACACCAATGTATAGTTTAAAAAAATAAAATTTGTTTTCTTAAAATTTAATTTTTTAATAAATTAATTAGATTTTATTACTTTCTTTTATTCAGGAATAATAAACTTGATTCTGATATATTTTTATTTTTAATTCTTATTTTACTAAGCTTATTGATTGTTTATAAAAATATAATAATTTTTAAATTTTTATGTTTATAAAGATATATTTTCTATATATCTTTATAAAAATATAAGATTTATTTTAGTTCATATTACTATTTACATACTCTTTTGAATAGAAAATAAATTTTTGATTAGTGACAATAAGATCTAAGATAAATACTTCATCATTTTTATCGATAGATTTGTTCTAAATGTATTAATTATTCACATTACTTTGATCATAAAATTTAATCTATTCTAATCTTACTTCGTGTTATAGAAATAAATCCGATAATAAGTTTACTAATTCTTTTTAACTACTGATAATTTATTGTTATTTGTTAATTATTTACCAATAATAGTCGTTTGTGGAAATTTCAATCGATATTTGATAATATACCTCTTTTATTACCATTAATACTATATTTGTTAATAACTTTTAATACATTTTTTAAAATAATGCACGTTTTCAAAAGTAATAAATAATTTATTAAACTATGTAGAAATTTTATTAGAATTAGAATTTTTCAAATAATATTTATATTATATTCCTTTTTTTTTAACGTAAGCTATTTAGATCTAATGACATTAATTACATCCTTCTACTGATAAGATTACTTTTTATATTTTAAAACTAATTATGACAAAATTATTCGAGTTTTGAGAACTTTTTATTTAATACATTATAAAGCAATACATCGGTCACTAAATTTTATAAATATTTTGAATATCTTTTTACTTTTTATTTTTACTTTATAAATCGATTTCGTTTAAGAATTTATTTTAAGAAAGGTTACCTTTTAATTTCATATATTCATTTTCTAAATGACAATGTTTTTATATTTTTTATTCACTTATTTGTATTTTTAATATTTTCAAAATTTATAAATAATATTCACCACAAAATAATATTTTTTTATTCCTCGTGCTATTCACATTTTTAAAGGATTTTATTACAATTATAATATATCTTTAGTTTGAGAATAAATAAATATAAACAGTTACTTTATAATGCATGTTCTTACTTCATTATTATCAAGTACAATGAAATGAAAAATAATAGACTTGTATAATTGTATAAATTAATTTTTTTAAGCCATTTAAAAACTAATATGTAATATATGTTCTATATAGTATACTATATTAATTAAATAATTTAATGGGCCAATAATTACTAATATAGTGTAAATAGACTAAAAATATAATATTTTTTATATTTATTTTAAAAAGTTTTAATATTATATTTAATGTTTTATTATTATACTTTTATTTATAAATCAACCATTTAATATTTATAATATATAACTATTTTTAAAAACTTGTTTTTTTTACCTTTACTTTAACATCAATTTAACTTTTTTCTTATAATATAAATATATTTATAAATTCTAATGATAATATAATTTGTTTAATTTATACTTATATTGTTTGCAATAATAAAATAATAAATAAATTGAAACAATTTATTTTTATTAAATAGTGTAAATGAATTTTACGAATTACAAATGCCATACAAATACAATAAAATTCATAAATTAAAAAACTTTTTTCTTTAAAAAAATGTTTAACTTTATTAGTATAAAATATTAAAAACAAAATAAACATATTATTAAATGATGAACTTGTTACATAAAACTAGAATATTGTTCCTTTTCATACTGTTCGAGATTCCGTAAGGAACTCAGAGGAACCATCTTATTGCAGTGGCGCATCGATTACGTATCGATTCCCGCCAATGACATCATTGGTTCATCATGCCCAAAAAGTTTACACTCGCGACAGAAATATGTAACACTTACATCAAGTATGGGCTCTCACTAATCTACACGTGTTTTTTGAATAATTCTTTTTTGTGATTATTAACTCATTTACTTGTTATATCTCAATTCTACAACCTCCACGTGCATCAAGGATCAGCTTATCAACCTCTCATTAAAGATATAATCGCTTAGTCATATCTAGTGCATCATCATTGATATGCTCAAATCTTAACACGTGAAAAATGTACGCTGGCACCACATGGGAATGGCTCAAGACGATTCAATCTCTGCGTGATTCAATTAATACAATTTGAAAAAGCTTGAGTAATAGGATTTCATTGCAGTGTACATAGTGTAAAGTGTAAATATTTTAAATAAAAGACAATTCAATTTTACCGTGCTTCAAAATCATTCCCACCCTTTATGCCCTTTGTCACCTACCTAATTTTTAGCTAGATTAATATAGTTAATTCTTAAATACATACAATTAAAAAAGTTTAGTATAATCAGAAAATTTAACAATTTAATCATAACTTAAATTACGCATAATATTTAAAAAAATTTTGGATAACTTAGTTTGTATGTACATATTAAATGCAATTGCAAAATGAACTATTAGAGATTTGCTTATTAAAGTAATATTTCTCTATGAAAAAATGTAAAATTGAACTCAAGTCAATTATTATTAATCTTACAATATAGATAATAATTACAATTTCGAAAAATAAAATAATAAATAGGATAATACATCATTAAGAAATAAATTCACTCATCAATTCCTCAATGTACATATTGTAAATTCAAAATTTGTTTAAAGCTAAATATAAAAAAAATTACTTTTCATCCTGTGAATTATTTAAATTCATTTTTAATCACTTCCTGATTTCAAAATTACTAATAAATTATTACAAGTCAATTAATTTTATTTAATTAAACAATTGTAAGTATATTTATTGAATTTATAAATAAAATGTTATATTTTATATACATGATTAATTGAACCTTTTTTAAATTGTAATATATTATTAATATAATTAATATTAATATTATTATAATACATTAATAGTATTTTACAATTTAAACTCTTTAAACAAATTTAATATGTTTATTTCTAAATTATAATAAATAATATTTAGATCAATATTTTACTAAAATGAAGATTTTTTTATGTAATTAAAAATTTATTAGTGTTGTAAGAAACTTCAAAAATATTATTCAATATTATATTATTCAAAAATATATATTGCTCGACAGTATTTATTAATCTATTTCGTAACTTAAAATTTATTTTTTCCGAAACCATATTGTGTTACTAACTAAATTTTATTATTTAAATTATTTAGAAAAATAATAAAATCCATAAATTTAATTTCAACGAATTATTCTATCTTTTGTAAAAAAATTTATTTTATTGTTTAAAAAAATGTTAAAAAAAATGTAAATATTTTAGAATAATTATATTATTTATTTATATAAATATTATTTGTCACAAAGTAATAATAATAATTGATCATTACTAAACTATCTGAAATACTATTTAGCTTATTAGATTAATTTAATTTAGAATCCTTTTTCTCTCTCTCTTCCTTCTTTCTGTAAATAAAACTTATATCTCTTTTCTACTCCCTTACACACTATTTTCCCGATTACTTATATTTAATTCACTTTTCACTGCATTTTTCCATGATGTGTCCAATAGTTTTTCTCCGTTCTTCTCTTTTGTGCTTTCCTTATTATCGTTTTAATTTATTATATTCTAATAAATATTCATTTTTCATTTGATAAAAATAAACTATTCAATATTATTAGAACTTTAAGATAACTTTTAATTATTTTGTAATTATCATAGTTACCAAAACTTAGCTTTTGTTATAATCTCCTCTGCAATAAGCAACAAGCCACAACAAATGGAAAGTCTAATCACTCGTTTTCTAAGTTTGAGGGAATAATGCACACTTGTAACAACAAAGAGAGCACGAAGGGGGGGGGAGTGAGTGTGTATATGTGTCAGAAAAAACACCGCAGAGAAATCTATCGTACTAGCGTTAACCGCGTTTGAAGGGTAGATGATAAAGTGTAGAATGCTCATATCACATATATGTGTAAGGTTGCAAAGGATGCAGCATACAACAGTGTAGACGGAAAAGAAAATTGCTCGTGTCATAATAGAGCAGCAGATGGTGCATGACTCATGCCGAATGACTACTTGTTCTCATGGGAGATAAAGCTCTGACTGATTCGTAAATAAATTAGCCGTTATCAGAGGTTTGTACGCATAAGACCCATGCTGATGCTCGTACAGTGCGACATGTTTCATGATCTTGTATATTTATAAGTTAACAACAAATGATAAATAATGATGATGATACTCAATAGTATAAATCTACTACTATCAAAAATGAAGGTTAAATATTCACAACCCGAGAACTTAATAATTAGGTTTTTTAATTTTGCTGAAATGAAATACTCAAAAAATTTGTTAATCAGTCGAAATATTATATTATATCGTATATATTAAAATCATCTACTTTCAAATTTTACCATTTTAAATGACGTATTAAAGTTTTTTTTATAGTATGACAAGTATATATATATTATAAGTTTTTTTAATTTTTTGTCAATCATTCAAATATTGTAACTAAATTCAAATTGGTTGGTTGCAATTAATTATTTATTTATATTTAATATAATTTAATTTATAATTTAAATAAATTATTAAAATGAAAATAAACAATCCTTATTGTAAGTAATAATTTAAAATAAATAATTCTTAATTTGTTTGAAAAATCTTACTCTTTTTTTTATTTAATTATATTTTGAAGATTTTTTATAAAATTTAAGATATCAAAATAAATAAAAAAGTTTGAAACATTTTCGCATCCAATTTAAAATATAGTTTAAAGACAAATACGTATAAAGTTATTTCAAACTTTTATTTTGTTTTTTTTTTTTAAATAAAATTTTCGTGTTTTTTATTTTTTTATAGTTAGATATTAGTATCAAAACCATACAAATAGTATTCAAAGGTATTATACTATAACGAAAGTGTATCATTTAAATTTTTGTTGAACTAAAAAATAAACGAAACTCTTGCACATCTGTAAGCAGTATTCGGATCATTCTACTCTCAATTTATCATCTTCTTCATAATAACTATAATAGTATATTTCAATATTATGACTGATAGATTATTAATTCTTATACTACATAAAACTCCATCGTCGAAACTGCAAATTGTAATATTAATAAATATATTGAATATTTTTGCACTTGAAGAATACTTGCGTACTACGATCTATTTCATTATATTAAAAACTAATTTACTATTTTAAGTTTAACCTGGAAAAAAATGATTCAGCAATTTTTCATTATTAAAAATTGCAAAATAGACTATAAAATATTAATCATTTTCAACGGAATTTTTTATATATACTTGAGCCTATTTTAAGTGCTTTTATCATTAATACAATAATTTGTTGGATTTATATATTGTATATTTTTACAATAATATACTAAATATATTTAATGTTATTTATCATGTTATTTGTACACAATTTATTATTCCTTTATAATGGTAACCCATAATATGCCGTTTATTTATTAATAAGATTTTAATAAGTGATATTTTTATAAACTACGTCTATTAATGATCATATTTAATTTTTAGTTTTTTTATTACCATAAGCGTCAATAACACATATGTTTAATTATTAATTTTTATTCTTTGATAATTATTTGAAGTACCCATAAATTTAAAATTATGTAATAATATACATGAACGATATAATACGATAAACAATGATATGTAAAAAAAAATAATTTTTTTTTAAATTTTCTGATAATCTAACATCTCAACTTTGAGTATTTAAACCGTAACCAACCTACAATTTTTCATTTTCTCTGATTCCATTAAATTCTGAACCCATTAATAGTCAACGTTTAAATTTCAATTATAAATTGTAATCGTGAATAAGGTAAAAAAATATAAATAAGAGTTATAACTTGTATAAAACGTAGATTAGAATAATATAAGAGATTGAAGAACTTTAAAATAGTAATTAAAAAAGAGAAGAGATTCGCAATAACGAGGATAAAATTCTGGCAAAGAATAGGTTGGTCGAAGCCCATATAGTGGGAGAAAAGACAAAATATTGTGCTTTTATTAGAGGAAGCAATTTATATAAAATATAGTCAAAACCGACAAACCTGGATGAATCATTTAAATGTTTCAAAATACACAGTTGAAGTAAAAAACATAGTAATGGATAATATAGGAAGAGGGGGTAGTTTATATTATAGAAAAGAAAGTGGGAATTTAAGAGGACTAAACATACTAGCTAGATTTAGAATGGGGAATGAAAACTTAGCCAACAAAAAATAGTTAAAACCGAAGAAAAAAATTGCAGACTATGCGGTGAGAAAGAAGAGACCTTGGAGTACATCTTGGAAAATTGCAAGGTAACTAGAGTAGACGTAAACAATTGGAAGAATTGTTTAAACTTCAATAGAAAAGACACAAGCAGACTGTACAAGATTCAATGGGCGAGAAGAAGAAAAAAAGAGAAAGAAAAACCCAAAAATGAAAAGGAATCCATACGGCATTAATAATAATAGGACAGAAACAAGTTCAGATAATTAAGCTTTTAAATATATAAGAAAATTAAGAGAACTGTAAATATAAAGTGTAAAGGAATAATAAGATATATATGATAAGAAAAAATAAGAAAGACAAAACATGAAATGATATTATGAGCAAGGTTTAGAATAGCTGAAGAAACGAAAACTAATGAATACTAGTTAATATAAAGATATAGAACAAAAGATTGTAAGACAATTAGAAAAAAATCGATTGAGCTCATTATAGAGAACTAGAATATTATAAGGCCAATGTTATTTATTGAGAAAATAACATGAAAAGTAATAAGAAATATATGTACTATACAAAATTCATTGGAGCAAAGAAACTAGTAAGCAATGGAGTGAAATAGAGGATTCGCAATAAGGTATTAAGAAGTAATGCAGTAATAGGAATGAAGAAGAAAGAAGAAAAATAAATAAATATATGATATAGATAAATAATTATCAGTTAATTATAATTATAAAAGTAAATAGTATTAAGTAATGTGAATAGATCTAAAATGTATGTTAGATATAAGAAATATTTGTAAATGCAAATAACGATAAACCGTTAGTTTTATTTTTTAATGCGAAAAAAGGAAACTTTAAAATACATAATGGAATAGTGCAAGATATTAGGAATAAAGGCATATAATTAAAAAGAATGTTTCAAAGGTAATAAAAAAGATATAAGTTGGCATTATAAAATCCAATGGACGAGAGCAAGAAAGAATAAATAGAAGGAAAACAATCTAAGATAATTTCGATTTCAAGAATAAATTAGATTTAAGGAAGTTTAAATAATTAATTTATAAGAAAAATGTAATAAAAAATATATAAGTGAAGTTTTAAAAGAAGTGTAAATGTGTTATAAATAATTATGATATAAAAATATACAAGTTGTACTATAACAAATTGTAATGCATCATAGAAGTAAGTTTGTTCAATAAAAGAATAATAATAAAGAAATATAACTTGAGAAGTTTTCTAGTTAGCTATTAAATGATTTCTATAATAATATAGACACAATTAAAATAATTCGCATAAGATTTTTTCGTTTATTTTAAAAATGTATATTATTTGATTAAATGCCGAGATGTCAAGAAACACAATAAATAAAGTATTAAACATAAATTACAAATTCCTGTACAAATATTCAATTAACAAAATTACAAATGAATTTTCATTAATTTTAACATGATTAGATAAAAAAGAATCAATGGTTAAAAAATACAAAATTATAATAAGAATATAAAGTGCATAATTTGGTTTAGTTGAATATTTACATTATTTTCATATCAAAATACAATTTAATAATCAAATAAATTTTAAAGTTTAAAAGTTTTTAAGATTAAAAAATTTGAAACATTAATTATTTTGATTCTATGTCTTAGATATTTAATTCATATTTTTAAAATACATAAAACACGCGAATAAAAATATTTTATATTCGATCAATTTAACATATTTATTGTAGAAAACTACCTATCTATGAAGAGCGTAAAAGCCTCAGTTAACCCAAATACTTTAATTTTATTACAAAAGAAAATAATATAACTCTAAAAAAAACATAAAAATAGAGAGTAAATGGTAAAAAGAAAACATTGATAAAAAAAAAAATGAATCAAACAGTTACAGTGATTTTCTGATAGAAAAAGAAAGAAAAAAACAAGGATAAAAATAATGTGCTGTCATTTTTACGCGATAGAAAAATTTCTGGTTATGACATGACTGTTGTGAGGTTTCACCTACCACTGTCCAGATTATAAAGATAGGCTGGAGTGTTACTAATTGGAGGGGTCCGAGAAGGTAGTATAAGGGGAAAAGTAAAGGGCAAAACGTTGTTATCTCTTAATTGCTACGACCCTACGCACTGTTTTACATTGATGAGAACTGCAGGCGCTCATACCTTCGACAAACTCACCGAAGTCGTGAATAAAGGGAGAAAAAGAACTTATAGATCTAAAGATATGCATCGTCAAATCGTATATCTTACTTTGCAAATTTTGTACCTCTTATCTAAATTTAGTTATAGCTTAACTCTGAGATTATTCTCTCCTACAAAACAAGATTTAAAAGAATCTCTCTTTAGGAGTTGGAAATATTTCTTGCATTTAAAAAAAATTTCTATATATTTGGATTCATATCATCTATCTAAGAAAATGTAAATTATATATTTAAATATAATATATAATAAAAATACAATGATGGCGTTTTTAACTTTCTAATTTTTTCGGATAAATAAATTTGGTAGAATACTACAATTTAGTATTTCATATTTTATAATTTATAATAATAACAGCATGTGTAATTATAAGTTTATTTTTAAGAATAATAAATGGGCTACAAATAAACTCTATATTACTAATTATGGTTATATTACTAATAAAAATTTATAAGATAATAATTTATCAAATATGTACATATTAACGTTTAATTTTAAATTTAATACAATATAAATAAAATAAATTATTTAATAAGTTTTTTTATTTTAGCTACTAACTTTAAAAAAAAAACTACAATATGACATTTTATTTCTTTTAAAGAACTTTAATTCACATATACACGCAAAGTTTTTGAATGATATACGGGATATTGAAAGTTATTATCATCCTATATACTTTTCTGGTTATGTATCTATAAAAAAATTAAATTAATAAAAATGAGATTCTGTTAAATTTGTAGAAATTTATATCCTAGAAAAATATAGATTTAGATAAAATGAAAAAATAGAATTAAAAATTTTCATTTGCAAATAATAATTAACTAAAAATAAAAATAAAAAATTTTAAATTTGGTGCATAAAATTTTTAAATTAAATATTTTAATTAAATAAATGATTAATCAATTTTATGTATTTATCTAATCGTAGGTAAAAAATTTTAATCTTTTTTGTATTTTCTTTTTTTCATATTTTCACATGTTATATATTAATATGAATAAATCTTTAAAGAAATATGTCAGTTTTGTCAAATTTATATATTAAAAATAAAGACTACATTAGTCAAATATTAACTATTTGTACTCAGTAGATCACGATATAAAATTGATCGAAATATAACTTACGACATTGAATTTTTAAATCACATATCACATATTTATTTTTTATTATTTAAAACTTCATTAATTGATACAAAAAATTAAACAATATCAATAATTGTACATTTTGTTTAATTTACTAAGTTTATCAGGTAATAAATACTATTATATTGTTTAATTATTTTATTTATCCAAAAGTTGGACGACCTCTCCAACAATTACGACACAATTAAAAGAATATGATTTCATATTGTTTCGAATACTTTTAATTATATATGTATAATTTTATTAAACTGCTTATAATAAAATTTAATTATAAAAGTTAATAAAAATTAATACAAGCTCTTTTACAATCTGATTTTTATAATTTGATTTTTATAATCTCATTTAAAAAAACATTATTTTAGCGAATGGAGTGTTATGAAATAATAATAAATGATGAGTTAACAAAAAATTAATGGTTGAAAAATACAAATATATAATAAGAATATAGAACATATATTTTAGTTTGTTGAATAGTTACATTATTTTCATATCAAAATATAATTCAATAAACAAATTAATTTTAAATTTTGAAACTTTAAAGATTAAAAAATTTCAAATACTAATTATTTAGATTCAACTTTTTATATATTGAATTATTATTTTTTAAATAAATAAAATTATACGAATGAAAATATTTCATGTATATTCAATAATAAGTGTTTAAAAAGTAATCAAATTAAAAGAAATTATGTAGGATTGAAATTTTAAAGAAGTTTACCTTCTAATTGTAAGAACAAAAAGAAAACATTTAGTTAATACAAGAGTATCATAAATTGAATTTTAAAACTTAAGAGATAAAACGAGCTGTGTTCAATCATAAATAAAAATTCATTGCTAGTACAAAATACTTAGCCTGTTTCTTACTCTATGTATTGAATAAGCATAAAAGAAGGGTTGTACTGATAATCATTTCAAATTCAGTAAGTTTGAATAGCCATCACGTTCAAATTGATTATTATCATAAGCTAACGATCAGATAGTACAAACGAGGGTGTTTCCAGTTTCGGCATTTCTGTCGAAGCACTTGAAAAAAAAAGCGATAAAGAGGCACATACAAGTACTTGTATATCAATAAAAAGATACTTATGCTATGTAACTAATATTCAAAAGAGAAAAATTATCTATGTTGTAAAAATTACGCAGTTGATTCTAAATGCGAAAAGAAAAAAATAGTTAAAGCTTTTGTAAATGACTACATAATTTCTACTGGTTATAAGATGTAGTAGGTATGTTTTAAATGCTACCGATAAGCTTATACAATCTAATTTGAAATGGTATGTTTAATATCTCATTGATATATACGAACTATTTATACAAAAATAAGTAAGTATTGAATATTTTTAATGATTTAGTTAGAATAAATCAAATTATACTTAGAGTTGTTTATTTACTATCTTTATTATAAATCATTTTTGTTATTTATTTTATTAAATTACCTGTATGGTTTAACTATAATTATTATTTATAAACCTTTGTTTTTATATACAATATAATATATATAAAATGAGATAAATTTAATAATTTACATAACAACAACAAAATAAAAATATATTTTATAACTTAAAAAAATCTAAATACAATATGTACGCAGAGTAGACATTTTAAAAATATATATATTATTTATTCTCATTTCTTATTTTATTTTAAAATTAGAACTTTTTACTATATTATTAAAAATATAATTAATGTTTAAATAATGTTCAGATCATATGAAGTGTGCCATTGACATCACCGTTTTTTTTCCTATTTTATAATATGAAGTATACTTTATTTCATAGGGTTCACTCGATTTAAAAATATTAATATACATCTGCATTATAATTAACATGTCTAATAATTATTTATTTACATGTATTAAATTAATTAGATATAAAATAAATATAAGAAATCATGTATTAAAACAGATAATTTAACTCAGTATTTTATCAAGTAAAAATACATATTTTATACAGTGTATTTTTAAATTCTTGGTAAATATGAACTCATTACTTTGTATAAATATTTCTAATCTAATGTATATTTGTATATAACATTAATTCATATGACTGACCTATTAATTAATTATTCAAAGTACGGTGGATGTCAGACACTCAATATGTAAGCAATATTATTATTTACATTTTTCGAATTTTTACGTATTGTTATGTAATGGATTTTTATATCTGTCAAGAAATTATTATTACTTTTTTATATATAATCGGTAAAGCAGCATAAATAGATTAAATAAACTTACAGAATAAGATTTCTAATATTATAATAAACCTTCCTTTAAAAATTTTTTAAATCTACTTTTGATTCCAACTAGTCAATAATAAGAAAAATACAGTCAATAAATTTTTATGTATATTTACGCAGGTATATTAGATTTTTTTAATTATTTATCAAAAAATTTTATAAAAGTTATAAAAAAAATTATATAATTTAGAATTAAGTATTAATAATCTAAGATGATTTTTTTCGACATTCGATTAGAAAACCTATATTATCGAAAATTAAAATAAATTTTAATTTCTTTTTTAAATAAATATTTACTTGTTTTTAGATTAGAATCCTTATATAATATAGTTACTATAAAATTAAAAAATTATCAATATTTTTTAAGAAATTTTTAAATAAATGCCTTTGATTAAATTTTTCTAAAATGAATTTTTATAAATTGATTTTTAATAGTTTAAAATTTAATTTCTAAATTATAACATAATTTCTGTAATTATCATAATAATAGAATCCCGATACAACAAATAATTTCTAAAAATTTATCGAATAAAAATTGTTATATAAATATTTGATTATTATCAAAAAGTTCAATATTTAAAATCAATAATTTATTATAATCAACAATAATTAACTAATTTTTCCATGTACTAGAAGAATGAATTACATTAAAAGGCAGACTTTGGTTTTCGTTTAGTCTGCAATATTTTTAAAATACATTCTTCGTTCCGTTTCTCCTTGTTAATATTTTACATTTTTATATTTCCCTTAATTGAAATATAATTAAAATCGTTAAAATTTTTATTTTAAACGCGTTTTTTAATGGATAATAAATATTTCGTTTTTTATCTAGATTATTTTATAATTTAAAATATATAAAGTCTTACAAAATAAGCAATCATAGAGTTAATTCAGTCTCTTGTTTTAACTGCTCGCAATATCAATGTACGTTTAATTTTATTATTAAATATTTGTGTATAATTACTAATTCATTATAATGTCCGAAAATTTAGCTGATAGAAGAGTATGATAAGAAAAAGGAACCGATTATTATGAATCATGAATTGCAAGCCACATTTTTTAATTTTTCACCAAAAATTGACCATACGAATAGAATATTTTAAATCTTTTCGTTTTACAATTTAAGTTTCTTGATACACATGTTGAACATTTCTGGGTTAAACATTAACAAGAGGAATTCAAATTATAATGATAAATTAAGAAAATAAATTCCATACTTCACCTAATAAGAATTAAAAAATTAATCAACTTTTTACAAATGTTTACTTTGTTACTTATAAATTTAATATTAATCTTATAAATATACATTATTAATTTTAAACTTAACAATATATCAGTACCATATAATTTATTGATATTTCCTTTTGATATTTCTTATCACATGATGCGATAATTTTATATGCAATATTAAAAATATGTATTAGTATTTCTATATATTTAAACTTTAATCAAGTATGATTTAATGAAACAGAGATTATATACTTCAAATATATTATATTCAGAAAGAGAAATTTTATACATAAATATGATATTTGCAAATATTTAATCTGTGGTTTATACATTTATTTTTGTATCAGTAAAAAATCCCATTAATTTGTTTTGAAAAATTAATAGTAATTTGAATATTAAATTATTAAGAGATCAATAATTTATATTTATTATTAAAACAAGTCTTATAGTAAAATGTTAATATAAATTCCATTGTTTAAATTATAAGGAAAATAAATTAATATTCATAAAAGATGAGATAGTTATTAAAAAATATTAATATGACAATAAATGACAAATGATGTTCTGAAATACTGCAGTATAAATTTGTTTAAAAAACATTTTGTTATTAAGCGTTTCAATATTTTTCTATTTTGGAAAGTCTCTAATTTTTCATATGATTAAAGTTTCATTTATAACTAAGATGATTAATTATTTGACGCGAATTTGTCGAATATTACTCTAAAATTTAGAGTAATAACGAATATTCGCGTATAATTATATCTAAATATTATGCAGTAATCTACCATACACATACTTTCTTTAGTGTGCATAAATGAGAATTTTATATTTAATATACAAGTATAAAAAAACAATGTTCTTGTACGTAATAAAAGATAATGACAAAATATTTAAAAGATATATTTTTAATTACATACATGAAATTACTGTTAAAGTTAAAATGGATTTTATCCAAATTTTCAATTTACTATTGAAAAAAATATCTATGCCTCTTAATTTAAAAGCCAGATTGTATAAAATGAATTATAGCCTAGACGAATTATATACAAATAATAATAGAATAGAAACGTCTATAAAATGGATTATATAAGTTTTTAGTTTTGTAAATATTTACAAAAATATTCAAATTTTCACTTTTTCTTGTTTTAGTTTCTTAGTTTCTTGTAATTGAAATGCTTATTATAGTTAATTATCTCTCAATTACAAGTAAATTTAAATTCTTTTTTATTTCAAAATATTATTATTAATCTTATAGTAAACAATAGCAATCGATCTCTTAAAAATGTTACAATTACTACTTTTATTCTATTCTACTTTTATTACTTTAACGAAAGAAAATACTTATTGAAGATAATAAGTTGAAATAATATATATTCAGATATCTACTATTTTTTTTTAGTGGTTCAAAATATTTTATTATTGGTTTAAAATTAATAAAGGATAAAAATAATAACTTTTTATAACATATTTTAACAATGAATTTAATTTTAGAAAAGGTTATTTTATAAAGTTATAAAAATAAAAATTTTAAACATTCAGATTTTTTGACATAGTATTTCTATTTAAATTGAAAAAATTGAGATAACTTATATTATAAATTATAAATCAATTGATTAAATTGTCATTATATTAAAAATTAGTAAAAATTCTAAAATTATAATAAAATTTGTAATTACTAAGCTGTATTACAAATTTCAAAATTTTCAAAATCATGTGAAAATTATATGTATAATAAGTAATAGGTAATGATTTTTTATCATTTACGAAAATCTATATCAATATTCCTCATTTTATATCTAAAAAAAATATATATTTTTTATCAGATTTAATTAAATAAAGTAAATGCTTAACTACGTTGAAAACAAATTACGTTTTTTAATTGTAAGAAAACTGGATAAAATATTTATTTTAATAAAAAACATTTTTAAAGAAGTTTGTATTACTTTTTTAAACAATTAACTACATTATATAAATTATCAAATCAAAAGCTTTTTTCTATTTAATCATATCATATTGACTTAAATATATATATTATGGCCATAATATTAAATAGAATGTTAAATATTTTAAATATACTAAGTACCGAATATATGTTAATGTATATTAAATTTTATTTTCTTTTTATAAAAATTATACAAAAATCTAAATATCTTCTTAAAATTCATTGAAATTATTATTTAATTATTATTATAATTTATTGAAAAATATATTCATTAAATAAATAAAGGACGATATGTAAGATAATTCAATAAATAAAAGTTTTAAGATATTCTGTTATGCAGATTCTATTGAAGTATCTTTGTTGAACATCTATATTATCGAGCAAATACATGTATGTGCACATAAACAAAAAACACATAGGGATTACGCTACCCTACAAAGAAAAATCTGAAATCCAATCACCGTCGTCGTCATTATCCATTTAAAGAATTCACATCACGAAGGGAATCTATGGAAGGAGTCATAACGAGTTCCATTATAGGAGAGAATCATGAGTTCGTCAATTCGATTTTTGTACCTTCTTTATCTTTATCTCACTTATTTTCTTTTCTTTCTTATCTAATGCAACTACATGAAAAGACTACATTAAAGTTTCTGATTTTCCATACACATACATACATATACCTTGGTTATCTTGCGACTCTCCGAATTGTCAGGAGCTTTGTAGCTCATCGTTATGCACCGTTGCGATGGTATGTTAACGACTTATCCATTGTCTATCATAAGTATAGGCTCTCGTTTTTTTCTATCTGTCTGTCTGCCCCTCTCTCTCTGTCTCTCTCTGCCTTTTCCACTCTTTCTCTAATTCTTTTCTTAAGGAATCGAAAATCTAACAGACACCCCTTTCGTCTAATGTAATTTTATTTTCTATCATTTTACGCCATTATCAGTGTATGCACGTATTCAACATTCTATTTATTGCCCAATATAGCCCAATTTGTTTTCACTTTAAAAAACTTAAATCACCTACCTATCTTTAATAATAAGATCTATTTTGAAATTATCGTTACAAACAATCTTTATTCAATAATTAATTTTATTTAGTATTTAGAAAATTTTATAAATTAAAACTTTTATTCTATAGAAAATAGTAATGTATAATTGTTTCAGCTAGTATATTTCTTAATTACTATTTATGTATTCTTTCATTGTTCAAATATAATATTAGTAATATATTTTTATCAAATTATACATATTTTCAAATAAATGTTATTCATGTCAGTGAACAAATAAAATATTTGTAGTTTACTATGTACCTTTTTGTAAGATACATCAAAACATTTCTATATTAAAATAGACCTATCTACTAATAATAAAGTATATTTATGATGTAAAACTTTATATATACTTATTATATTTTAAAACAAATTATTCTAATTAAATAAAAGATTAAAAGATTAAAAAATTAATAGGTATTATTAAAAATTTTTATTTAATATAATTTTTCGTCTACTAAATTAAAAAGTAATTAAATTATACTGAAAGGGATATTTATTAAATGATATACTTGTAGTTAAAATTTACAAAGTTTAACGTTACATAAAAGTTGCAATATTTGAAGATTAAATACAAAATATGAAAAAGATTACATATTGTTAAAAATAGCATTTGAAACATAGATTATAATATTTTTGACATAAATATATATATAAATATTCTTTAATATTAAATAGATTTATTAAGTTATATGCTACCTTATATCTGACACAATTACGAAACATACTTTTATATTTTTATTTAATAAATGAATTTCTTTAACGATGAAGATCCTAAAGTAAATTTTCCATTATTTATATTTTTTATTACTTTATATATATATATATATATTTATATAGACAATTGTATAATTTCATAGAAATATTTATATAACAAAAATTGCGTGATTCTTAAATTGCTAAATTGCGTATATTTAAAAAATATTTTTATAAAATATTAAAAAACAACTAAGTAACTCTTGATCAATTATTTGAAATAATTATGAAACAAATACAAACAAGAAGAAATCGATGAAATAATAATTAAATCGATTCTCTTTGCGTTAGTAACCAGCTTAGATGAATACGCTAAAGAATTTGGTATGAAAGTCACAAGTGACACAATGTTAAACATAATTCTATATTGTTAAATTTAAAAACTAAAACTAAATTATTTTTATTTATACTTTTCAATGTTTTATACGTTAGATATATTTATATTTTTCATAAAACCTTTTACTTTTTAAAAGTTACTCATTACAATAAGACAGAGCAGTCTCTTGCGGCCTTGTCTGTTTAGTTGTTTCAAGAATTTTTCAAGTGTTCTAATTTACATACTCCTTGCTTACGTACTTGCATACAAGGCTAAGTTTAATTAATAAACACGGTGTAGGCTTTCATTCTCATGAAGGTAGTGGTATCCGTATGTCAAAATCTAAATTTATGAAGAGAAGGGACGAGAAATAGTTAAGAAAAAATAAAGGTCGTTTGAAGAATACAAACTATTGAAAAACAGAAATATTTTGAAAGTGTATTATAAATTACATCGACAATAGCCCAAATAAAATAAATGTGACATAATTGATATAACATTATTCAAGTTTTTTTAAGTCGAAGTGGACTAGACTACTGTTGACTGACTACTTTTTTCCAGATTGTCCGAGGTCTGCTAACTAGGATCTTCTCTTTATTTATAATTCCTTTCCTCTGTATATACCTCAGGTTCTCCCGTTTTCCCTTTTCTCTTGTGACTTTCACACTAAATTTTTTGAAGTATTTATCTAATATTTGGTTACGAACGCAAACCTATTTATTTATCATATCATCGATTTTTTCTTGTTCGTTTCAACTAATTGGTTGAGTAATTAACTAATTAGTTATTTTTTTAATATTTTATAAATATATTTTTTAGGTATATGTATATTATTGTTTCCTTATTGAGTATTAACTTACATAACATCATATTACAAATAGTAAGAGCTCCATGAAGAATTATTTATAAAGTTTTTTAAATTGATATACATTTTAATTAAATTCTACTATTATACGAAAATTTAATGCAGGCTACAAATTAAAAACAATTGAATACACATTATCGTGAACTTGAATGTATATGATTATTAATTATTCCGTTTATGCATCTCGAGGCTTTGATCTGATTAAACCGCTTTGAAAAGGGAAAGAGATTGATAGAGAGAGAGAAAGAGAGAGAGAGAGAGAGAGAGAGAGAAAGAGTGTTGAAGAAATAATATATGATGATTTCTTTCATCTATGACTCATCGACAATACTCAACGAATCAGGTAAATTAGCAAAAAATATTACGGCATATGCTTAATTCATTAGAACAATAATTTTCAATAAACTACCCGCAACTTGAGATCATATACGGACGGATGCATGGTTACTGTACTCCGAACTTTTGATAATGATAAACATAAATAGTTTTCACACTTAAGAGAATTTAGAAAAGATTGTTGATTGAGCCAAGTACGAACACCTTTTAGTAAAGTAGGGTGATTTAAGGGTGGGCGATTCTTGCTATAGCAGTTGCTACCTATAAAAAACACGTCGTTCAAAAATTGGATTAAGTCAAAAGATCATAAGTTTCTGTATAAATCAATCTAATTTAAGGCCTGAAAGATCGAAGAAAGTCATCGTTTATTTGGTGAACGGTTTGAGTAAAGTTACTTGTAATTTATTATTTTAATAAACGATAAGCTTCAAAATTGTCTAATATTTTATAAATTCCGATTCAAGTATAATAAGATTAAAATAAATAAGGAATGACGATTATCTAATTATTAATTATTTATTAAATTATTAATGGTTAAATTTTTATTCAATGTTTTTATATTTCTAATAAAAATCTACATTTTTCTTTTCACGTTTAGTCTTTATAAAACATACTTTGTTTGTTTTTTTTGCGTTTAACTTTTAACCTTTAAATGAAATATTATTATATTTCCATACAAGGTTGTATCTCAGTTTATCTATTGTTATTTGTTTATATATTTCTTTTTTCTCATTTTTGTACATAGTGAATCTATATACTACTTTCTATATACAGTTATACTCTTCCCTTTATAAAATATATTCACTGTATTTTTAATTGCATAAATTTTTTCATCCATATATTTATACTTCGTTTGATACAGCAGTTTTTGTTTTAGTTTTGATATTTCGTTATTTGTCTCTAATCTTTATTCTTTAAATAATTCAGTAGTTCTTGTTTACAAAGCTTTAATAGTTTTCTTTTTTTTTATTCTTATTCATGTTTTACTTTTCTCTTGTTTCTTCAGATGGTTTACAAATTATTCCTTATATTATACTTTATTGCTACTTTCACCTTATTATAAACTTTTCTTTACTTTTTATTTTTTAAATATTATTTATTTTATATATTGTTTATTATCTTCTATTTATTATGTGTTATTATGTAATTATATATCTATTTTTCCGTTTAATATTTCTTTTGGTATAAAAATTGTAAAATTTTTAGACATGTGCTATCATATAATTATGTGTTCTTATTTTCTTACCTTTTTTGCATATTCTTTTTTTGTAATACAACCTCTTTTTTTAGTTTTCTAGTTCTAATTTTCCTCTTTTTATTGCGTTATTGTTTTTAAGCTCATAACATTCTTTATTTTTTTAATTAATTTCTTAAATTTTCATATTCATTATTTTTTATTTTATTTATCAATTTCTTTGAGTAAATTTTATTCAAAATTTCTTGTTTTCATGTTATTTAATTTTTATATTTTTGTACATCATACTGCTTTTTCGTTTGATATTATATAGTTATCTATCAAAGAACTTGACTTTGTTATTATTTATTTATGTTCATTTTTTCTGGTTGTTTAATTTTTTTGTATTTTTTACTACAAGTTTGGTTTTTTTATATTTGTAGTATCACTGGTTATATAAATATATGTACCTTTAAAAATGTGTTTTTTGTAATATTTTTTTTAATCTACTAGAATATATATTAAACGAATACCAATAGTTCATACTTTAAATACTCTATATGTTTTTCATTTTTATCTCTATGTTTTGTTATTTTAATATCTTTATAGAAGGTATCTTATATATAAGGTAAGGTTTGAAGCAGCATTTAAACACTAGAAGAAAAATATGAAAAAGGTACGAAGAACAAGGTGCTGAAGTAAAGTAAGTAATTAGTAGATAAGAAGAATACAAATATCAAGAATATGGAGGAATTAGAAAAGAAAGGCTAATCAACGTGCAGTGCATAGAAAGCCATATATAATGAGAAGAGAAATCCCAATCATAGCAGATATAGAGAAGCAAAAAATGAAGCGGTGAATCAAAAAGTAATATAGGTAGCCATAAGATAGGTGAAAGAGTTTGAAGAAGAGTAATACTGAAGGACGAAGATAATTTAAAAACGATTATAAGGAGAAAAAACTTCTGAAAAAAACGGAAGTTTACATAAATAAATACTTAACAATTTTAGAAAGAGAGAACATATAATAGATAGCAAGTACATGCAAAACTAAATTAAGAGAAAAGGGAGTAAAATAGTGGTACAAAGGAAACAAAATAATGGAAGAGGAGAGTATTTGAATTTTTAGCGAAAGGAAAATGAAATGGTTTCGCAAAGAACGATACAATCAAGGAAAATCAGGGTTTTGAAAAAAGGAAGTAATAAAAGAGAAAACTAAATAAAGTAAGAAAATGAAAAATGGTTTTTGAAACATGGCTAGATTAACAAAAATAAAAAAGTAGGGTAAAATTTAATGCACGGATTAGATACAATATTAATAATTAAAATTTAGCTAAAAGAAAAAACAAGCATATAAAGAAGGTCTAAAAATTACGACTTGATTGTAAGCTATGCAAGACAACAGCTTAAAAAAGAAAGAGCAAGAACAGTGGTAGTTTTAGAAATAAAAATTGCAAAGAAACTGGAATAAAAGTGAAAATAGAAAAGTTAATTATTTAAAAAGTCGAGATAGAAGAGAGAGTTTTTAATTTAATTGTTGTATACATAATGAGAAAACAAGGGAGAACAAGGAAAATTTGGAATAAATGTAAGAGAAGAATAAGGGAAATAACATTTTAATAGAAGGAATCATTAATGGGAAGAACATCTGATAATATGGTTATAAATAAAGAAAGGTGCAATTATTAAAATGAATTGAGAAGGAAGAGTTGTATCTTTTTAATAAGAAATAGGTAATAGAGGAAAGTAAGTTTACGTTAAATTGCAAATCTGATGCATCAGTTAGATTATACAATTCTGACTTGGGAATAGAGATAACAAAAATCTGGGAAAAAATAGAATATGCATATCAGCCAATAGTAATGTAATTACTAAAAGAGATAGAAAAAAAGAAGATTTGAAAAAATTCTATATACAGATAGAACAATAGAAATATATAAAGAAAATATAAAAGAAATATAAACATAAAATCTTGCACGAACTAAAGCAGAAGTGAAAAATGTAATCGAAATAAAAAAACATCTGGTAATAGTAATAAAAGAGAGATATAATGGATCAAAAAGTGTTCGGAGTACATGATAAAACCCATGAAATTCTATAGAAGATAAAAGATATAAATAAAGAACAGCATATAAAGATATACATTGAAGAAGAAAAAATTACAGAAAACTAATGGAGCAAAAAAGAAGAAGAAATAGAGGAAGCAAAGTAAGATAAAAAGATATAAAATAAAAATAGATGAACAAAGCTAAGAGTTTGTTGCAAAAAGTTGATATACACGTTACAAAGAAATACTGATGGATACATTTAAATATATATAATGAAAAGAATATAGAAGATGAAGAGAATGAAGGAAGAAGTTTTAATGATGACTTTGAAAAGGAACAATTGATAGAAACAATAGTTCAAACAGAAAAGATACTTCAAATAGTGAACACAATAAATTGGAAAAACAGTCCGGGAGAGAAGGAAATCATAAATAAAATGAAGTGAATATATGGAGGTAAAGAGATTTCAATATGAATGATGAGAATAGTTCATAAACTTATGTATAAAGAAAAAATGCCGAAAGAATACAGAAGCAAAATTTTTGGGCCAGTACTCAAAAAATAGAGTAGGAAAGATACAAAGAACTACAGGAAAATATCATTAATGTATACTGGTTTACAAAATCCAGCTAGGATATGTAATCTGGAAACATTGTTGCGTGAAATAACGAAATGCAAAAAAAATATAACAGTGAAATTCATACGAGTTTTCCAGGTCCACGCCCGAAGTGCAAGCAAAGCTGCAGCAGTCCCACCCTACTATTGCTACGCGCGAACGGTGGAAAAGCGGCAAACATAGCGAGCGTATTACAAAAACAACGTATTTAATCAGTAACGATTAAATACACGTAGATTTAGTTACACTTATAATTTATATTAATTTCATTAAATACGCATAGGTTTAGTTTCACTTATAATTTGTATATTAATTTCATTTATAGTTTATATTAAATGCGCGCAAATGTAGCTTAAACTGAGAATTGTATACAGAGTTTAAAACGACACGAAAATAAGTGCGTCTCAAGAAAGTGCATATTGCTTCATTTCAGAGCGGATAATGAATGTGTCGAATTAGTTGTTTAATTCCGAAATAACTGTAAATAAGAATAAGTGCGTAGAAAAAATGAATAAAAGAAGCAACTCGAGCAGAAAGAACAGTTCTTTTATTTCCTGTCTCGATACTCGTATAGAGGTGGATCGTTATACCGATGATTTCTTGACGTATCATGTTTATATCGCCGATTGTACAAAAAAAAATAGAAAAAGACTTTCAATCTGAGCATTAAAAAAAAAAGAAAACACAAAACTTTATAATACTTCCTCCACCCTTCCTAGTTTTAAACCATTACGCAGCACGATCAGTTACACTGAAAATATATAAACAAAAAAAATATATTCAAGTTTAGAATTGCAGGGGGTACGAAAAAATAAACATTTTATGGAATGAATAAAAATTAGAATTATTCAATCGGTTTACTTATTAAAAGTATAAATTTAAATTGGATATTGCAGATAGTTTATACACAAAATGAATGATTAAAATACAAAATATGATGTTAGAAAAGTCTGGAGTATTACAGAAATATTGTTTAAGGAAAATTTTAGAATTAAAAAATTACCTGACAGAATTATGACTGAAATAAAGACAGGTTAAAGATTAAAGTTTATAAAGGATCAAAAATAAAACAATAAATAGTGAAGTATTAAAATAATAAAAGAGAGTGTAAAAATAAGAGTAAAAAAAAGGAGTGTACGAAAAACGTAAATCAAAAGAAAAAAAAGAATAAATTTATGTATGATATATGTCGAGAAAGAAATTAAAAAATGTTAATATGTTACGCGATGATGTACATAATACAGAAAATAAAAGTAAGAGAGCAAATGAAATTATGGATAACGCATTTAAAAAGAACCAAATATATGAAGTAATTTATTATATATTATAATATATTATAAAAAGTAAGCATATTATAATCATAAGTATTGTTGAGAATAGCGCCATGGGATGACAGAATCGGGAAAGTATGGTGTTGACTTAATACATTCGATTTCGCGTATATAACTGTTTGTTTTTTATTGTAGCACTTACAACCGACTTCTAGAGGAAAAGTGCCACCACATTTGCAACCGTTTCTGTTGCAATTCCTTGACCGCTGCTTAAGTCAAAATCTAAAACCGAACTAGCCTGAAAGTCCTCTTGCACTCGCATTTTGTGCACCTTTATACTCGTGCTACTTGTGTCCCTCGATATAAAAAATCCTCCTGTAGTAAGAGGGAAAAAGCCCATACAGTCTAAATCTTGAGCAAAGGTCTGATTCGCCCGTCCTGTCCTAATTACCCTATAATTTATAAAAACAATGTATAATCTTACATTATCTTTGCGCGACTGCTCGGGTAACTCGTCTATCTACGCTTCGAGGTATGCTCATTTCTAATCCCGTATATTTCAAATTTTTTACATGTGTTCGACACATGCCAGGTTGCTACCTGTCCTATCCTCAAAACGTATTAAATATCGAAAAAATACTATAAATCTTAAAATAAATGTAAAAATTTTTATAAATTCTTAAATTCTTTTAAAATCATTAGAGCGATGTTTTTTTATAAATGAGACAAATATCTGTAGAAATTCTAATTAATGTTATTAGTTATATTAAAAAATATATATTATTCAACGAATTATTTATTTTGCTATATTTATATCTAATATATATTTAATATATATATTGCACGTATATACAGTATATTAACGTAATTTATATGTTTTTGCTAGGAATGAATATTCATCTCTACTAATTTTTTTTAATTATACTACTTTCTGGTTACTGTTTTCTTCATTTAATTTATTTTTTCTTATATTTTAAAATTTAAATGATAACAAATAAACAAAAAAATTATTTTCATGTACAAGGTATATTTTATAACGGTAAGTTTATTATTAATAACGCGTAAGAATAATTTTATAATATATGGTACTTACAATAATATGAAATATTCATAAAACTATTTAAAGATAATTAAAGTTGTAATAAAATGCTTTTTATTATATCAATGGGCAAAATATATCAATTAACATGAAAAGTTAGCTTTAACTATCACTAACTAAAATATGCAAGGTAAGTATATTAATTACTTGTATAAATAAAGCTCATATAATATAAGATTAGATTATAATGATACAAATAAATGTCCAAATCAGTTACATGAAGAATAGTTTAAGTAATAATACTTTTATTAGAAATTAAATACTATTAATGTTTAATGTCTTCTTAATAACTAATTATAAAAAAAAATTATTTTAGAGAGATGAGCCTTTATCGAAACTGCCGATACCCAGTTTGGAAATTACTATGCAGAAGTACTTGGCCCAGGTTGAGGTGGTTGCTCCAAATCATTTAGATAAAACACGAAATCTTGTCAAAGCATTTCTAAGTGGACCAGGTCCAAAACTACAACAACTTCTCCTGGAACGAAGTCAGAAATTAACTAACTGGGTAAGTAGTTTAATTTAGAATACCTATCGATCTCATAATAATAATAATAATAATAATAATAATAATAACAACAACAAAAATAACAACAACAATAATAATAATTGAATAAAATATAAAAATTAAAACAATATATATTATAAAAACCTAATTAAAGAAGTTACAATATTTTCATTCGAAGATTACATAGCAAATTTTAATCATCATTTTATATTTTCTGAAATAAAAATATTTCGGTAAATCTTTTTGAAAAAGATATTTTCGAGTATTTCTATATATATAATTATTCATTATACATGTAACTTATTTTTCATAATATTTTACTAAAAAAATCATTCAAAGTCAGAAATACTTTACTGAACCAGATAAATTCCTAGAAATAATCGTAAAGTTTCTTATTCTACTTTTAAAAAACTATGTGTAATCTAGATTATGCACGTTTTTTTTTTAATAATCGTCTATTATGTATCAAAAAAATATAATTTTTATTTAATAAATACATAAAAAATATTATTTAAATATATAAAAATTATACTTTCCAAATCTTTCTAAACTTAGATATTTAAGAAAAAATATTAATATATATTTATAAATATTTTAATTATTATGAAGTAAAATTTTACCTTATTTAATTATTAATTATTTAGTCTACTATTAAATTATACTACAGATATTAATTAAAACAAATGATTTTTATGCATCTAACTAAAATTTAAAAAATTTAAAAATTTTTAAAGATTATAATTTGTTAATGCTACTAAAAATATTACTATTTTCAATTTTTTAAGTAAGCTAAATAGATAAAAAAGTTATGATTTTAAGTGACAACCAGTTAAAAAATTTTTTTAATAATTAATGATGTTTAATTTAAAAAAAGACTTAAAAGCACACTATATATATCAAATCATTGTATTAAAATTGATAAAAATTATTTAAGCTTTACTACTAAATATGCAAGAATAAAAATTACTTTGTTTCTTTTCTTTCACTTCAGTTATAGTTCATGGCTTCCAACTTTAAATATATTTGCATATATAAATAATGTATAATAATAGTAATAATTTATATAATAAAAATTTTAATTTATAATTTTATTATTATATAATTTTTATTTTATATAATAAAAATTTAGCTAGAAAAATTAAACATAATTCAACAAATGAAAACAAGTGAAAGTTTTTCGATTACTTATTATTAAAAATTGACAAGAGAACATTTTCATTACTTTCATCCCACTGAAATAAATAGGCAGTGCCGCAAGGGATTTTTTAGCTAAGTGCCCAACAACATTTCGGTTTCAAAACAATAAGAAGTCGCCCCACTCGTAAGCCCTAACTCCGGAAAAGAGTCGATGTCACTGGTACTTTTAATGATTGACGTAAATGTCAACTTATCTCTCAGGTTAAAATATTGTAACGGAAAAGATCGTATCTTTTCTTGAGACCATCCGGCACTTTTCTCCAATTTTCGTTCTTTATAATTGCAGCAACCAAAAATCAAAAAAATATATTCAAAAACTAGTCGTATATTTCAACAACGTTTAAACATTGATTATACTTTTCTTAATCTATGCTTCATGAAATATTTAGTCAAGCATGATAATAATAAAAATTTTATGGCATACACTAGTAGAAATTCTTTACCTGTCTTTCTTAATAACTATAAAGTTATGCTAAACGTTACAATTATTAAATTACGCATAATCCTTGGAAACAAACAATTTGCAGCTTAAAATTTAAAAACAATTAAAACTATAAAATAATTAAAAAATTTATTAAAAACTTGCTAAATCGATTTACCATTGCAATAAAAGCCGATTTTAACTACAAACTGAAAGAAATTTAAAATTTAATTAAAAAATTAAAAGTTTTCGTATTTTAATTAATTGGTTTTCTGTATTTTTATTCTTAAATAAATAATATTAAAGCATTTTCTTTCTTTTGTGTTCATTTCTTAATACAACAGTATCAATCATAAATATATCAAGGTAACCTTTAAAAGTAAGGCAAAACTATCTACAGCTTATTATAGAACTTTAAATTAAAAAAAATAGTATTATTATTTAATGTAATGTTACATTAAACTATAAACTTGATAATTTATAGTTATATTAATATAAAAGGCTTTTACAAATAAGCTCTTATTAAATCAACTACTTATTGATAAAACTTAGGACTCTTGATAAACGTATTCTCAAATCTTTATCTTAGAGCTGCATGTGAAAAAAGGAAAACCTCTTCAAAAGCTTTAAGGAAAAAATAAACCTTTGTAACAACTCACATATTCATGAATTAGATACACGTTAAAGAAAAATATTATCCCCTATAGATTTTTGAAAAAGTTCTATAGTAAATATATGTATATATGTTCTTACCAGTTGCGAGAGAGTAACTCCCTTGGGATAGACTGCGCGACTTCATCTAGGGTCGGAACTAAGCGCAGCATTCTACCCTCGGGTAGTCATAAATAAATAAATGAACTTACAAGAATACAAGTCAAATCTATGTGATTCTACTTCTTGCAAGCAAATCGTAATAACAATTCTTATCTAGGACAATTACACGTTTGCTCTATACGTTGTATTTGTAATATATTTTTTTATTTTTGATACACAACTTTTTTCTAATGCTTCTTTATTTACTAATAATGAATATTCGAATTACGAATACCTATTACAAAAACGTTTATCATGATTAAGTAACTGCTGTTTTTATTCTCATTTTACAATATTATAATAATAGTAAATTTCAATTATCTCAAATATTAGAATAAATGAGCATTTAATTTGCAGATCCTCGATGAAAAAAATTGAATTTTTACTCGAACAATATATTTCTTTAAAAACATATAATAATTATTTTGATATATTTGATCAAAAATGACTTCAATAAACTGAATTTAATAATATTATTGATTCAAAAAAGTTTGTGAATATTGCTTTATAAATATAAATAAATTCAATATATATTAATATATACTAATTAAATTATAAATAAATATAATTAGTAAGTATGAATTTATAAAATGAAATTATCAGTAACTTCAGTTCCGAATCGATAATGAATTGTCTCTGGAAAACTTAGAAACGCTCATAAAGTCCTTAAGAAACTCGTGATTGCATTGCAGTAGCCATGCATAGGCAAATGCACACGCACACGCACACATATATATACATATATATTAGATGTTTTTATTTAAGCATGCAAATACAAAGTTATGCGTAATGTACACGAGGTCTGTATCGTAAAATAGAATCGTAAAAAGTAAAATCATCCAATTTTTTAGAAAAGATTCATGTTTTTACATCTATGAAATAGATGTATTCAATATTTTTGGAGTCTGATATTAAATACGTTTGCTAAATAATACACAAGATTAAAAATAAGGTGTATATTATTATTTATAAACTACTTATCTCTTACAAAAATTTTATTGATACTTAAGATAAATAGTCTTTAACAAATAATATATTGTTATCCATAAATAAACTTTAATAATTTACTACGGAGTTTTAATAATTTTGAATAGAATATTACAGTTGTTTATGTTTTTATAAATGTGTTGTATATATTATTTAATGAAAGTTAAGTTTTTATTGTATTTACATATATAAAGCTTGTTTTGAATTTGTAGTTTTCAAACAGATTATATTAAACTCTAAAAGTAACTCTTAAAATATAAATTATGTAGATATTCAGTAACTTTAATTTTTTATGATATTACATTTAAATGATCATGTAATATCGTGTATATTCAGAAAAAATAAAATATGATTATATTATAATTACTTTATATATTTATAATATAATTTATAATATAATAATTAGAATCAAATATATAAATATACAATAAATATACAATAAATATACAATAAATATAATATAATATCAAAACATTAAAACTCTATGTAATAATATAAAAAGATTAAATTTTATACACATCAACTTAGCTAATAAATATAATTTTATTTCGATGTAATTAATAATGATAAACTTGATTATTATCGTTCAATAATTTACAATAAAAACTATAATTAAATTGAAACAATTGTGTATCAAAAATATTTTCTATTTCTGATTATAGATCTGAAAAATGGTATTATGATATTAAAGTTGACTTAAAGAATTTTAAAAATAAAAAACGGAATATAGGACACAAACCTAACTTTTTATTTATACTAACAATTAGAATAAAACGTAGAGAATGATTCATAATATCAATAAGTACATTATCGGATGCAGTTCACTATATGAGAGTCACTGTTTTTACTCAGCATATATATTACCCAAAATGGAAATACGATTTATGCTTCAATTCAAGGATATATCTAGTTAAATATATACAAACCAGAATTAAACTAATAATAAAAATTGAATGAAATTTTTTAGTTCGTGGGATATCACAATATTAGATTATAGAGCAACTAAAATACCACTGTTAGTTACATTGCACGCTTGATTCGTTTGATTTGGAAAAAGGAATTTCAATTTTAAAGAACTTTAAACTTCTCTTCTCTCATTAACTCTCTTTCTCTCTGTATCTCTCACACTTTCTACCTCTGTTTTCATTTTAACTTCCTTTCTACACTTTTTGAGCAACAGTATATCGATAAATATAACCTCTTTACAACGCATGTTGCCACCGATATATTTAATAGTATCTATAATTAGTTAATTTTCTTTTAAATGCAATACCTAAAAAATATTATTTCTATTGCAGAATGTATACATCAATATTAGTAGAATTTCATTGTTTAATTTCATCTCTTTTCAATTATAACAAACATTGAAATTTTGTAATAAGAATCTTTCACTTGTTTTGTTTATAGTTTTAACTTTTTTAAATTATTATTTTTAAGGTTGATAAAGTTTATATAGTATATTTATATTACTTATAATTAAGTCTTTGTTTATTTTATAAGCAAATAATAACATTATAATATGCATACAGAATTAATTAAAAATTTTTATTCAACTTTATTATAATATTTAGTATTAAAAATAATTAAAAGATTATCTATTACTATTGAAGTAATGTATATACTTTTTTTGCCCAGACCTTTAATTGAATTAAATAATTCTTTATAATAATTACGACTTGAACATGAAAAGAGATAATGTAAATAAATTTGTCGAACATGCCTTTTTATAATATATTTGTCTAATTAATAAAATGATATAAATGCAAAGTAAAACTTTTGAACCTAGTTTAAGTTATTATTTATCAATGTAATTATGAAAACTCTTAAAATTATCAAAAGATAAATTTTTTTGCTTATTCATTCGTCATAATTTTTCAGTTATTAGATGATTCCTATTGTTAATATACATAGTAGATAATATAAATTTTTTGAATATTGTATATATAAAATAAGTTTAGATGAATCGTAAAATAATTTAAATCGATTAAATGCATATACATAAAATATGAACATCATTTAATATATTTTTACTTGGAGTTAAATGACATTTTAGAACATTTTTAGAACACCTAGGATATTTAAAAAAGAAATAAAACTTTTTATTTCTTCAGTGACTTGTTCATTTACAAAAAAATATATTTTAATTTCAAGTTAAAATACAAAAAAAGAATTGAAAAATATTGTTTATATGACTAAATAATCGTTGTTAAAAAAATCCTCTTATTCTATGGTTTATTCGATAACATTAACATGTATTTCAGTAATTTTAATAAATTTTATGAGTGTAATGTTTTGCAAGTATGAAAATACTTTTAATTTATATATATTATTTATTCTAGGTGTGTGTGTGTGTATTTGTGTGTGTGTTTGTGTATTATATCATTTACGAATTTATGCATTAATTCTAAATTAAACTGCATTATCATCGTATTATATTATTTTGTATAATTTCATACTTGTTTCTCCTGTTATTTCTGTTTTTTATTCTTTACTCCTAATATTTTAGATAGATACATTTATTTAAATAAAATTTTTAAATAAAAAGTTTATCAGGTAAAAAACCATTCTGAAGAAATTATTAAAGTCATACGTTTTTTTTATCAAATAATACAGATTAATAATACTTTTAATATGTTTATACTAATTTGATGTGCTATAATATTATGATTCGTGTTGGCGATGAAAATAAATGCCTATAAAAATATTAAGAGACAAATATCTTACAATAATATTATATATTAAGTAAATATATAATTATAAATTTAGAAGTTTTAAGAATACTATAAAATTTAATTATATCAATAATATAAGCTAAACTTCGTTTAATTTAATGAAAAAATTTAATCATTTTCGATAGCTAAAATTTACCTCAATGATTAAAAAAAATTCAATTAATATTTGTATATGTACACAATTTGTTATTGTAATTAACATTTATTTATTTTAATCTGTACACTACTCTTTATATAATTTAAAAATTTCATGACGAAATATTATACTAATGAAATAAGTATTTAAATAAGTATTTACTGAATATTTAAATAAATGTAACAAAATTATCTTTCAACCAAACAACTTAATTATACTTTAAAATAAAATTCGTTAAAATAATTTATTATCATAAGTTGTATTAAATGTAAATATTTATTTGCAAAAAATTTAAATGAAATATAATAGAATATAGTATCAATCATTACTAATAGTCTCTAAACATCAATTAATAGTTAAAGTAATTTTAATTTATATATTTTTAATTAAATATTTTATCAATATCTAGATTTTAATTTTAACAAATAATAAAGTAAATTATGAAGTTATAATCTGATTCATAAAATAATAGACGTGCAAGCAAAATTACGATTTTTTTTGTCAAACATTAATAATAGTCGCTCTTTTAAGTCTCTCTTTTAAGAAAATCTTTTAAGTTAGTATTATTCAGAAGAATCTGCGAAAAATGTAATACAAATTAATACCAGAACAAAAATAGAGAATAAAAAAAACCGAAAGAAGGGAGTCTTAAATATAGTGTTTGCGTGTCAATCTATGTAATTGTACGGAGATCTTGTCGATTGTGTCGATGTTGGTACATGTAATTCCCTGTAACATTGTGAAATAGTAGTAAACTTCTAGATTTTCCTGGGGATTACCCCTCAATGCGAAAAACAAATGGCCATCCAAAGCTCCTTTTCCGGTTTTTTCTAAGTCACTTATTCTATTTCCTTTTTTAGAAAAATTTCAAAAGGTACTAGTACGAATAGAGAAAAATAGAGAGAGAGAGAGAGAGAGAGAAATAAGAGACAAACAGACAAAAAAATGAGAAGCGAGAAAAAGAACGGATAGGCGAAAAATGTTATAAGAGTAGGAGCTAAGCTTCTTGCTACGAGTGACACGAATGACCGAAAAGGCTCCCTATAAATATAGGTATAGAAAGGCGTATTATACTTAAGCTAGACTATACGAATAACGCTTACAGTGAGAAAACTTTGAGCTTTCTTATTAGAACTCTAGTATAATTAAGAAGTTAAAATTACTTTATGAAAATTTATATGTAGATACAGTAAAATTTTTGTTTTATTATATTGTTTTTTAATATTATAAGATCTAGATAATGTTTTGAATCGTAAAAAAATAAATACATTGACTATACATATGAAAAATCACTTGAAAATTCTATGTGTTTTTTGAAATAAAAAATGAATAATTAATAAAAGAATTAAAGTATATGTTTATAGAAACATATATTTATATCTTTTATATGTACGTAGTACATAATTAAATATATTATATATATATATATAATTTATACTTGAATATAATAAATTTATATTAGAATTACACACTGAGAAGTCAAAAATTCAACAACAAAAAATTAAAACAATTTGATGTAACATATTCTGTATGTAGAAGTGTGTTTTTATTTAAATTCAATTTACTTTTAATGTTTCAAATTTAATTTTTCTATTTTTATATTTTCGTAGTTTATAGTCAAGATTTTAAAAACTGACTTTTTTATGCAATTGTTTTTAACAATTATATATATATATATTTATATTTATTAAATTCATTATATTAAAAATTTACAAAAAAATTCTGTAAATATTTTTAAAAAATTCAACAATGTAAGCAAGGCAATAAAGAGTAGGACAAATACAAATGCATCTATAACCCGAGGATGTTGTATTAGCGCGAAGGGTAACGTGCACATAGGTAGAAAAAGGCGTATGTAATGTGCACAACACACGCACATACACCAGGGAAAGCAAGAGAAACGAGAGAATGAGGGTGTAGATAGTGAGTGCGCCAAAAGGCGGTGAAGGGGATTACAGTCTCGTGGGGGTTGAGAAAAAACGAGCGAGGCCAATTTTCCCCCGGAGATGAGCAAAGGAAACAAAATATGGTGAGACATGAAGAATAAACTTTGAACGATAGCAATCGAGGTATGAATAGAGGTGAGAGTAAAATGTTTTTCTGTACTGTTATAAATTTTGGTATGTGCGAGTAGATGTTAAATTTTTGCGGTCTGAATTAATATCTAAAATAGATCTATTATATTAGAGTGTAATTTTATTTTCTTTAGCATAAACTAACAACAACTTAAGTAATTTTTGCTTACTCTATAAGACGCTACTGAAAGTAGTTCAGTGATTTCTTAAATACTTTAATATAGTTTATACAAATTTTTTTTACCCAAATAAGTTGTATTTTAATCAAAATGCAAGTAGACATTATTTATTATTATTAATATTATTATTTGAACAATTCAATTATTTATTATAAATATTTGTATTATAATTTGAATTGATATATATTATATAATTTTGAAATTTAATAATGGATATTAAACTTTATTTTACCTAACTCGTTCTTTTCGGAACACAATATAAAAGGAAAAGGAAAGCGAATAAATGATTATAGAAAATTGTAATTATTAATTGTAATTATAAAATAATGATTTAAATAATACTATTATTAATATTCTTGACATGGAAAAAAATAAAACATGCATAATAATATCATCAATAGAATCCGAACATATTTATCGATATAATTACTAAATATAGCTAAACATATTAATAATAAATTTCACTTCAGTGAATTAGATTATGCATTAAAGTATGAGTAAGTAATATCTTCGTTTAAGTATAAATCCTTAAATTAAGTAATTACTTTTTTAAGTTCTTAAAATATATGTAAAGTTGTAATTATTCGATAAATTCTAAAGCTGAATTATAATACAAATATAATTAAAAGATTCAAATTGATGATTAAATAAAGGTTGTTAAATAAAAAATGATATTTATAATATGATTTTTAAAAATATTTTTAAATTGTAAATAATAATAATAATAATAAAGTCAAGAATAAATGTTCTATATATGATTATGTTTTTTAATTTAAAAAATATAAATTTTCATTAAAATTTTAATATAAAGAATTGTTTAAGAGATTAAAAATTTTATTTTATCAATTAATTTTGTATTACATATCTCTATTATTTTTTACATGTTGCCATTTCAGATGTACCGAATTCTTTCTTTATATTCTTTTTCTGTCATCGAAAAATGTTAACGCCAATAATAGAGAAACAGGAACTTAAAAAAGAAATTTGCTCTTATCTCAAAAGAAGTAAAGTTCTATCTTGTCTTAAACCTGACGAGATTAATGTTTAATTTTATTCACGTACAATCACTATTAAGCGCCTCTCTTATTAACTTCCCTATATATTCCCCTTCTACGTATATGAAAACATAATTATAATAACATTTCTAGTAACCCATGATATAATTAAATTCAACAAAGTACATCAAGAAAAAACTATACGCGTATACTTCCTCTGTATTTTAAACATTTTCTTTTAGTTATTACTAATTTCTGTTCGCATCTTTTTAAGCAAAGATTTTATTGAATATCTAATTTTAAGTTTAAAGTGAGAAGTATGTATTTTATACTTAAAATATTCATATTTTGACCAGAAATACATAAAACTAATGTAGCTATTATTATGGAATTTAATTTATGCTATTTTGAATTATTAATTATAAAAAAGTACAAATTCATACTAGATATTTGTTTTTAACGAATTAAAACTTAATTTAGTTAAGCAATATAATTATTTATTTATTATAACTAAAACTAAAAAAAAAAATAAATAATTTTTAGTATAGATTTTATATTTTTTTAATTAAATGAATAAGAATGCAGTGAATATATAAAGTTAAATAAAAAAAACTTCAAAATGATGAAATCATGTGTATATATGTGTGTGTGTGTGTAAAAATTTTCAAATATTATATATTCTCTTGATTGCATAAAACTCAAATATACTTTCATATTAAAACAGTACTATCATTTTAACTCCATAACAAAATAATGGCTTATAACAAGTACTATATTTAATTTTGATAATCTTGCAAATACGCTTATGGAACCACCAACAATAAAAAATGATTACGATTTATTTACATATAAAGAAACTAAGGGAAAGACCAAAAATAAGATATTAATTTGAACAAATTGATACGAGGCGGCTAATTCTTATCTTCATGGAAACATGGCCTATACATTCGATTGTGTACCAAAGCTAAGCTTGGTGCGCAGAATCACAGTTAACGATTGCTGAAAGCCACAGAGGCTGCTAAACAGGTGATCTGAGGTGAAAGAACTGAGAGAAGTATAGAGAGAGAAAAATTTTACTACGAAATTAATAGATTTAGTTCAAAAGCTTCTTAACAGTTAAATTGGAAATTTCTATTATACATTGCTCACTATATTATTTAGAGTTAGTATGTTAGCTCTCTAATTATAATTAATATTTAATTATTTTTCTGCTGTACACTGTAAATGTTCTTTTTCTGAGTACTTTAAGTAACTGTTTTTTATGTAAAGATAATCTAGTCTTTTTGATCAGAACTTATAATTACACTAAATACTATTTTGTTTATAACTATACTAAGGAATATAATATAATGGAAAATGTATAATACTAATAGTATAAAATATTAAAATATAATTCAAATGGAAAATATATATAAATTTTTTAAATGTATATATTATGTATTCTTTTTAGTATGTACCAAAAAATAAGATAAAAATTATATTTTACTATTGTTATAGTTATTTATTTAATTTCAAATTAAGTACTTGAAATAAATCATAAAATATTTGTTTTATTGAAACGTTTTATGTTTATTATTATTATATATTATATTATATTAATATCTTAAATATTATATAATTTTAGATAAATTTATTACAATTAGAAGTATTTAATTCCAATCATGGAATATGACTAGAAACTTCTTGCTCTGGTCTTATAAATTGTCCTATTCATGGAACTCCTTTTCCTCACAAAGACGGTGACAAAATATTGAAAAAAGCCTACAAGCTAAATATTCAAATTTGATTAAATAAAGTAAAATACATTGTATTGAATTCAAAAAGTATAGTCTTATTTTAATCTACTCCCCGTAACTAAATACTCTTATAGAATATAAAATAATAAATTGTTAAAATTTATTTTATCTAATATATGTATTGAAAAATAATATATGTAAAAATTAAGATTATAATAATTATTATTAAAAATTATCAATTTATTTCATTATCAAATTAAAAGTTTTGAAGCAAAAGCGTATACTCAGAATATCTGAAAATTTTGACCAACATTTATAACAATTCATAAATTTAATATGAGTAAGTATAACAACTAAAAACTCACCCTATATTATTTCGTCTACTAGGAACTATCAAGTTTTTGTGTACTTTATTTTATATGTTCTTGCAACTTTTTATTTTTAAAACAAAATCTAACTAAAAAATTTATATGTAAAGTAAAATATACAGTTAGACTAGAAAATGTGAGTACAGAAATATCATTAATAAATTATATTTAAAATATCATCCTACTATTTAGTAACAATAATTTTAATTATAGAAAGTACACATGCAGTATAATATATATATTCAGATATCGTACAATACGTTTATATATATTTTGACCGAAAAAAACTTGATGGTCTTCCCGAATAAGAAAAATACTTGAAACACAATTGTAAAATACTTCCGTAAGAGTTGACGAAGATAAGATAAGTTAAGATGTAGAGATCTACAGCTTCGAATTTTAGGTTGTTAAACTTTATTTCCCTCTATTTGAATATTACAAGTTTTAACATTCGAGCACAGCATTTCGTACATGTATGTATATCTGCAAAAATATATTGCGAATTAATTTCAGAGTTTCCAAACGTAATGAAATTTATGAGATTGTATTGTATATATACTGTATATATTGTATATGCATAGTTTTACATACTTAATTATTTCGATAATAAGACATAAAATATCAATACCATTAACTAAATTTACACTATCAAACTTCTTATACAGATCCGTTTTCTTTCGAGCCGCATTGTAAAAGACTCAAACAACACAAATAAAAAGATATATAATTAACAGTAGATTTAATGTAGCTGTAAAATCAAAAGTGCAATTCTTTTTGTATGTGTTATAAATTAGATGACTGAATTTTTTCCGTTTTAAATTTGATATTAACACAATAAAAAATGTGAGTATCTTCTCATATACAATTTACCCATAAAATAAAATGGAAGTGTAGGTAAAATCTTGAAAAACCAAACAATAATTTGAAGATTATAAAGTTAAAAGCTATATTATGTAACGAAATTAGATTAAGTATTCATTTCTACAGTGCAAATATTTTTTAATTTTAGTTAAAATTCTGTACTTCTATATCTATATTTTATAATATTACAAAACTTTACCTTCTTTCAAGCTGTTTCTTAAGAATCTATTTTTTTTATAATTTTTGAATTTATATTGGATATTAAAAGTTTTAATCTATAATGTATTTATTAATTTATAAATGTATATAAAGATGTCTGGAGATATTGGTACTTTTTAAAATTTATTATATCTTATTAATATATCTGGGATATAATTTAATTATCTGGTATTCACTTTTATAAAAAATATTTTATTTGTAGTATTGGTCACATATTATTTTTTGAATATATTAATTTATTTATAACAAGTTTTGATAATGAAGAATACTAAAAATTTTTAAACTACAATGATAAAAACAATAATAATTAATTAAATATCCCAGAAAAATTTATGCAACGATCTATTTACTGTTATTATAGATTTTTGTAATATATTCTTCTATTAAAGATGAGAAATAAATACAACTAAACTTAAATAATATAAAATTTAGAGATAAAAATAATTTTTTAATTGAAATAAAAATGAACTAATTAATTATATGGTAAAAAATAATTATATTGTTTATAATTGAATGGTCAGCCTTACAAATTTAAATAATTAATTGATTTAAAATTTTATTTTAAAATTTTATAAATTAGCAAATCATACAACTTTATAACAATAAGTTTTATATTAAATATAATAAATAGTTTTTATATTTCTATGTTTCTAATATCATAATAAACATTAAAATTATAATTAATAGATAATTTTATAAATTATAATTATCAACATATATTTGATAAAGAGCATTGTTTTTTATTTAATTCCTTAGTAATAGAAAATTATATCTACAGTAAATATTATTATCCTATCCACATTGCTAACCAAATATTATTGAATATTAGGTATAGTATTATAAAAAAAATTTATAGAAAATAATTTAGAAGCTTTTAAAATTTAATTTTTAAAAACTAAATCAATTTAACTCATTACCAAAAAAAGAAATATAAAATAGAAAAATCCTTTTTGTTAGTTCTTTAAATTCTACATTTTTATTCCAATAAGAATTTTTGAAACTTATTTGTAAAAATCATAATAATACTATTTAAAATCCGAAACCAATGAATTTCAAATTATTTTATGATACTCTACAATTTGCAATTAATGCTAATTATTTTAAAGCGAAGTGAACCTAATTGCCACCCGTTTATATTTTTAGTTTACATCGTGTCTAAAATTTTCCAGTTCTTTATTTTCCTCTTTATAAATACTACTGCCATGCTTAGATCTCTCCCATATATTATAACTTTTTCTATGATTTATTGGTCGTTTTTAAAATAATTTCTTTTATATTTATCTCTTTGTATTTTCTAATTTCCAAAATTATCCCTGTCTCTATCTTTACCTTTTTGTTTCCTTTTATGGCATTATTTATAGCAATTTCATAGTCTTTTATTTTTCATTTGCATTTCTGTATTTCTTTTTCTTACCAACGTTTATGTTAGACCTAATGATATCAGATATGATATGATATCTCTGAATTACGCCTTATCCTTCCTTTTTTGTATTTAAGCGAGCCACATAAAACATCCTGTATTGATTTCTCTACTTTTTATTTCATTCTTTTTAATTGTCTTTTGACATTATGTTTCCTTCTCCCACGTTCTTTAATGCAAAATCACCCTATTTTTTCACTAAATACTCATATAAATTAGAAACTATTACCTTTACAATTTTTCTTTCTAAAAAAGTTAGATATTTGTTTATAAACACATTCATTCCTTTTAAACATCTTCTTCTTTCATAATTATTCATCAACAACCTCTATCACTTATATTTCCCTTCTATGTATTATTTATTCTCACGACAATCCTTCATCACTTTTGTATTTAATTCTTTAATTATTTTATGTTTTTTATATTCTTCTTCTCAACCAATGATAAGTATGTTGTTTTCTTTTCTTTATATTTTGTAAACATAAAATTCCATTCTTTTAATTTTCCTTTTTCTTTTTATAATTTCTTTATCTTCTCTGAATTTTCTTTCGTTTAAAATTCGAACTCTGTTATTCTATTCTCCTTATTTTTTATATCATTTTGATGTTTCTCTTTCAGCTTTTTTATCCTAATTTAGACCTTTCTTTTTAGTTCTTAAATCTTCTTTTCAACCATTTTAAACATCTCATCTTACGTCTCCTCGGCCATTCTTTTCATTATCGTCAAATCCTCTTCAATTTCATTACCCATGCTTCCCTGTTTTTTGTACTGTAAATGTACTTTCTTCTATGAGAGAAACAGATATGTGTATTATTATTACCTTCTCTACCTTATTTTATTTTCTGCCAAAAAGTTAATAATTTTTCCTCATTTAGTCATGCTCTTAATTTTTTAATATATTAGTAAGGAATTTTTTTTTTAGTAATTTTTTTAATTGATCGCTTCATCTTATTTATGATATTTGCTTATCCTCCATCTTTCTGCACTGATACTTTTCTTCGAGCGTGCGCAAAACTTTCTGTATCAATCTTATTGCCACGTTGTCCATTGACTACTTTTACACTGTTTTTTTTTATTATTATATGTCACTTTTATTTGTCTTTTTTCTACCGATTTCTTTCACTATTTTTCTCTATTTTCATTTTCTTTATTTTCTATTCACTTTTTTAATCTTAGTAAAATAAAATTTACTACCTCAAATTTTCTGTCACTGTTTGTACATGTGACGAGTCTTTTACAAACTTACACCAAAGAATTTTTTAGCAAAAGAACCAACGGAGAAAATGGAAAAAGGGAAAAAATAGAAAGAGGAAGTATATTAAAAATTGAAGCATTGAGAAAAAATGAAAAATTATATAAAGTAATAAGTGTCAAAGGAAATTTAGAGTAAAGACTAAATGTCAAATTACGTGACATCAGAGAAGGGTATTAGAAGGAGAGAAGAATATTTTTCGACAAAAACAATAGCGGAATAGATAGAGTTGTTTTAATTATATTTATTAAAAATTAACAAAAATAAGAACATAAAAGAGATAGTAGGCAAAAATAAAAGAGGAAGGTAAAATTCTATACCTGGAAAGGTAGTCTATAACGATTAGATGAGATGCTGCGAAAAAAAATAAAATAAGATGTTAATATACGATGAGATGCAAACTTTCATTGGACACATAAGAAAAAATAAAATTTGATAAATAATGGAATGAAGTGATAAGAAATTGAAAAATCTAAAAGAAGAAAATAAAAAATAATGAAGATTGCGTAAGAAAATGTAAAGAAAATAGAAGAAATAAATGACAGTAAAAGAAGAAATTAGGTATATGGTATAAAAAAATAAAGATAAAGAGGAGGAAGAGGAAAAGATTGAAATAACATGAATGACAGAAAATAGAAAAAAGAATAAATATAAAATATTGCAATACAGCAGCAAGGTAAAAGTTTAAGCGAAATCAAGGAATGCTAAAAAAATTGACTGAAAAATCAACTTAATTGCAGAAGTAAAAGCAGAGAATATAGTGATAATAAATTATCGACATAAATAAAATTATAATCAAAAGAATTGTATACCATATTCTATTTTCTAAATACATATTACAAAAATAAGGGTATAAAGTAAATATAATATATTTAAAAAGAAACTATGTATGAAGAGAAGAGAAATAACAAGGTGATTTTAAAAAAATACAGAGAATTAATAGTTTGGGGCAGAAAGCTTTAAGGAGAAAAAATGAGATAAATGAAAAAAAGAGAAATGGATGTTTAGATTATTGTATTATATACGAGAATTAAATAATAGTTTCGGATATAAAGGAGTTATAGACTATTTCAATGGATAGGATAGAAGAAGGAAAGAAAAAAGAGGATAAATACACGATTTTAGAACCTTCCATGATTAAAGAGTTCAAGAGGTTATAACGATAAAGTTGGAGTTTTTATTAGTTTAATAGATATTTGTATAAATACAAACAAAAGAGTTTTAATGAAAAATGAATTTGTAAAGAACACAGAATAAAATAAAAAATTAGAGAAAGAGTGACATTAACGGTAAATAAATCAAAGGATAACAGAATAGCATAAATTTAGTAGTAAACTGTAAAAAGATAAACATGGTAAATGTAAACCGAAAAAAGGAAACTATGAAAGGGTCCATAATATGTAAAAAGAATTTTAAAAAATTAATTCTAGTATTATTAGGATTTTTATATGGTAGAAAAATATAATGCAAGAACAAACAAGAGTATAGAAATAGATAAATTAAAAAAGGTAGAAGAATTTCAAAGAATAAGAAGACATATAAAGAAAGAGTAGAATTGATTAATTTAATAGAGGATTAAATCGTGTGAATTAAAATGAAAAAAAGGAACGGATAATAAATGCAGAGGCTAAATTGAAATAGAGAGGATAGAGTTAGTGACCAAGGTAAAATCTGACTAGCAAATATACTAAATCAGATCACTAAATGTATTTAATTCAGAAAGGTTCAAAGGTTGAGAAGAACTTCAAATGAATAATAAAATTAAAAGAACAGTAGAAAAAAATTAATTAATACGAGAAAATATATAGAAAATTCTACATAGATTATAGAAAAAATTTAACAAATTATACAATATCACTAGAAGGCATAAAATATAAAACAAATAAAATAATAACATAAAAAAGTAAAAATGAATTATGAACTAAATAACCATCAGATAGGTAATATTACACAACTAAATGGAAATGGAAATGTACGTACAGTTTAGAAACTTTCACTAAGAGTATAAAAATAATAAAAAAAGTAAATTTTGGTGAATTGCATTTGAATTCAAGCGATGGAAGAAGTCGGAGATAGAAGAAAATAGACAATGATATAGAGGGGCAAGAAAAAATACATAAAAATGTTAAAAAGTAAAAAAGAAAAGATACAGAAAAAGAGTTTAAAGTATAGAAAGATAATTCATAAGACTATTTAAAAATGGAAAAAAAATTAAAAAATGATAGATGCAGGGTATAAAATGTATACAAAAATATTAATCAATAGATCCAAGGTTACAATAATATTTTAATAAGAGACAGCTTAATAAATATTAAACTATGTCAGATTAAACTTAATATTTCATTTTATAGATATATCAGTTGAACTGAAAAATATAATGATTATTATATTAACCCATTTCAGTTAATGTCAAATATTCTATAGAAAAATTTTTTTTTTATTTAACTTGAGAATGACAATGTGGAATTTATTTTGCGCATTTTATAATAAATTGTTATTTAATGCATCAAAGAATATATTATTTTGTCATTATATTTTAGATTATTATAATTTATTGATTGTAAAAAAGAAATTTTTATTTTTTAATTTTCATTTTTTTCTATATATACATTTTTAGTTAACACGTAGTATATGAATATTATTTTAATTTATATACGTAATGTATTATTTATTTTTTAAATGATAAAAAATAAAAAATATTAATATAAAATATATCAAATTTTATAAACATATTTATAGAAACTACTCCTGTGAATAGTTAATAATAAATATATTATTATTTCAATATCTTAAGTTATTCTTTATTATCTTATATTATTCTTTGTAGTAAATTTATTATTCGTTATAATGTAATTTTTTAATTTTCTTATTTCAATTAAAATTATCTGATGATTTGCTAAAATTTAAAATTTAGTTTAATTCAGTTTTTTGTATGAGTTCAATTTTACGCAATCGTAACCGCACACATCCATAATCACTTATTTAATAAAGTAAAAAGTGTGTAATAAAACAGAAATATAAAACATAAATATAAATGACATAATATTATATATTGTGTATTTGAATTAATCATCAAGAGCACACATCCCTATCCAACAATAAGCAAATGCACGATACTCTTCAAATATCCAATAATTAATTTGTAAATTGATAAAAATGTAGATATTTTTTATAAAAAAAATAAGTCTCAGAACGATAAAATTTTAAAGATATAGTTTGGATAAGAATAAATCTAAGTGGTAAAATCATGTTGAAGGGAATTGTAGAAGAGTCAAAATTCTTTATTATTTATAAAACCTCAATAGTAGGAAGAATGTTTAATGTTCAGATCTCTAATCAACACGCTAAACAATTTTCCTTCTTTAATTGGATAAGTACAGAGTTCTTTTTTCCAAAATAAGAATAATTAAGTATCAAAAGCTTTTCGCCTAAAGAACTTATAGAGATTTTTAAAGCTCTAAAGAAGATCGGATAAGATAGTGATGATGATAAGTAAAGCAAAGGATAGTAATATATGTATATTTAAAATTTTAAATATTATTATAGTATAAAAATTTCATTATGATCCCTTTAAATATTCCAAGTAAAGAGAATAGAGTTATAACAAAATGAGTCCATAACTTAGGTTTTGATAATGACTAATTTTTAATTAGACCAGAAGCTTATAACGTTAAATGTGAAAGTACAAAAAATTTGATGATAGATTTTGCAAGAAGATTACTTATATTGGGAGGTAATAGGAATAAAAGGAATAATAATAAAAGAAATTTTTCGATAGTTTTTACGTAGGTTTTAATAACAAAAAATAAAAAGCGGTTATTTGTAAGAGGATTAGAACTTGAAGAATAGGAACACCAAATTTTTTCGACTTCTTTACTTTTTTGGAATATTCTGAGTGATAATTCTAGAAGATGAAAAAGATTTTCTAGTCAGAATAATAATAGTATAATGTAGAAGCATTGACATCACTTACATTGCATAAAAATGTTAATTTGACAATTAAATTTAAATCTGATATTGAGGTATTGCAGTATTTTACTTTTTTTTTTAATTGGCCAATGAATATTTATCGATTATAGCATCCAAAATAGTGTTCATACTAAGCATTAAATTCAAGAATGTGACATAAAAAGTCAGATAAGCAGAAGTCACAAAAAAGTAATCTATATACGATACAAGAGAAGAAAAATACAGTGTCGTAAAAAAGATATATAAAACTTAATTAAGTATTAATAAATGCAAATACAATGCATTCACATTTTCACAACCTCAAAAACTTCACTACATATTTTCTGAACGTCGAAATGAGCCAGAACTATTTTTTGGTAATTATCTTCTTCTCACAATATCCCACGCGGCATTTTCTACGTTAGAAATTTGTGTGAAATCTAGAACAATTTCTTTTTTTTTCCATGACTTCAGATATCGTTACAACAAAATTAACAAATAAATTTATTAAAATTAAAAAATTTCTTAGCATTAATAATAATAATAATAATAATATAAATATTAATAATAATAATATACAATTTAAATATAATAAAAAATTATTATATTCAGTAATACACTATAATTGTTTAATTAAATTAAATGTTAAACAAATATGATTTAATAATCAAACATGATTATTTTTAAACATAATTTTTTTAATTCTGTAACCTATCACTAAATAATAAGCTGCTAATCATTATTTTAAATTATATTTTATTCTATTATTTTTTTATTTACGATCTTCCAAACTTTTATTTAAAGCATTAATTACGTTAATTCATCAATAATTTAAAATTTTTTTATAGTGAAACAAGTCAGTATAAAATAAATATCTTTCATTTGATGATATATGATTATATGATATATTTTATAATATATTTATAATATAATGTATAAAATATACGATCCATATTATTTTATGTTTAATTATCAATACTAATTAAAAATGTAGATACATAAATAATAAATATTCACTACATTTATGTGTAAATATGTCACTTAAACAACAACATCTAATCTATCTCTATTCGTTTTAAATATCAAATAAATGATCACATACTCGTTAAACCAGTTTCCAAAATAATTACGATTAGTACCTTAGTTATTTTATTTTATACAAATTTTAGTTTAGTTAGTTAATACCAGAACGTAATAAATTATTTATACTTGATAGAAATTTAAACTTCTTATGCAAAATTATTTTATATTATTTATATTAATTTATTTATGTGTATTAATCAACCTAAATTATATTAATTTATATTATAATTTCTTGTACAAACGAATAATAAAAGAATTATCATAAAAGCAATTTTATTTAAAAAATAATTTCTTGTACAAGAATTATAAGAAAGTACTTTCTGCTTATGTGGTACAATAACGTGTAACTGATATTTAAGGACTAACCATAATCAATAAAAAATACAAAATAAAAAAATGTTTAGAATCTTTTTATGAATACAATTAAAAATGAAATATTTATATTCTACACATAAATTAACATATAATTTAACTTCGAAACTTGTATTTTAGGCAAATCTAACTAATTAATTAATTAAGTAACATATGCTACACGATTTTTTCGTTAAAAAAAGTACAAGTTTGTTAAAGAATATCCATCATTAGATCAAATAAAAATCAATTACAATTTAATAAAGAGAAAAGATACAAGGTATTATAAAAAAGAAGTTAAATAAGAAGAAATTAAAGAACGTAGTTATACGTCGACAAAATAAATTACCACTGTTATTCATGATTGATAAATTTTTTTCGTTAATAGAATCGTTTGTTCCTTAATAAAAACGTTATTTTCGTTAATAAAAAAAATGTAAATTTAGTTCCTTAGTCTTTTTTTTATTTAAATTATTAGAAGAATTTTTTCCGCTCCCCTTGATTTTTTATTTTCATAAATATTCTATAATCTCTTCTACCTGTTTTAGTTATTTTTTTATATTTATTATGATTACCAAACCTCAAATTTCTCACTTTACTTTCTATACTTTTTAACAAACTCCTTTTCAAAATTCTTCTTATTTTTATTTATTGACTTTTAACTACTAAAATTCTTATTAAATTAGTCTTATCATTTTTAATAAAACTTTCGTAACTTTCATATTTTTCTTACTGTACACAAAATATGTATTATGACACTTAAGTAAGTTAATGATACGGGTAATGGAATGTAAACATCTTGTTTAATGTTTCAATATTAATAAATTCTTTTGAATATTTATTAAAGCATAAAATATATAAATACAAATCTTGTATAAGTCTCAAAAAGTTTTATTGGGTATTGATATTATCGTAATAAATCATAGTATCTCACTGATGAAATTAAAATATAAAGTATAATTGTCAAATAATTGCAAAAATAACTGTGTTAATAATACTACAATATTTTTCAACTTTGTACTGCTCTACTTTACTTTTTCCATTTTTTTATAGTTATTTAGTCAACTAAGATTATTTTGCTAAAAATTTGAAAGAATAAATTAAGCACCTTTGATTTTAAATAAACATTTATATTAGGTTAGTGCTAAATTATAAATTGCAAATAAAATATATTCGTTGCAGGCAACAGATTGGTGGATAAACGATATGTATTTATCTATTCCTCTGGAGCTGCCCATCAACATCAACCCTGGCCTCGCTACAAGACCCAAAGAATTTGTCAATCAACGACATGCTGCCGTTTTCCTGGCACGTTTTATTATAGAACTTCTCAATTATCAGGAAATTCTAGACAGGTAAAAGAAATATAATTAATTATAAAATTTTTTTTATATCATTTAAGTATAAATTTTATTTTACCATATCTCAATTGTTGTAAATTTTCGTAGCTTCTGTATCCAATACATTTATAATATTTGGAGATATATTATTTATCTCAATTAATAATAGACTCATATAATAATAATTCTAATCATTGAGAAGATCTCGCAATAAAGAATTTTTAATTGTGAAATATTATTTTAATGTTTTTAAATACATTTAAATTAATTGCAATACTAATTTTATAAAAATTTTGATATAAATACTAAATAAATATTTTTTGGTGAGCAAACAATTAGAAATATTTTTTATTTTCATAGAAATATACTTATTAATGTTATTTTTTTCAACTACTTTTTATATAACCAGATTGAATTTGCTTAGTTAAACTCAGCTATTTTTAAATTTATTACTTAAAAAAATTAAATATAAACTAAATTTTAGTTTAAGTCTCGATAATTATGTTTATTTTATCGTAAATAAAATATATTTGTGCAAGTAACAAAATAACTACACTAAAAATTGGTAACATATAAATTTATATATGTATAAATAATACGTGTGTATGTGCATATTATTTTAATTACAGCTTACATTTTTATTGAAATCAGCTAAAATGATATTATTAACTAAAAAAAAAATGCAAAACTACTTTTAAAATGTACTTATAATTACGTTACAGTTAACAAATCTTAAGAAAAAAATTATTAAAAGTATTTTGATAATAAAAAACAATAACAATATTTTATTGTGCAAAGAATAGTATTATACCATGTAGGCATAAAAAATATTCACATTTTCACATTCACATAAGAATTACAAATATGCAATATTTAATATATAGCTTATCATAAATAAAAACAATATATATATACTGCAATTAGTAACAATTATAATTTAATTATATTAATCAAACATTTACAAATATAATAAAATATTATATATATTGTTATTATTTTTGCATATATTATTTTATATCTTTGATAAACGTAAATAATTCTATAATATAACCAATAATTATATAATTAATAATAATTTTAATATAGAATATATTTATAAGATATCATAATTGTTAAAAAATTAATAATTATTCATTTGGAAACTTTTTGAATTTGCAATTAAAATAAAAAAACTTAAATATATGTAACAAAACCATAGATAAATGACACGCAAAATAATAACTCCCCACAAGCAATTTTTTTTCAAAGACTCAGTGAATATTGCGGATACTTTAAGCTCTTCTATAATAGCGGTAGCTTTACATTCACTTTCTATTGATTTCATAAGACAGATTTTTTCTTTAAGGAAGGCCCAGAAACATCGAATTGAATCAAACATTTATAGGGCTTCTTTTAATCTATAAACTGAACTAAATAAAAAAAATCAATGTCCAAAGTACCAAGTTTATTTGATTATGTAAAGAATTAAGTGAACATTAGTATTCAAAATTTATTATTAGTATTGTATTTATAAATTCAAAATCTAATAAATACAAATCAATTTTAAAAACTCAATATTTTTCAATTTATAATTAAAATAAGAATTTGAAACATTTCTATGTAAGAAGTAAGATTTGTAAAATTAAGTAAGAGCAATAATTAAATTATAATATATTGCTATTCTTAAAATGTTATTATTAACTTGCTTGTTATTAAAGTTTGAAAAATAACTTCAAAATAAAATTTTATTATGCTAATAATTTTCATTAAATAAATTTTAATTAAATCAATATTTTGTATCATTAAATCATAACTTTAATGAATATAAGATATTTATAAGCCTATCCATGTATCGTTATCTAATACCTGAAATTATGCATATTTTATTAACACTATAATTAGATATAGTATTTTTAAAAAAGTTTGTAGAAACATTAATTTTTTAGAATACAACAAACAACAATTATAAAGTAAATAAAAAAATTTATTTACATTTTTTTGACGGAAGTATTTTCAAAAATACTACAACATTTCTGAAAGTGTCTTAAATATACATTATTAAATTTAAAATACTTATGATAAACTATAAGTTTTGTACTTTTAATGATTATTTATTTTGTAAACAAAAAATATATGATAACATGAAAATTTTATATATGTAATATATTTATTGTTAGAAGACTCAAAAAAATATAAGAGATTTTTTTTATATTTTATATGCAAATGTTGAATAGAGAGCTTATAAATTTTGTTGTTATTTTTATAAAGTATCTAGATTATTAATATTATTACCTTAAATAATATTTTAATTTTTATAGATCCAAATTAGAAGTAGAAAGAATAAAATCTAAGGATGGTAAACTGTACTCGCTTTGCATGGCGCAACATTATCAAATGTTTCGACTTTATCGAAGACCTGGACAAAATGTTGATGAACATGTTTATTTAAATAGAAATATTTCTGGAAATCATATAATAGTTGCTCATCATAATCAAGTAAGATTTACTAAATTTAATTATGTTACCAATTATGGAAGGTAATTAAACTTTTAATAATATAGTTTTCAACAAAACAGAAATAGATTAAACAATGCAATTATATCTTTTAATCTTATCTTATACTATTTCAATATGTTAAAATTATTAAAGAATATAAATAAATTAAATTTTTTTATATTGGATATTAAAATTGGATTTTTCAGTCATTTTTTTTGTATACGAATCGATAATAGATTATCAATGTATTAATGCATCTAGATAATTAAAACAAATTAGGTTGAATTAAGTTTGATAAATTAGCTTTCAATTAAATTTGAATAAATTTCATAACTATATGTACATTCTATACTATAAGCGCTGTACTAATTGCATAATTCTTATATAAATTATTCCGTAATTATTTTGAATTTTTTCATATATTTGAAAAATTTTTTAATTTGTTTTTAATTCTTATACTATATAATAATATATTACTTGTATAAATTAAATAATCTTAAATATATGATATAATAAAATAAAATAAATATTATTGTTAATAAAAATAACTACAAGATACCTCACATATTCACTGAAAATTTTATAATCTTATATAATTGCTCTAGATACTACTTTACCTTTGTAATTTCTATAAAATAAACTAAAATTCATTACAGTAATATAAATAAATTGTATATTAAGAACAATAAAAAAAATATTATATCATGATTTTATTCTATAGAGTTAACAACATCTATATTTTCAAATTTAAACTAAAATTTTGCAATCATGTATAAACACATCACTTAATAATAAATAATTTATGTGTAAAATTTCTATTTAAACATATAATTTCATGTATCATCTACAAACAGATTGAATACTAAATATTTTATAAATATTTAATGTAATCTATTTTAATCTAAAATAAGTTGAGTTTGAAAACAATTGAAATACTATTTCCAGTTTTACAATGTACCTGTGAAAACATCGGATAATCAACGTATAACAGAACTTGAATTAACTCAAAATATTTTAAAAATCATGGAAACCCCAGCTGATGCAAAAGTACTTCCAGTCGGTATTCTAACTTCTGCAAAAAGACCTGTTTGGGCTAAAGCCAGAGAGGAACTTTTAAAAAGTATGTCTTATTAATTATTCAATAGTAATATTTAAAATATAACATAAAATACATATTGAGTAATGCAAATTCAAATAATTATTCGAGTTAATCTATTATTCCAAATTAGATTATTACATAATAGATATTACATTCTTTTAAAATCTTTGCATTTATTACAATATAGAAAAAATATATTAAGAAAAAAAATTATATAAACGTACTATATTGTGCTACTATTTCTAAATTTTTTAATAAAATTTTTAAATAAGTTATGATTTAAATAAGTATGAATAAAATGTATAAAAATATTAAAATAAAGAAGTTTGCTAAATTTAAAAAAATTTTTTAAATAATTGGAACAAATTATAACATCTTATTTCTGATCTTCAAAATAGAACCTCTTAATTTTTATGTTGACTAAATAGTTACTTATCCCGTTCAATTACTTAAAATTTTTAAAAGAATCCAGTAAGTTACAAAATCATATTAAATGAATATACATCTAATTTAAGTTCAGACTGTAAGAATCTAGTAACACTTACATCTTATATAAACATAACAAAAATTAATTTTTATATATTACAGATGAACGCAACCGTCGTAATATCGATTTACTTGAAAATTGCTTGTGTGTCGTTTGTATCGACGGTGACGTTCTGCCGACGACTTTCAACAACCCCTACCACAAAGGGGATCGTTGGCTAGATGACCGCGACTATGCTAATGTACTGCATCATGCATTACATGGAGGCGGATCACGACACCTTGGTGCAAATCGTTGGTTTGATAAGACCGTGCACGTGATTTTAGGAAAGGTTAAACATTATACTTACATTAATTCTGTCTTAATTAGATTAGTATTTTAAATTTCAATGTTTTACTAAATTCATAAGATATAAGATGCTAAAAAGAGAAATAATCAGTTATTAATATTATATATATATAGATTTAAAAATTCACATTTAAGTAAATACATCAATCATTATTATATTTCGTTTATTTTATTATTTTCGCGATTTTTCTTTTTTTCTTTTATAATTATCAATAATAATTATTATTTGTTTTTCACATTTTTAATTTATTCTAAATAAAAATAACTGTTAATTTATTACATATATAATAATATAAAATAATATATAATATAATAAAAAGATATTATATAATAAATATGTAATAAAATTAATAAATAACATTGTATAATAAATGGAATATATGTATAATTTTTCTAATATTAAGAAGATTTTTGTAAATACATACTGTAGTTTGATTATTAAAAATAATTATTTAAATAAATACCATTTTTTCTATTCATGAATGAATTAATTTTTCATAAAATAGAATAAAATACTAAATTAGTAAAATGAAAACTAATATTGAAAAATATTTTTAATATATTTACACCGACTAAAATTGAAAGTTAATTTAATGATAAATCGTAAAATTTTTTTAATTTTTTCTCACAAAGTAAATATGAAATATTAATTTAAAAAGGTTTGTATTCTAAATTTTACTGTGAAATATTTTCAACGTAATTAATGCTTCATAAATTTTTTTAGAATGTGTTAATTACAAATAATAATTTTAATAAAAATGATTTAATAACGTTTAAAAGAAATTGTATATTACTTCTAAATTACTAATAAATTTAATATATTATAATAAATTAAATTTTTTATAAAGTAATTTTCTTCTAATTAAAATTAAAATAAATTTATCAAACTCAACCAATAATTTTATCAAATTTCCAAATATAAGCCATTTTCATAATTTTTAATACATTCGTGTTTCATGCAAGTATTTTAAGCGGATAAAAAATTCTACAACGCGCAGGTGATCCAATAAAATTATTGTGCATGAATAAATCTTGTTTAGAATTTTTAAGCCATTATTCACGCATATACCTACAGATAGTTACATTCGCTAATGAAACATAAAAAACATAAAATTAAAGCCCACGACCTTTGTAAAAGTATTAAAAAGAGAATATAAAATAGCAAATTGCCTATAGCTGTGTTTTTCTTTATGACAAAAAAAGAACCGCATCCTTATACATAACGAAATTTTATTATTTTCTTCTCACGTGAAAAGTTGAGCAAGTGTTCTACGTGTGCAGTTAATGGTGTCAGGGTCTGAGTACTTCACATACGTACAGTCATATTAGACATAAAGTTAGTAGATTCTTTACGAAACCCTGTGCAAGAGAACGCGTACTCGAATATTCTTCACTTCATCTACGAGGTACATAATAAGCTATCAAAGATCGAAAGAGAAAAAGAAAGACACGCAAAAAACAGAAACAGGAAGAGTGGGCAAGCACCGACGTTATGATTACGAGCCATAGTGTATCGGTGATTGTCTTTTGAAATTAGACTGCTAGAAAGTTATACAGCTATCCGCTGGAAGGGTTATATTAATATATCGTATCCTTCTGGATCACACAAAATGTTGAATATAATAGTTATTCAGAAAAAAGTTGCAAAACAGAATACATATATGTTTAAACTCTGAGATGGTCATAACGTTATTAACAAATTGAAAAAGGATAACTAAACTTTGTGATTGCATCTTTTAAAATCAAGAAAACTAAGAATTTTTTTATATGTTTTTACATTAAATTTATGATTTTTATTGGCTAGGTATATTATTAACTAGTATCATTTATTAGTTATTTCTAAGTGATTGATTTTACTGTTGTATTAATGCACTTTGATGTACTACCATAGTTTAATAAATTGTAACTGTTAAATTATAAATTAAAAATTTTTATTGTAATTATGAATTATTATTTTAATTGGTATGCTCTAAATTGTTAAAAAATATTGTAATATAAAATATTTCATATTATAAATTTAACTTTACGAAAACACGTAAACCAATATTATAACAAAATTATTATTCTTATGCTTACTTGTATAATATATAATCTAGTTTATTTATAATTTAAATAATTTGAACAAATTATTACTACCACGCATTAAAGAATAAAAATACTTTAAACCTGAAAAATGAAATAAAAGAAAAAGGATACTCTTTTGCTTAATTATGAATTCTATTTATTCAAATACTCTATAATTATTAAAATTTTTTAAAACTTTAATCTTTACTTAAATTGAAAACTTTTAAAATAACAGTACTAATATTTTTGTTGATAGTTTTTTCTGACTTTAAAAGAATATCTGGATTTAAAATAATGTAAAATATACGGAATAGAAAAATGGATAAGATATTATTGTAATGAATTATAATAATTATATATTGTTTAATAAACATCTAATCTAATCTAATCTAGAATATCTGGATTTAAAACAATGCGTTTAAACCAAGGAAGAAAAATGTGATACTATCTATAATTTTTCATTATTATCTCCTATTAAAAGATCTTTTGTAATATAATAAAATAAACTTTTATAATGTAATATAATAAAATGGATATAATTTTTAAAGTCAACAATGTTTAATATTTTACTTGCATAAGATTTTAATATCATAACTCATATAGTCTTATAAAATTTTTTTGGATATACACAAGCATTAAAAAATTAAATATATTAAGAAGTCAAAAAATCTTTTTTCCGTTTTCTTGTTAGTTCTTATATTATATATTTTTTCATAACATATTTTTAGCCATTATGAGAGAAAAAATAATAAAAAAATTTATATTTTAAATAGACAAAATTGGTTAAATACGATATCTGAAAAAAACGTTTTGTTGTATAAACTTGCATTTAAAACGGATTTACTAGTGTTAATTTTTTTTCTTAATTTGGAACAGACAGGAGATTATGTATGATTATCTAATTAAATACAATTTTTCCATATAAATGTTCATTTTTTGTAAACAAAAAATATAAAATTAATAATGGTATTAAAGTAAAAAAGTAATATTAAAAAATAATATCAACAAAAACAATAGCTTAATAATAAATTTTTCAACGATTTTCATACCAATTTTGAAAACATTATTGATTTAATACAATTATTTAATAAAATAAAATAATATAATAAAAATAGTATATCACGTGTTATTACAACTATTTTTGTATAATTTAATAATTATAAATAAATGTTTTACTAATTAGTTTTACAAATAAATAAAGCATAAATAATAAAATTTATACTCTTAAAAATTAGAATAAGTAATATTAGATAAATTCAATGATACTGATTTGAAAATAAACAATAATTACAACTGAAATATAAAATATTTGTTAAAAAATATATTAAATTTGATATCATCGCACTTAAAAACTTTTAAAAGTTAATGTATTAAACTATATAACTTCAGATAAAATAACACTGAAAATTCTAACAAGATATTTCGCAGTATATATTGTATAAGATTAATATCAATCAGATATTAATCTAGTTTCAACTTAATTATTTATTAATAATTATTGTATGCTGAATAATATTTAAAATCCAATGAACCATAAAAATAGCATGAACTTAGTTAATTTTTTAATTATTTGATAAATGGCTATAAAATATTGTACATTAAAGAAAAGTTTTATTCTTATAGGATGGTTTGTGGGCTTTAATGTATGAACATTCAGGTGGCGAGGCTCCAGCAATCTTCAGAATTTTCGAGGAGCTTACAGAAAAAGCTGATGCTATACTATCAACTTGGGAGGATAACATGCTTTCTTCTTCTTTAATAGATCCAGAGAAACTCGAATGGTTTTTATCCAAAAAAAGTCAAAATGATATTTATGAGGCTATGATAGCTTTTGATATGTAAGTAGTTTTTCAAACTTTAATTCAAAATATTCTCCGTGTAAATAAGTTTTAAAAAATGTATATTTAATTTCAGGGTTATTATTTTTAATTTGAAACTTAACTTAAGAATAATTAAAATTAAGAAACAAATTATCAAAATATAGTATTATGATTTATAATATAAAAATTTCATGAAGATTATAAAAGCCAAAATAATAAAATATAACTAAATATATTATATAATTGAAAATATTTTTATTTAATTAAATAATAATCTGATTTTGTTATAATTTATATGCAAAAGTAAATAAATAAGAAGCACGTTTGATTAGTAAGACATCTTATATATTATTATCTGTATAAGGATAATAAATTTAAAATAAAATATTAATTAAAATTGGAACAGAGATTTTATTGAAGATTTATTATCTTATATATTTCATAATATATTATTGAATGAAATAAAAATTGTTTGTGCAAATTTACAAAAAAGAAATTAAAGTATAAAAGTTTAAATAACTAAGAAAAATAATTTACTTAAAAAAAAAGTTCCTAGCGAATTAATTAATATCAAATATGTATAATCATGTTTAATACTCCCCTATAGTAAAAATTCAATTTTTATGAAAACATTTGTTATTAACTCATTAAATACTTTTTCTTAAATTATTATAAGTTGTTTAAAAAGTTTGGTTCTAAGGTTTCAATTGATGTAGTTAATAATAACAATGATCTACGTAAAAAAATAACTACATTACTAAAACAAATAATTGTATTTAATATTTTAATTTCATTAAAAAATTACTTTTTTATGAAATATTAATTTAAAAAAAAAAACTTTTCAGACTTGTACAAGATTTAGATCTATGCATTTTATGGTTTACTGAGTACTCAAAGGAATTTATTAAAAGTTGCAACATTAGTCCAGATGTTTACATTCAATTAGCCTTGCAATTAACTTACTATCGGTAAGTTTAATAAATGTTATATACATTACTGCATTACTACATTACTATATACATTATTATTATTGTATAATATTATATATGAAAATAAGCATAAACTCTTTCTTAAAAAATGTCGAAAGCTCACTATTTTTGTTTTCAAAGAAACAATGATACATGTATTTTAAAGGTGTATTTGTTAATATTAAATACAGTTTATAACATTTATTAAAAATCAAGAAACATTTCATCAAAAATAATGCATCAAAAATAACAAATTCATTCCAAAAAAGTAGTACTTGAAGAAAATTCTGTTACTCTATTTTTTTTTTTTAAGTTCCGCTAAAATGGATCATTTGCATTTAAATATTAACAGTGACAATGTATCACAGAGTACAACGTAAAAAAATGGTTTCAGAGATACAAAACGGTGATTTTACAGAAAGTAACAAAGAACGTGAGGGCACTTTATAATTTTCAAAATTCAAAATTCAAAGATGTGGAATTGAAAAAACTACTTGATGAATATTCATGTCAAATACTGAAGAACTTAGGTCGTGAATTAACACTAATAAATTAAATCTTGAAAAATATTTAAATAAAGTGAGAATGGTTAAAAAAGGAAGACTTTTCTTTATTGAATTATCTATGGTGATAAAAAATGGATTTATTGCAACAATGCAAATCTACTTATATTAAACAGTATCAAATCAACGTGATAGTGTATTTCATGATATTAAACAAATATTGTTTGTTATAAATTTCTAATTAGAAAGTACTTCTTCTAATTATTACTAGCTAATACGTCAAAGCTAAGCTTTAAAGAAAAAAATGACTAAAATAGAGACGTAGACAAGATCAGCTGATTATATCGCACAAGAACTAAACAGAGTGAAATGAAAAATTTTACTTCACACCCCCTAAATTCATATATCAACACTGCAGAGTGTTACCTTTCATGATTAACGTAGACATATCTTTCTGCTAATTCATATCTTTTAAAAGTATCAAAAAGTAAAATAAAAATTGAATAAAGATAAAAAATATGGAGATTTTCTGTAGAGAAAAGCATTTACTAACTAGAATAAAGTATTTTATCACCTCAGATGATGTAAACTTTCGTTAAAATTATTTTGTAAGTAATTAGAAAAAATGACAAAATTAAGAAAAGAGTATATTTATTCGGATATTTTAATTTCTACTTAATAGTTAAATATAAAAAATAAAAATATAAATATAAACTTAATAATATAAAATCGAAATGATACAAATTTTTAAAAAGTTTCTTTACTGCTTTAATAAGCATATAGAAATAGAATAATAGATATAATTATATATTTAAATTGTTTTTTTATAGAAGATAAAGTAGAACTGAATATTATTTAAATTGTTTAATCTTCAATATTTAAAAATTACGCATATATTAAAAAGTCAAATTGATATTTACTGAAAATTTACTTATTGAATAAATTAAATAATAAACTTTGAATAAGAATAAGAAACAGTCAATATTGAAACAAAATTTTTTTTAATAATATAAAATTTTTTTTGAAAATTAGTATACTTTAAAATTTATACATTTTATTTATATTTTATTTTTTTAAGATTTAGAATAATCATTTTCTTTTACAAACAAATAAATGTTAATAAATAAATAATTTCCTATAGTGGTGATTATTACTATTATTTAAATAGAATTAATGTATACATTGTTTATCTTTTCTGTGGTGTCATGTATATATATTTAACATTTATTTCTATTTTCCTTTTTTTCACTCTTAAATTATCTTCGTATGTTTCATTTACTCTTCCCTTTTTTCTGCTCTCTATGCTTCAATATATTGCATAATATCTTTATATCTCGCGTTATTACACCATTCGCAAAACTTTTCATACTCGATCAACCAATATTTATTACATCTTGATCAATTGTACATTATATGTGTCTAAAATTTTTATTTCGTTCTTATTCTCTTTCCTTTTTTCTTTCTATACACACATTCTGTCTTCTAAACTTTGAGAATTCATTTGATTGAACTTCTTTACATATTTTGATTTTTCAGGTTGTTTATGCAAATTTTCTATTGTTAATCTATTTCTTCTTATTTTATTTCTCTTCTTTAAAATTTTTTCATGTATCAATAACTCAAACACCTAATACTTTGATAGAAATTTATTCTTTTTTTTAATTTCTTCTCTCTCGCATATTCTTATTTATATTTTTATTAAGTTTTCTTCTTTTACCTTTATATTTATGCATTCTTTGAGAAATCGTAAATCTTCGATTTATAATTTTATTCACATGTGTAATTGGTCACTTTACTGTTTTTATCTCTATTTTCTTTCTTTTTATTTAATATCATGATATATTAAAGTAAATTTTTAAATAAACTGAAAATTCGTTTACATGTTCCATTGTTCTTTTTCTATTTCTTTACAGGATTTCAATTCTGATATTTTTTCTATATGTATTAAAATATTTTCTCCTAAACTATCGAATGTTTTCATTTTAATTATGAAATCTTATTTATACCATTATTTTGCAATGTTACAAATTTTTCCCAATACCATGTTTGATTATAATTTTTGTGTGGTCTTTACCTCTGTTATTTATTTTCTTTAAATTTGTAATCAGAGCAGACGTAAATTAGTCGACTATTTTTATATTTATTTCTATTCTTCCTACTATTATATTACTTTCATTTCATTTCTGTTTGTTTCTGCCTTCCGAAAATTTTTCTAAATTTTCTTGCTCTTGTTTATCTGAATTTAGTTCTAAACATTTTTTAAATAATACATTTAGGTAATAAACTATTCTTAAACGTAAACAATTGTAAGTAATCCTAGTAGCTTCATTATTTTTCCACCACTTTTTGTCAGTATTTATGATGCATTTGATATCGGTACTCACTATGTTATCAACACATGTTAAGATTTTTTTTTATTTGCTTTTTACATATAGGCTATTACTATATCAAATAATGATAACTTTATTAAACAGCCTTGGCTAGCTTTTGTGTTATTTTCATTTTGCTAATTATCTAATTACTTATTTTTATTTTTATCTTACTCTCTTTTTAAATTTCCATTGTATTTTTATGATTAAATTTTTTTTCATTCTTTTTCCTCTAGTACCTAATGTATTTTGTTTTTATTTCTTTTTTTTTTTTTTGTTCGTCTTTTCTTACTGACTACTCTCTGTATTATTGAGCTACTCATTTCTATTTTTACTAAAAGTTCATCTTACTCGTTTTTCATTTCATATTTGCCATTCGTTCATTTCTTTAATGTACTTATACATTCTTGTTTACTTTTAATGTTTATTTTTTAAGTTATTCTTTGATTTTAATCTAATCCAAACCACGCTATCTATCCACTGTGATCCTGTTTCCATCAAAATAATTTATTATCGGTTTTCTAATACTCTAATGCTACATTATTAAACTTATTTTTGGTTTTTCCTCTAAATTCAATTAAGAACTTTTCAATGTAAATAACTTTTCCTTTTTATACTTTCTTATGTTTCCATTTTCACTTTTTTGTTCGTTATTTCCACTTCAAAAAATACCTACTTTAGTCTATACCTAATATAAACGACGTCTTCGTCTCATCTTTAAAAAGTTATTAATATTAATAAATATATTACACAATTAAATATAATAAATTTAATTAATACCAATTAAATATAAACCGTAAAAAACACTTCATAATATTCATATTATAGAAATCCATATTTTTTTGTTAACCTCGATAAATATTATAAATTTCTTTTTCTAGACTTCACAAACATCTTGTTTCAACGTATGAAAGCGCAAGCATACGGAGATTTGCGCTGGGTAGGGTCGACGTAATCAGAGCTGCAAACCCAGAGGCCCTTGCATGGGTGAAGGCAATGTGTCAAGGTGATCCACAAGATCATGCTTGCGGTATCATACAAGAAGGCTCTAAAAGAGTTCAGTTCACCATTTACAGTGTAACCAAATTATGCATTGGAATGTTTTCTTATTCATATATACTTGACTGTTTCTGTGCTTCCAAATTTTTTTCTATCATTTGAAAAGAAAAAATCAAAGTACTCGCAATCTCTGAAAATCTATACTGCTTTTTGAATCATATTTTTTCTTGTATTCTCATACATTTTATTTTAGTTTAGATTATTATAAATAATAAATAAATGTGCTTTTAAATGAATATTTTGTTTTAAATCTTTTGATGCAATATATTATTTATTATTTTTAATATATGTATAAAAGATTTTATTAATAATAGTTATTGATGTATCAAATATATCAGTGTAAAGCGCATTATTCATTATATATTTTTTTTACAAATATATTTTTATTGATTTTTTTAGAAAATAACAAATTGACATTGTTCAACTAATTAGTTTTCTTTATAAAATAAGTAATTTTATTATTTTGTTTTATTAAATAAATGTTAGGCATTTGTTAATTTCGATCAAACTTATAATATTTTATGTTACTAAAATTAAAAATATTTATCATTTACAGAATCAAAAAATCAAAGAACTTTTTGATTTGGCGGTCCAACGCCAAACAAAAGAAATGCTAGACAATATTTCAGGTCAAGGAATTGATAATCATTTGATGGGTTTACGTTGTGCAGCTTTAGAAAATGGAGAACCTATACCGGAAATTTTTAAGGATGAAGCCTACCAAATTACTCAACATTTTGCCCTCTCTACATCTCAGGTATTTATTATTAATTTTCACTTATTTCAAAATAAAATATAATTTAGAAAATAACTTGATAAATTGCATAGATAAGAGAGAGTAATAAGAGAAAATAGAGAAAATAATAAATCATCGTTAATGATTAAATAAAAAAACATTAAATTGTTGCAGGATATAGGTGCAATAATTAATTCTGTATGTTACGTTAATTATTTAACTATATGTACAACAAAGTTTATATATTACGAATAATATACATATATATACTAAAAGAAACGTGCAATCAAATCGCTTGCATGAATTCGACTCACTTGGGGCGCCGTCGGCAACGAGCGCAAAGCCCTTTCACGATTGCTTAGATTTAACATTCTATTGTAATCGTGTTGAATTCCAAATGTTTAATCTATCAATCGTTTATGTAATATTATTTATACTTTTATTTAAAATCTAAATAATAGTAAAACCAACTGTCCGCCAACACTTGAAAAAGGCTCGAGACACCCAATCTGTTTTTAGTTCGTGGCACCGAATTGTCGTATTATTTCGGCGTATGACGAATAATGATCGGGGCCGCCAGTAATCTATAAAATACAACTATCTAAAATTGCGTCAAATATACGCTAAAAAATGAACATAAATTTTATATTTATAAAACAAATTTAAATTTTAAAGTTTTTCGGATTTTTAAAGATTTTTTTATATTTTATTTCTCTATTTTATTTTATTAATTTTAAAGATTTTTAAAAAGTTGTATCAATAACTTTTAAGTAGTAATTAAATAATTAAAACGAATTTTTTAAATTAAAATATTTTTTTATCGAATTAATATAATTAATGTGGGAGGGTAAAGGCCATCGAAGAGAAGTCGATGCACCAAGCGGCGGGCTGACGCGCCGACGTACAATAGTAACGAGTAATAGTGACGTGGATGACGCTACACTGCGGCGTGGACGACGATACGCTACGGCGTAGGCGACGCTACGCGGCAACATGGTGACACGCCACCATAGCATATCAGCCAGACGTTGCGAGTACCGTTACTCGACGTTGCGAATACCGTTACGCACCGCTGCAGTATGGTAACGCGTCGATTCACTTGAATGCATCAATACTATATTATCCACGCGCTAGGATACATATATAGTCGTGCCGTGTACATATCTTGTAACAAACTATCTTTCATTCATTAAACCAACTATTATTATTATAATCGGATACTTATTTATTTGAAGTCCGTATCCGAACCTCGTCTTCCCTACATTAATTTAAACATTTTATTTTTTATTTTTATAAAATCGTAAATTACATTATTTATTATTTATTTAATAAGACACAACCATACTATAATACTACAATAATCATATTTTTATTTAATTGATAATTACTTTCGGTGAACTAAAATATATTTGTAATTTTTTGTATTTAATAATACGTATGCGTTTGAAGTTAATTGGATAATTTTGTGTCCTTTTTTTATATAATTTATTCTTTTTTTTAAGTATTTCTCTTTTTCAATAAATACTTCACAATATTATGTCGCTTCTTCCTTCTTTAATAATTTTTTTCTATTTCCTTCATCCATTCGTGTTTGCGGTCATTTAAATTATATTTTATTATTTATGGATTATTATTACACATTCTACAATTTTTTTTCATTTCCGACAACTTTTTACTTCTTTATTTTCATAGTATAATCACGAATTAATTATTCAGATAATAATTCCTTCGTATTTAAAAATCGTTTACTATAACAAATATTTTTATTATAATTATTAAAAACTAAATATATTAATTAAAAAATATACATAAAAATTATTAATTTAATATTTTATGTATATTAGCTTTATATTAATTTATATATTCTTTCTAGAATACTTAATACTTTATACAGGTTTATTTGATGTAATATAAAAAATCTTTATGTATGTAAACACACTCATAATATAAGACTAGTATACACATTTTAGAATTTTTCATACTCAGAAATATTACTATTGTTAGACAACAGAAAGTAACAAATGAAAAAAATTAATATTCAAGAAAAGAATTAAAATTTGAATAATAATATAATTATTTTAAAAAGTACGTAGAAAAAAATATAGTGGTCAGTGAAAATTATAACTGTTGATTTTAGAAATTTATCAAGGCTCCCTGAATGTATCTTACTAAGTAAATTAACGACGATTAGAAAATTAATCACTTTATCATAAATCAACGAGATGTAATTGGTATTTTCAGTTGAGATACATAAAAAATATTACATATAAAATTAAAGATAGAAAATAATTACTTAAATAAATATTTAAAGAGAACATTTAAATTAAACATTTAAATGATTAATTGGCCGTAACATCGATAACTCATAATTAGTGAAATTGTTAGTCTTATAACATACTAAAATTAAAGAATTAGAGGATCAAATGATTATTTAAGGAAAAAATTAAGGATAATGAGACAATTTGACAAGAAGTAAAAAAAATTGTGAAAGATTAACAGACGCAGACATATATAAGTAAAAAGTAAAAATTTGTATTACAGACCAAAAAAATAATGTTAAAATGAAGAAAAAGTGAAGAAAAACAATAATCTAATAGTTATAAAATTTTAGTAAGATATAAAATGAATAATAAAACAAGAAAAAATACAAATTAGTTGTTGAAGAAGGAAAAAACTTGTAGAAGCTTAAAGAAGCTGTAATGAAATTAAGATTATAGGAAAAAATATTGAAAGAAGAAATAAAACTTATATTATATATACTTTTTAAAAAAAGCATGAATAAATTGTATAAAGAAGGGGACAGATAATAATCAATATATAGTAATTATTGGTAAAAAGATATTAAAAAAAAAAAATTATAGAATTGTTATGAAAAAATATTTGATCGTTTGAAACATGGAAATCGATAGAGAAACCAAGAGAAAAGTAAAAAATAGACAATAATAATAATAATAATAATAATATAATAATAATTATTATTATTATATTGAAAGGAAAAAATAAGTTTAAAGAAAAAAGAAGATTTAATAAATAAAATCTAATGTATGGTATAAAATATAATAGAGTAGAAAAGAAAAGACAAGAAAATAAATAGAAAAAATTTTATATTTTATAGAAAAAACGAAATAAGTTAAGAAACAAAAATAGTTACTAATTATCCAACTATCCAAATCACAATTAAATTTTAATCAATATATAAATAATTATGCATAAAATAAATATTAAAAAAATATAAGTATTATATAATATAATATAATATAAGAATGCATACAGTCTTTAATAAAGTAATAATAATATGCGCTATATAAATATGCTGTCCCTATCACTGTGTATCTCTCTCTCTCGCTTTCAAAAGAAGAATAAAATTAAGTTAAACGTAAATCGTTCGCATTGCCGAATCTTAACAAGTTAAAAATGCCTTTTGATAATATAGAAAGGATAATAATCTGATATGATGCGATGCTCTGGAGGGAGTTTTGGAATATCAGGGAGTGTATGTAAGTTATCGAAAGGAGAAGGAAGGAGGTCAAGGGTAAAAAAAAGAAAGGAGTTGGTGTATATTCAGGATGTATGTCAGTGATGGTATGTATGATATGCGGCGTCACAATACACGTATGTAGATTTTGTTTTGCAATTACAAAAAAATTTTATATTTTATGAGTGAGTAGTGACTTCAACGGTCTGTCTTTTAATCCTAAGCCCGCGGCTACTCCGGCAAAATGTTGAGGACCCTCCGCACCGATGGGGTGAAGACGAGTGCCTCGCTTAGTTCACTCACCACCAGGTAGCGATAAATGCTTAGTCGTTCTTGGGTTCTTGCAAGTAATGAGCGCAGTAATACGAAGTTCCTGATAGTGCGTACTACATTGTTTTAACTCGTATGCGACATCTTACGTGTAAAACATGCGTCACCTGACGATCAGTTTGGCGTGTGTCAAATCTTTTCCTAATTGATCTATAAATTTAGATTAAAATATAAATAATACTTTTTATCATTACTATAATATGTTCACCGTGAAAATATTTAGTTAACACAACAAACCTAACGTTAGTATTCAAAAAGGTAAATGAAGTAATTGTAACACAGTGAATTAACACAAATTTAAATTCTGTTATATAAAATATTTCTATTTTCTATTAGTTCTATTTTCTACTAGAACAATATATAATTTTTATTCCAAAATAGTGTTACATTATGAGTCCCAAATTACAGAAAACAATTATAAATATTATTTGAAAAAATTGTACATAGTAGCACAGATTTATTAGTTTAAAAATAGTTATAAATGTTTTAAAATGATACTTTGGCCAAACTTGAATTTATAGACTGTTCTAGAAATATTAAATTTATTATAAACATACTATTTGGTGCAGTATGCATAATATTAAAAAATAGAATAAAAATACTGCATGTGAATAAATTACATAAGATTATTATTCATAGTATGAATTATTACTAGTATTTCAGATATTTCATACTTGAATATATTTATTTTGATTCTTTATAGTTTGTTTTATAAAAGAAGCTTTTCTTTAATTATTCTTCTATCTCCCTGTTTCTATTTAATTAAATGTGATACATGTCTCTAATGTTTTTTGGTTCACCTTCCTTAACTTTAATCCAATATTTTTCTTTAAGTTATGTTTCTTTATATTAGTTCACAAAAAGTTTTTATTTTCTAGATATTTTACAAGTATTTTTTTCCAATTTTCAGAAATCTGTTTCCTCGGGATTGTATTTTCATTATGAATCTAACTAATATTTTTCTCCTATTTTTTTAATTTCTTATTTTGAATTTCTGTATATATTTATATACATATATATATATATATATATATATTTGTTCTCTTTTTTTTCTTTCATTTCATTTATATTCATAATTCTTTAAACATTCGTGTCCTTTCTATTTTTAATATCTATATTTTCCTTATCTCTTTTCCTATATCAAATTTTTTAAAAGTATTTGTATTGTATTACTATCCAATATTTATTTCAGAATCTTTTATTTTCGTGTAATTTCATTTTTCATTTTCTGCTTCATTGACTTTTATCTTTAAACTATTCTTCAAAATACCACTATTTCTTCTACTCTTATTTTAAATTTATAATTTATTACTCTATTTACTATTTTAATACTATTTTCTCCAATTTATTCTTTTTGATTTTCTATATTATTTCTACATAATTTTGTGTTTTTATAATTAATCAAGAGCTTGTTTAATATAATTTTTGTTTGTTCCCCAAATTTTCTGCACTATAGATAATTACACTCCTCATCAACCCTTAAAAACTTTCGCACTTTCTCGTTTCATGTGACAAACTTATGTTTCTTTATATCTTATATTCTATTCTTGCTTCGTTATCTGCTTGTTTAATTCTTGCATACATTTTTAATTGTAATTTTTTATTGTATATATAAATATTTGTACCTTTAAACACATGCTTTTTTATGTAATTTTTTATTTCAAACTGACTTTACATATACTACGTTAATTCTTATTTCTTCGAATGGTATGTAAGCTATTAATTTTAATCTCTATTTTAATTTTATTTAACATTTCATACTTTGTATTTAAATTATTTTTCTTCCTTTTGAGTTATTATTTAATTTTTCTTTGTTTTCCTTTCTTATGCAATTAATTTTTCATTCCATTCATAGTTTCTCTTAAATATATACTTTTTTATTTCTATTACTTCTTATATTTATCTTTCCTATATTTGAACTCTTTTTTACTTATTTATTTTTTTTATTTATTTTTTCTTTATTTCTCTTATATTTCTTATACAATTCTTATTTATCTCTGTAATTATTTTGTATTATTGGGATGATATTTTTTTAACATCATTTATTATCATTCTTTTACATTTTTTCTATTTCATAATATAAGAATTGCACCTTTTATTTTCTACATATTACTACATATCGTTCTGTATTACTTATTTTTATCATTTTTCCTTACTTTTTCTAAACTGCATTTGACACATATAATTAATTTATGTTTTTTTCTCTCCTTTTTATATTATTATTATTATAATTATAATTATTGTTATTATTATTATTATTGCACTCGTTGTTATTATCCTTAACTAGTGTGTTTTTATATATTTAATACTATTTTTAATTTTTGCATATATCACAAAAATCTACATAATTTTTATCCTTTCTTTTCTTTTATAATTTTTAAGTTCTTTATAATTATTTGTTTATTCTACTTCTCTATTATTTTCATGTGAAATTTTTATCGAGCAAATCAAGAAAAAACTTTATTTAAACGCTCAAAAATCCTTTTTTCAACACTTATAAAAACTTAGTATTTCCTTTTTTTCTAATCGTACCCAGAAATCGATTTGTGCTAAATATAATTTCATATTAAATAAACTTATAAATAATATTGAAATGAAAAAAATATTTTTATTAATAGAATTAGAAGTATGCATAAATTAATTAAATTAATTAAAATATAAAAAGCTGTAAAAGTATCTCATAATAATTTTTAAATAAACTTCTGTTATTATAAATATAATATATTTATGTGGGGAACACTTGAATAAATATATACAATAGATAGTAATTAATAATACAATAGATAATAATAGTAATAGATTAAATTATTTAAGTATAAATATTTAATTTAATAACACTATCAATCTTAATAAAATACAAGAATAATTATTATAGAATAGTTTAACTTATTATTGTCAGAGGGGCCTCCCCTGAACTGGCTGAGCTTCAACGAGTTAAATTAACAAAAACACATCTCCATTAATGCAGGTACATTTGTCATTTATCAACATATACACATATACAACATATACACTCACTAACTTACTTACTTATTCCTCTTATTTACTCTCATTCCCACATTCGGCCTTTTCTGACATATCACACGACCTTGTGTAATGTCAGATTAAATTTCATCTTCTGAATTGATGTCAGTAAAATCAGCTTCCTCTGCATCTTCTCTATAACCAGTACACGGCTTCATATAATCTGCTCCAGTGCTAATGATTGCTGGACCTACACCTTCAGCAATTCTTTCAGCATCATAACGACAAATCCATCTTTTAAATCAAATACTGTGCTTATCACAGAACCTTCAGTTGCTTCTAAAGTATCTTCTATGTCTGTAGTAGGAAAATGACGTTTTTTTAACTTTTTTATTTACTAGAATATAATCAATACAAACCCTTAATGTGACATCCTTCTTAGAAGAAGTAAGCACTGTGTTAGCCCAGTCTGATTCACTTTTGACAATAACATCTTCATCCAACTATTTGTTTAACATCTTCTTAACAGCATCTTCCTCATGTGGTGATAATTTTCTAGGTGTACAAATAACTGCAGTCGTGTCATTTAATTCAATTTTCGATTAAATACCTATCTATTTTACGTTTTGGAGTATATTTTTATAGAATTTTCAAAACTTTACGACAAAAATGTTCATCAACGTGGTAAACTAGCTCTAAAAATAAGTCTTCAATCTCCGTCTGTAATTGAAAAATATATCCATTACCTATTATTGGTTCAATTTCAGGCCCGTATTTACATAATTTGACCACTGATAAGTCAAGAAACGGATCACCATTTAACACTTTTGATAGTAAATTATCTTTAGGTACCACTAAATACTTTAAATTATAACCTGAACCTTTAATAACTGTTAGTATTTCAACTGCGCCTATTATTTTAACGGGTCCTCCTGAGCATTAGAGTAGAAATATCAGTATCCATCTTAAATTTACCTTCAAAATTTATTCTATTAAATGCATCTTCACGCAAAATATTCTTGTCTATTCTACTATCCATTTGACATTCCATTTTAATTCCATTAATAATAGCTAAAAATTTACTCCTGTTAATGCCACATACTACATGATTAACTTTATATTTCCTCTGTGGTCCTGTTGAATTTTTATTTGATATCTCCTTTTTTGAACATGAATTCGCCAAATGTCAATTTTCCTTACAAATGAAACATTCACGATTAATTAACTTTGAACAATCTTTGATAATATGTCCACTATTCTTACATTTATAACAATTTCTATCATCTTTTCTCCAAAAACCTTTTTTTCCATCCTTTTTTTCCATCCTTTTTATAATTATTTTCCTCTTCTTCGGTCAAAATCATATCTAAAAGTTGAGATCTAGACACCGCACTCATTAACAACACTGTTAATTGTAAATCTTGAGTATATCCACGTACAATATACCTTCTTATTTCTTAAGAATCTATCCCTGCTTGAGATCCGTAAAACTCCATCTCTTGTATATAAGAAAGGGTAGTTTCATCTTTCTTTTTCCTACGCATGCGCATTTTTTCATGAATATCATGTCAGTGGTGTAATGCGTGGTAAGATAGATCGAAACGAGGACAAACAATGATTGTCCAACTTTAGGTGCAGCGGTTCCTTTATATTCTGAATTTAATGTGACAACTCTCTCATCGCTATTTCTGGTGCTTCATTGTTCTAATTGAATGGTACTCCAATGCTGTACCCTATGCAAGGTTAAAATGCACATGTCATGTTGGAATTTCGAACAATTCCACATGTTTAATTTTAAATATTACTTATAATTTAGCCATGATAAATAAATAAAAACTTGAGTGTCTAAGACAAAGGACAAATAGTTATTTATGATGGCTTCTCGTTACTTCTAACGCTTTTAATTTTTTATAGTAGTTACCCGATATTGATCCTTTGTCGCGGCAATATACAAATATGTGTAACGTGCATGAGACTTGCAGTCCCTTTTCCGGTACAAACGCGACAAGTCATATGCTAAAGATGAGCAAGTGACTCTTTGTTTTTTACTTTTAACATTTTCATTTAACGAATAAATACATTAAATAAAATACTCTGTGTTATTCATTTTATAAATTCTAATATGTTACAAACCATAATATTAATAACTAATTTTGTTGACGTACATAATAAGCTTAAAAAAGCATATGTATATTGTATATTTTGACACTCTTACCTGCAATCAAATCTTTAATGTAGAGAAATGATAACATATTTTGATTTCATATATAAAATTATATATATAAATTTATATTGTTTTTATTTCAACTTAATATTTTATTATTTAAAAAATCTATTTCTATTATTATATAATAGTGTCAAATACCTATGTGTACGCATAAGTGAACTCACACCCGTATCTAACTCCAACACGATAAGATCATGGAATATAATAGGAATTCGAAAGTGATTGTGGTGGTGGAATTCTGAAGTATAAGACATTTATTTGAACTAATCATGAAACTTATGTCAAAGCATAAAGCCCTTTTATGATTTTCTTCCAATATTCTCTGTCTTTTTCTATTATTGTCCGTACTAGTTAGTACTAAATGTAGTGTTCTACATTTTTCCATATAAGAAATATATATGAGAATATACGTTTATAAAATTAGTGTATTAAAATTTTTCGACGAAATCAATTGAAATAGGATGATGAAATATCAATTATAATTTAGAAATAAGCTAAATTAAAATCATTGTATTTTTCTTCAATACTTAAAAATTACAATTAAAATAAATTTAAAGATATTAATAAATGTAGTAGGATTATATTCTTGAACGAGAGAATTGATTTAAATGAATAATTAAAAATTAATTAATACAATTGTATTTTTGTGATTACAGATAACAACGAAAAATGATGTGATTGCTGGTTATGGTCCAGTTGTACCAGACGGCTATGGATGTGGTTACAACGTCAGAAAAAATGGTTTCATCTTCTCATGCTCAGCATTTCATAGCGATGAAAATACTAATGCAATGAAGTTTGCTCAAAATTTGGAAAAAAGCCTGCAAGACATGGCCTTAATGCTCTCTAAGCAAACTTAAAAATAAAAGTACAAACATAGTAAAAGTTTTAAGTACAATTTTTAAAAAACTCATAATTATTATATTAACTGTTTTCAAATATCGGTAAATATATAATCTAAAAAAAATAAAGATATAAAGATAATTATGAAATTAAACGTGCTAGTTACGTTTTATTTAAAAAATGTTGAATATAATTTTAATAATTATGAATACTTTTTATTTTATTTTATTTTTTTTTAAATAATTAAGGAATATTTAATAATTATTAATAAGGCTTAGTAACAATTTATTTTATGATTAAAGCAATTATGAGATATTAAATTTTTCAAATAACGAATTAATTGAAAATATATTTTTATTCATATAAAGTATCAGTCAGCAACCGGTCAATTTATGAAAACACCAATATCAAATAAAATTTTACAAAAATACAAAAAAATAATTAAATTAATATCACAGTACATAGTAAAACTAGCATGTACGAAAAAAGCACATGTAAAATTTAATAGTTTAGAATAATGTTTAATGTAAACTATTTATTTATAGTATAACTATTTATACGTATAACTATTTATTTATAGCTTATATTGTAGAGAATATACAGCTTTCGAATAAAAGAATTTTTTGTGTTTTACCATCACAAGGATATTTAATAAATTAAATATCTGATCTGTTCGACTCACATATGAACTTTTATATTTCACCGTTATAAAAAGTTCGTATCTATTATATTGAAAATATTATTATTGTTATTAAAATAAATGTTAATAGTAATTGTTTAAAGTTTAAATAAATAAGTAGATTGTTTAAAGGCTTGTATTGATCATAAAAAATATAATTTATCAGTTTACAATAATTTAATAATGAATATATTCTTCGAATGTGAAGTTTAAGATAGTAAAGTAATAAAAAAATTTCATATAAGAAAATTTTTTTGATCAAAAACATTTTTCTTTTATAAAAAAATTTATAAAACATTTATAAAATTAATATCTTATTATTAATCAATTTTCAAAAGAAAAAAAATAGAATCTATTCTTAACACAAATTTAAATCGTCGGATCACATTATCAGTTGTATAAAAAATGGTGTATCTGAATACTATAATTTTTATTAAAAACATAAAAGCCATTTTTATAAAATATTTGTATCATATAATACGTATTATCAATGTTGCAAATAATGTCGATTCAAAAATTTTTTTAATTTTTTTGAACAGGAAAAATTTTTTTCTCTGTGTAATTATGAAATTGAAATTAATTTCTATTTCAAGTAAAAGCTATTTAAAATATTTGAAAAAGTAATTTGAAATAAATAAATAACTTTTAAAAAATACATTTAAACTTTTCAAAACTAAATTTTTAGCTTTAAAAAATAAAAATTTAAAGATATTTATTTAGTTACTATTAATCTGTAGTATCAAAACTATAAAAATATCTTATATTAATATTTTTATCTTTATCTTTTTGATTTTTTCTAATGATCAATGAAAAATTTCAATCGACAATTAATTTCTTATATATTTTAAATATACAAAACATTCTAAATTTAAATTGGCTCGAATTTTTTGTAAACGACAATATTTAAAATCCTAAACAGTAAAAACGCTTTCGTCAAAGATTAGATTGCTACATGCTTACATTTTATACAATTTCTTTAGATAACCTATTTAGATAAAGTTGAGATAATTCTGTTACCGAATTCATAGTTTTCTTTTATATTATAATAATTTTTAAATAATTTTATTTTTTGTAGATACACTTAAGTCTTTACAACTCGATCTGTTTTTATATAGTTTCAAGTAATTATTATATATTGTGGTTTTTAATGAAAAAGTCATATTATAAAAATACTTTCGTATATTATGTTGCATTTTTACCCAGTATATTTTATAATAATAAAATTTATATTACATAGTAAGTTATAATAAATTGTAATAGATGAGTTATTCTTACAGATTAATATGTAAATATATTTTCACATTTTAAGCTCAGAACATTGAAACAAGGAAAATAACTTAAATTGCTTTAAAAAGTACAAGGTATGTTTAAATTATTGGTACAAATGTTTTTTTTAAATATCAACGTATTTTCAAATTTGCGTAAACTTTGAGTTAGTAACTTGCCTGGTAAGATTACATAGATATTAAAATTTTAATTAGACTTAAAATACAGTTTTGTTGGTTGAAAATCTGAAAGAAAACATCATATCATAGTGAAAATATCTAATTAAAGACCATATTTAACTTAAATATTATTTTTGTGTAAAAATGAATACAAATCCTGCTATATTTAATTCATTTATAAAATTTGTTATATATATACTACTAAGTGCCAACGTACTTGTAAAATACTATTATTTAAAAATGTACCCAAACATTATAATAAAATACACTCAACGACGAATTAATATTTTAAAACATTTTTCTATTGTGATGTGATCCTTAAAAAAAAATTTAAGATATGTTAACTTTTATTGATATTGTTTTATGCATCTAATAATAGTGACATTTTAATGCTTAATCCTAATCATATAAATATTATAATGTATTATGTATTATGAAATTAATTGTTTTACTGTTTTAAACATTATAAGGTAGTAAATAAGTATTAAAATATTTTTTTAATTTTATTGGATTTCACCTACATACAAACTACTATAAAAATGCTTTATGTATATATCGTGAAATTATTACATAGTTTAAAGTACTAATGTTTATATAATTTTCAAAACACTTAATTTATAATATGAAAAAATTTAATGATACCTTTGGGTTATGGTTGTTTTCATCAACTTAATTTTTCATAAAAATGAAAAATTATACGAAATAATATTTTATTAATTAAAACCCAACATATAATTTATATAAAATTACTTCTGAAAGTTTTAGAAATTAAGAAAATTATAAAAATACATTAACAGTATTTTAATATAATATTATTAAAAGTTTATTCAAAAATATTGTTTAAATATATTTTCAAATTAACTTTTTACAAAAACTATTTAAAATAGGAGAAATCCTGAAAATATTTAATTTAATTATAATTATATAAAATTGTTATTTGTTAAATATTATGTAAACGAAATTTTATTTATACAATAAAGTATAATAATCCAATATTGTAATTGTATCATTAGTAAACTTATTTTATTATGAAACCTTTACAATTTAAATAATAATAAAATTTTTAAAAATTTAAAAAAAATTTTAATTATTTTTAAAACATTGATTTTTAACTCTTAACTTCTTTATTATTTGCATTGATTATTTTTATATATCAAAAACGTGAATCTACGAAAAAGCCAATTAATATCAATATTTATAACAGTTAAATTAAAGATTAAATATAAATAATTCAGGTCATACTTCGTTCCGGTTTATCCTATATTTTTTATTTTTAGTTTTTATAAATATGTATTATATTGAAATAATATTGAATAAAGAATCTTTTTATTTAATAAAATACAATAATATTGAAACGTCATCATTTTAATACAATTAAAATATATATCACAATATTTATTATTTTATAATAAATAATAAATTTTATAATTCTAATTTCGTTATTAATTTATAATAATTATACATTTTCTAATACTTTTTATGCTTTTGATGATAGACTTCAAATGTTTAGTGCAATATAAAATAGTAAGTTTAACTCAGTAAACCAATGATACAAAGTGATCATAAATAATATTTTCAATAAGTTTATACTAATTAAAATCTGAACTAAGAAAGTTCTGATATTCAGTATTCTATAATACTTAAAAGAATTAATTTATAATGAATAATAAAATATACAAGGAAATGATAATAAATACATTTAGAAATTTTTAAATACACGTAAAATGTAAATGAAATATTTTATATTGTTCGTATTTATAAAATTGTTGTTAGTATTTATAAAACATGTGTTATTTATAAATGTATAAAATAGATTTTTATATAAAATTATTTCATTACGTAATTTTATATAATTTCACACATTTTTTTATTATTATATTTGTTTTTTTAATCCAAATATTACCTTTTTGTAATGCTTTTCTTTGTTTGTACTTAGTTCTCTCTGGTCCAAACATTTTTATCTAATACATTTAAGATTTTCTTTTCTTCTTCTTTATTTATTTTTAGGTTGTTGTAATTGTTATATATATTATTGCACTTTTCTAATGTGCGTTTTATTTTTATTTATTTCTTGTACAATCTATAAATTCTATTCTTCTTAATCATCCAAATTTTATTCGTTTGTTTTTGTTTGAGAGCCTAAACTATATCTTGTTAATATCTTATTCCCATTCTTCTTTTCTTCCCTTTTTTCTTTTTATAAGTGAATTTTTATTTTAACTTTCTAAAGCAATTTATTTAATTTTTTATGCAGTTTTTGATTTTTCAAGATTATCACTCAAAATTTTATTATCAGATTTTTACGCTTCCGTCTTCTCCTATATTGTTTTTGTCTCTTTCAACGTTTTTGTTTACATAGAAGTTTCATTATCCTATATTTAACAAAATTACTTTTTTATTTCATTTTTTTATTTTTCTCTCAAATTTTTATGCTATTTACATTATTTTCATATGGACGTCCTTTTTTATTCTTACTTTAGTAGAATTCTATTTACTAGAACAACAAATATTTTCATTTTCAATTTTATCTATTCTTTAAACCATCTTTTCGCTACTCCATACTTGTTCTATTATCATCTTTGATGTTTTAGCCATATATTTATACATTCTTTATACAAGTTTTTTTTAAACGTGTATCCTAGATATGTAAATTTATTAACTATTTCTACTTTTCTTTTCTTTAAATCTAAAATTTATCTTTTTCTTCCTTTCTGCTACTTTACTTTTTATTTAATTATTATTGTATTATTAACCTTATTAGTAATTTTGTAAATTACTCAGTATTTGTTTTTTTATATTCTTTATAAAATGAAGATGCTTTGCCCTCCAAAACGAATGTTTCAGTTTTCAGCATATATGTTCGTACTGAATTACTATTCTTTTGGGTAATTACCCATCTTTAGCACTTATTTAGATATTTTCCAGCAATATAACGTTTAATATACTTTTATTATATAAAAATTTTTAATATTTTCTAACTCATTATAAACCTAACTACTGCGTTTCATATTGATAATTATAACTTCAAAAATTCAACTTACATTCAAAATACTTTAGAAAGAATTTGTACATAATAATTTCATAAGCATTTTATTTAAAATAAAAATAATAGATATATTTAATTATTATAATTATATTTTACTCTATTTATGTAAATTAATCAACCAATTTGGCTTATAGTCTTACTGATTTCATATTATTAAAAAGAAATGTTGGTATAAATTCTGAAATATTTAGAAAAATATAATGTTAAATTGCTCAAAAAATGAAACTATGATAAATTTTTTCTAAATAAACTCTGAATATGATCAATTTTAAAGATGAATAGTTTTTTTTTTTAATATTTGATGAAGCTATTAACATGGAAATCAATATTATATCACACTATATTATGTTATATTATACATGTACATGCGTAGCTACATTCAAAAATTGTCATGTATTACAGAGCAGCAATACTTATACGCAGTACACAATTCACGCAATCGAGAATGATGCTAATGCCACTTAAAATATATCATGTATGACGATAATGTCTATATTTCCACCTAACAACCTATCGTGAATTAACTAAACTAGACAATAGATATCAGATCTTAAACAACCAATTAATGTAAATGTTGATATTAATGACTCAGAATGATAAATGTAATCATAAGTTCTGGGTATTAGATAAAAATTGCATTTTTTATTTTTGATAAAAGGAATAGTGAAACAATATTATACTAGAAAACATAATTCTGCAATTAATTACAAAATTAATTATAGAAATAAACTTCTGCGATAATGCAGAATTAATTACAGAAATAAACTTCCGCAACAATGCAGAAATTCCAAGATTTCAAGACAATGTAGGCCTTCAAATATTCAATCTTTACATAGGAAATTTTATTTAGATATGAAAGAATTATTTATTAGAATTAGATAGAATTTATTAGAATTATGCGAAAGAATAATTTAATTAAAATCTTAAAAGTTGCAAAGTTTTATTTTACATCTTACGTTTTGAATTTTCATTAGTTAATTGCGTCACGACATGTAATTAATAAAGATAATTGGTTTGTCTCTGTGCAATTTTTTTCATGGAGAATATAAAAAATAAAATACGTATTAAAAAATAATGTAATTATGGTTTTATAATAAAATATCACATACCAGTATAAAACATATTTTTAGATCAGAAGACATGAAACTAAATATTAATTAGTTATGCAACTTTGAGTGTAAGGTTGTCTTATTAATGTATATTCATTGTACTAAATATTAAGTATTATAAATAATTAAAATAAATATGCTAAACCAGTAGTTATTCATGGTATTAAAAATAAATTTAAACATTGTTATTATCTCTCAAGATAACGCATAACCAAAAATTTGAAATAATATGTATTGATATTTTAAAGTCTACGCATATTAGCATATTTTAAGATGAATAACTGTAGAATTATTCAGATTATTTTAAAAACTATCATTCCTGGACATACGTGACTTATGATTATTACAAAAATGCAATGGAAGAAGACAATAAAGTTTGTTAGATAGCCCTTATTCTCCAAGTTGTCATAAAATCATTGCTCATACTGAGCAAGTGAATGAATGCGTTTTAAAAGCAAAAGTTTTCTTAATGATCAAGTAATTCTCAATTATACTATTTCATTCCTATTCAGCTTATTCTATTACTTTCTAAAATTATAGAATTATTGAGTTATGAGAAAATAAATTTTAATGTTTTAAAATACTCTGTTATTCCCTTAAATGTCAAATTATTGATTGTAAATAGTTCAAGCATTTATTAGTTAATATAAACTATAAAATTAAAAATTAAACTAATTCTGATATCTATATATTATTAGTATTTTTACCATGAATATGCGAGAATAATTTCCAGAAATAAAATTCGATTATTCAAAATTTAATTCTACTATCTAGCAAACAGTTAACCATTTACATGCATCGCGCATCATACACATGAAATATCTGTTATGAGAGCAACTAAACCGATTATCTAACTAGTCGATATGCATTCATCTCTTACATCGGGTTAAGAGGGTGTCTCGCACTCTACCATTCAAACCGCTAGGTGGCGACCCGTCGGCCCATTCTCCACGAGAAAGAACAACCTCCAGCATATGTAAAGAATGAGGCCTTCTCTACATACAGAATTGTATCACTAGAGATTCTTTTACATTGTTGGTCTGTTTCGAAGCGTAATTACGCAAGTTGACAGCATCACGTTGCATTCATACATATGTCATATTTGGCATCTCTACACGTATCCATTCTACTATCTTTATTTGATTGAAATGATCGGGATATTATCAAATTACCATATATTTTCTGGAGCATGCCAAATATTTATTTTTTAATTTATATATTTAATTATTAATTATTATATTTAATTAAACTGATGTTTGTAGAAGTTAAAGAGTTATTTATAATGCCCCGCCCTATCATTTAACCAGTTAAATTTGTTTTACATAAACTGAAAATATTCAACATTTTATTTAATGTTACTTAATTTTAAATAAAAAATATCAACTCATATTTAAATGCGTCATGGGTGGGTGGGCATAAGTAATTTAAAGCTTCCTAGATAAAATTATTAAAATATAAAAAAAATACGTGCATATTATCTTAAAATTTCTAAATCTATGCTTACAATAAATAATAGTAAATTTTAATTAAAATTAATTAATTCTGTTTCTCTAGTATAATTAGGAAACAAAAAAAACAATAGTAAAAAAGTGTAATTTTACAATATACATTGAATTTCTTTATATTAAAACTTATTACATTTAATTAGTATTATTTACAACTATTAGTGTGTTTAATAGCATTAAGTTCAAAGATGTGATATGTTTATAACCTTACGGCATACGTAAGTTTAAACTCATATAATACTTTAAAAACACATTGATATATGTAATTTTTTTTTTTTTAATACATTTAATTGATAAAAAGATTGATTACCTAAAATTATATAATTCAAAAAGCTAATAACGTGAGTCGATACCAACCATCAATTACAAAGATAACTAAAGAAATAATTTTAAAACTATTGAAGAAAGTTGCAATTTGAACAAAAACACTATGTATTCAATATTTACCATATTTATTAGCACACTGCAATATATTACGATACTGTTCGCAGATCATTTAATATTTTCATCATTTTAAATTTTTGTAACTGTGTAACATAATCATTAATAACGTATCACTGTTAAAGTTAATAATCATTAATTATGTATTCACTAAAAAATATAAATAAACTATTCGTCCAATAACAAAATAAAGAAAATTATTGCTAAACTCTTAAAATATTAATCGATATATTTAACTATTTTATTAATTGTATTTATATTATAACATTTATAGATATAAATTACTTTTAAATATGTAATATATAATTTTATTTTACAGAAATCAAAATTTTCAATGTTGAATTAGATAATAATAGTCGATAAACTGAGTGTTCCATAAAAATGAGCTCTCATCATCGATTAAATTCTTCTGGAGAAATAGAGCACATAAATTATTTATCAGAAGATATTGGGGCATTGTATTTATCAGATGACTATTCAGATATAACTTTAATAGTAAATGGTCAACGATTCAGTAGTCATAAAGTTATATTAGCTGCAAGAAGTCAATATTTTCGTGCTTTACTTTTTGGTGGATTGAGAGAGTCAACACAAAGTGAAATTGAACTTAAAGAACCTACATTACCAGCTTTTAAAGGATTACTAAAATACATATATACTGGTCATGTGTCTTTAGCTAATCTACGAGAAGAGGTAAAAAGTTATAAAATTTGTTATTTTAAAATTTAATATACATATAATTATACACATCCATTATAGGTTATCTTAGATATTTTGGGATTAGCACATCAATATGGTTTTGTAGAGTTAGAAACAGCAATTTCTGATTATTTAAAGGAAATTCATAATATAAAAAATGTTTGTACTATATTTGATGCCGCTCATTTTTATCAACTTGAAGTTTTAATAAAGGTTTTTAGATTTTTTGATTATATTCTTTATGGATTCCAGCCAATGTTAACGATTGATACCATTTTAATAGGTAGGTTATGATTCTATGATAAACATGCTTTAAAAATTATACAGCATGAAAGTTTTTACAATTAAGTTCTGGTGCACTTATTGATCTTTGGCTCGAGATTCTTTTTATGCATCAGAAATAGAAATTTCCAAGCAGTTCAATTATGGGTTAAAGCAAAGGCTGGTATTGAAGTTGATAAGTTTTAAGTAAGATATACTTCATAGTTTAATAATTTATTAAAACTAATTATTAAGAAAATTAAATTTAAATATATTATTTTTTTATATAAATTACAAAAAATTACATAAATAAAAATCACCATTTTATATTTTATAGAACAAGTAAGACTATAACCTATATCAGTCTCAGATTTATTGAATGTGGTCCGACCAACTACATTAGTATCTCCAGAAGTTATATTGGATGCCATTGCAGCAAGCACGCAAACAAGAAATGTAGATTTAAATCATCGAGGACTTTTATTTATAGATGAAAATGTAGCTCATCCAAGTCATGGAGCTCAGGTTTTACAAGGAGAAATGCGAAGTTATCTTCTAGATGGTGATAATGAAAATTATGACATGGAACGAGGGTTAATAAATATTAAAAATAATTTTAATTTAATTGTATTTTTATAAATTAAAAAAAATAATTTAAAATATAATAATAATAGATACACAAAGCATTCAATAACAGATTCTACTGAGAATTGCATACTTATCAAACTTGGTACTCAATGTATAATAAATCATGTAAAAATGTTGCTTTGGGATCGAGATGCACGTTCTTATTCATATTATATTGAGGTAGTTTCACTAACAGAACTTTTTTTTATATAATTGTATGTATGGATTTGAGTATACGCGCGCATACAGGCGTATATCCGTACAAATAAATATTTATTTACAATAACTTTGTTAAAATTTTTTATAATAGGTATCTATGGATGAAAAAGATTGGGTAAAAGTTATTGATCATTCTGATTTCTTCTGTAGAAGTTGGCAATATTTATTCTTTGAACCTCGAGTTGTTTTGTATATACGTATTATTGGTACAAATAACACTGTAAATAAAGTAAGTATTTAATAAAAAGCTACAAATTGAGAAAATCAATATATAATGCTAGAAAAATAATTATTATTGAGTAGGTATTTCACATAGTAAGTTTTGAAGCTTATTACATAAATCATAATGAAAGGCTACTAAATGGTATAATTCAACCTACTCAAAATGTAGCAATAATGAAACGTAGTGCTTGTGTGACTGAAGGTGTCAGTAGGTAAGTAGTGATTTTGCATGAACTTTATAAATTTGAAATATAGTAAGGTTTATCAATATAGATTTTATTTTAGTAAAAATAACAAATAAATTATTAATAACTAATGTATTGGAATTTATATATATGAATAATGTACTGAATAAAATTAAACATAAATTTGATATACTAATTTCTAAGTAATTAAGGTTCAATTTGCTCTTCATTATCTATATTACACATTTATTCTTCTCATTAAAGATCCAAATTTAAATATAAACAAATATACCTCCATTATTTTCTATGTATTTTATAAATACAGTATTTGAGTGTATTATATAAAATTAATTCAAATTTTGTCATAGATCTCGTAATACCTTACTAAATGGAGATTCACAAAATTATGATTGGGATCATGGTTATACATGCCATCAACTTAATTCTGGGTGTATTCAAATACAACTTGGTCAACCTTATATAATTAATTCTATGCGGTAAATATTCTTTAAATATAAAATAAATAAAAAAAATATATCCAATATTATTTTCAGTTTACTACTGTGGGATTGTGATGATAGATCTTATTCCTATTATATTGAAGTTTCTGGTAATTTAAAAAATTGGGAACTTATTGTTGATAAAACAAGAGAATCATGCCGTTCTTGGCAAATTCTTTATTTTAGTCCACCAAGACCCATTGTATTTATAAGAATAGTTGGAACACATAATACTGCTAACGAGGTGAAATTATATATATTATATCAATTACACTTTATGTATAATATAAGATTTATGTATATTTTGTTTTTAAAATTTTACTTAATCTTCAGGTATTTCACTGTGTTCACTTTGAGTGTCCTACACAAGTAAATGACATTAAATTGACAAATACTCAGAGATTAAAAGAATCACTTAGTAATGAAGATTTCTTAGCGAGTACACCACTTCTACAATTACCACCAATTCCTCCAGAAACTGCTGCTGAATCAATAAATATTGATCATGAAGACAATATATCTGCAGATGATACATAAAGAAAGAGTTACTCAATTATTTATACTTTACGTTTTTTCAAATAGATTTCAATATAAAAAAAAATAACATTGAAATTTTCAATAAATTAAAATATCTTAAAATGATTATTGAGAATAAAATAGAATATTCTATTTTATAATAATTGAGTTCTAGTTTAAAATGATTCGAATAATATACCAAATTTTTAAATTGAAAAATTAAATATAAAATTATTAAATATAAAAAAACAATATTAATATATCATATATTAAATCTAAAATAATTTCATTCAAAATACGTATTTTATTAAATTTATTTAACATATGCAACATTAAAATTTCATGTAGTTAACTTTTAAAATAAAAAAATTTTAAACAAAAGTCTGCTAAAATGTACATATTATTGCTTATAAGTATTCAATTTTAAATACGAAAAACCGTCGGCTCTCGAGATTCGTGCAATACGTCCGAGCCACTTTAAACATGGATATAACGTCAATTTACCTGTGGAGGGTCACATTACACTCACGTAAATTAGATCTCACGCATCACGCTGGAAGGACTTTGTGAGAAACAGGGTCAATTTCAGGATCATGCATAAAAAGAATATTAAAAAAGGTACGCCATAGGGCTGATTAATTAGGCAATTTTAAAACATAAAAATATCGAAATAGTAGAATTAAAGAGAGAAACAGGAGAATGAATAAGTGCAAAATTTAAAATAGGGGGAGAAACTATTAATTTAACTATAGTGTATACGGAGGGGGAAATAAACGAAAACATGAATAAATTAGATAAACTAAACGAAGAAAATATGGAAGAGACAATGGTTACGGGAAGAGCTTTCAATGCAAGGATGGCACAAGAGACTTGGAGGAAAGGGGAAGAAATGTTCAAAAGACAACATAAAATAGGAAGATAAAAAATTATTAAATTAACTGAACGAAAGAGGACTTTTTATTCTGAATGGGAAAAAGGAGTGAATTATTCATCATTCACGTTTAAAAAACAAGTTAGGCTCATCAATAATAGAGTCCTTCATAGTGAATATGAAGACTTAACAAGGTATTCTAGATATGAAGGTTTTGGACAGAATCTTACCATCAATTCTTAAAAATTAAGTTGGTAAAAAAAAATTAACAATGAAGGAGATAGAAGAAACGATAAAGAAATACAGGAAAAAATTATAGCAAAAATATCGACAGATTGGAAGGAATTAGGGAAAGAAATGTGGAAGGCAGTCACGCTAAAGAAGAGGATAAAAGGATTAACAAGGAAGAGTCATGGTGGGATGGGATGGACAGTGCTGGGAGTCGAAAAACGAGTTGTGGAAATTGTATAAGAAATGGAAAAAAGATAAACAAGAGGAAGATAAGAAGAGTTATTGGAGAAAGAGAAAAAGTTAAAGGATGTTATTAAAGAACAAGAAGAAAATGGAAAAAGAAAAAAATACAAATCGAGGAAAACATTTTGAAAAATTATAAATGAAGGTAGAAAAAAGAAATATACTACTATATTATAACAAAAGATGATTGCTGGAAGCAATTTAAAGAAGTATACTATAATCAGACTTCAGAGAACAAAAGAGGTGAACAGAAGGATATAATAGAAGGCTCAAAAAATGCAATGGAAGAAGAAGAAGAAGTAGTAGTAGAGAAAATAAGAATAGAAGAGGTATCACAGGCAATAAAGAAATTGAAGCAGAGAAAGTCTCCCGGTGAAGATGGGATAACAAACGAGATGTAGAGGTATGGTATTGAAAAGATCATAAAAAGTATGACAGTATTTCTTAATAATCTAATAAAAAAAGTAAGGATACCAGTAGAATGGAGATGCGGCATAGTACTTCCTGTATTAAAAAGTGAAGTTAAATAAAATGTAAACAACTACAGAAGAATTATTTTTATGTACTTTTTGACTCTAGAAGAATTAGAGGGACAATATACGTATTATAATCAACCATAAATTCTTAACTGAAGAGAAAAAAGAGAAAAATTCTGATATGTTTCATGAATACAAAAGCAGTATTTGACAAGATAAATTTGGAGAAACAATGCAGCAAGCAGGGATAAAGAAAAATATAATTAGAAATATGAAGGAAATATACAGATTCACTAATAATAAAGTAAAAATAAAGGAAATAATAGGAAAAATTATTATTATAAAAGGAAAAGGCAGAATTATCCGCTGAGTTCTACCTTATTCATTATAAGAATATTGGAGTTAAAGAAAGAACTTGGAAAAGCAAAAACTTCAGGGATACAATACATAAGTAGAGCCAAAATAAGAACAATCTTATACGTAGACAATATAGCGATATTATAAAAAATGAGGTGGAGCTGAGAGAAATGCTGAGGATATGCAGGAAATTAAAAAAAAAATTAGAATTAACTGTAGATAAAACAAAAATAATGAAATTCAGGAAAGCGGGTGGTAGGAGGAAAATATCAGAATTTATATTAGGAAATAAAAACATAGAGATAGTTAAACAATTTTCCTATGTAGGTTACATATTTTCAGAAAAGAACAAGGGCTATATACATAAAAAACAAATTGTAAAATGTGCGAATCTAGTGTTGGGTAATGGTTAAAGTATTACCGAATGTTTAGTCAAAGAAGACTTTAAAACTAAATTGAAAATTTTGAATGTGTTTTTGGAAAATGTGTTTTTATATAGCGTGAAAGTTTTGGGGATACACAGGGAGCGATAAAATAGAAAGGATATAAAAAAGTTTTTAAAATAGTGTTTGGGTCTAGACGATAATACTCCGGACAATGATTCTAAAAGAAATAGAAATACTTTATAATAAAATAGAAAGAGTATTACTGTCGATATAAATCAAATACTATTAATAGATTTTCAAATAGTTATAAGCCTTTTAAAAATTGTAATCACTCTAAAAAATCAAGACATTTGGAATGTAATGAGTATAATCTCGAAGGTTTCTTGGATTAACTCAGTTCACATTAGTTTTAACAATTATTTAATAAACTTGAGTTAATTACAATGATTTTAGAATAACAATGTAACTGAAGTTCGGAAAGTTATATCTATAATATCTATAATTCTCAAAGTTACATATTAATAATACAATAAATATCAGTTAGTCATTTGTAAGCGAATGAGAAAAGTAAACTTTAAATTCTAGAATTACTAATATTGTATTGGTGATTTATTTTCAAATAATATTTTGTTGAAGCAGATAAATAGTCGGTGAATAATATATTTTGTATAGAGATGAATAATTACATGGAATTTAAATGCATGAGAATTTTTGATGAGTAACGAACAAGATAGATAATAATAGTGCATAAGCACGTAATAAATAAGATAGTTAACAATGATTTTTCTTACTGTTTATTAAGTACGTATTAAATAAGATAGTTACAAATTACGAAGTGCATAGTACATTTGGTAAATAACAATGCGTAACCGTGTAGTAAATAAGATAGTTAGCAAATAGTAAATAAGATATTTTTTCTTAGCGCATAGTAAATTAGATGAATAACAGTTTACAGAGATCGTAGTACACTATTTTTTATTATTACACTATTTATTTTCTTGATATAGAGTTTGAGGCACCTAGAAAATGCAGGAACAGATATAATGCGTAGTTTGGGTGGCGCAAATGTACACTTACATTACATAAGTTTAAAATTAATTCATGTACAGGTAGAAAAATAAGGTTGAATAAAAGAAATTTTAAGAAAAGTTTTATAATTAAGTTTAAATTAATGAATTAATAATGTTTTATAATTAAGTTCTAAAGCAATAAATTAAATAAAATGTAAAAGTGTAGCGCATAAAGTTAAGTAAATATTTAAATGTCTGAATTTAATTATGGTATTGATTTAATATGTTCAAATTTAATTGTAAAATGTATCATAATAATGTAAAATATTATTCAATAAACTAATAATAACAATACTGTATACTGTGTAATATTCATTGTAACGGAAAATCTCTAACTTTAATATACTCTACATGTGTATCTTATAGCGCATGCGCCTTCTATCTTATTTCTAAGTTAGATGATAATGTAGTTTTTTACATAGTTCTGAATTTAATGTTTGCTTGACTTTTTAACATTATTAATTAAGTCTTCATGCAAAAGTTTTTAACATAAACATCGTTTAAAGATAATTTATGAAAATATTTATAATGTTTTACGGCTTTTATTTTAATTATTTTTTGAGAAACAAGGCGAAATCAAATTTAACGAAAAATGTGTTCAAAATGATCTAATTACAATGAATCTATTTATATTTGTTTTATTATTGTAAATACTAATTTAAATATTGAATGATAGTACGTAAAAGTTCTTGCATAATCGAAAACTTAATATAGTATTCATAGCTTATTTCATGAGAATTAACATTCACTAATTATCATTTAGTAGTGAGCATAAATATTTGTAAGATTAAAATTTGATCTGCGCACATGTAACCTCACACACATACGTACCTTAAATATATCGATATATAAACATATAGCAAGCGTTAACAAATATTTTATTGACCAAAAATCAATGTTATACCTTTTCCTTTAAAACTTCATGACGAATGGATTCTAAACAAAAGTAAGAATTAATTTTTTATAATTTAATATTTAATTTACAGGTTAATATTCTGATAAGAAATAAAATTTATTTTTTTTTATTATTATAAGGTTTATTAGAAATAGGTATTGGAAAAAAAAATTTCGACCACGTAATGCTACTGTCAACACACACAAATCATTAGAACATAAAAAAAAGGATTCATCTGCTCAGTTTGAAGAGGAATGTGAAGATGAATTTATGTTATATCAACCGATACCAAAAGAAGGTTGGTTTCCAGAATATGATTCATCCAGTGATAGCGAAAATTTGGATTCATTAGCAAATGCTCCACATATAGTTTCTACGTCGACTTTGAAAAATGAAAACAATAAAAAATGTGATATAAATTGGTTTGATAGAGAGTTAGATGTACGTTATTGTTTTTAGTAACTTATATTTTTTGTAAAATATTTAAATATTTTCACTTTTGTAGAATATTCAGTTAAATTCAGAAGTTAATGCTGTAGAAAATAGTAAAGACAAATCATTATTAACACAAGAAAATCAAACTATTACCTCAAATATAAAAATTAATATTACAAAAGAAAAAAATGATCCTGAATATATTGACAATGAAGAAGCAGAATTAGAATTCTTGCTCTCTTTGAAAGAACCCATTTTCACAGGTCCTCTTGTTGTGAAAAAAAATATCGAAAATGGTTATTATTTATTTGTGAATCATTAAAGTAATTAAAAATTTCTAAATTAATGCAATTTTTACAAATTCAGAAAGAAGAATTACCAGCAATAATTGTGTACAACAAAAACCAGTAAAATCAATTGATTTGGAAAAGTGGTTGGATACTGTGTTAGATAATTAATTATTTAATAACTGACAATACAACATGGATTATTTATTTTTATTAGTAAGTATATTTTAAAAAGGGGAGAGAAAAATATATATTTGTAAATGAAACCGAGGTAATTAGAAATAATTTTAAATAATGAATTCTATATTTTATTATTATTGTCTCAAAAATAATTTTTTTAAATAATCAATCTAATATTGAAATAAATATTTATGAATATGATTTTAAATGACAGGTTTAAAAACACTACCTGGATTAAGTCATATTAATTTTGGCAGAAGATCCATATATACAAGTTTGAAACTATAGAATATAGATAAGCAAAATCATAAATGTTAAAAATATATTTAAATATATACTAAAATTATTTAATACCTTTCAATTTTATAGTTTTTAAGATTTCTTCGTAATTAATGACTTTGAAATCTAAATTTGATTTTTAACAACTTCAAATACTACATTTAAGTATGTAAAACTTGTAGAGAGAAATCTATATATTATTCTCTCCCGTTTCCTTTCATGTCACATCCCTCTCATGTCGACCTCCCACTCATGTAGCTTCTCCCCACCCTCCCTTTCTTACTTTTCTCTACTCGCTCCCTTAACCCATACTTCGCGTCTCTTCCTTGTCACCGTTGCCTTTCCTAAAATGTTTATTTTTAATTACGAATATATACTATTTTTATATATTGTATATAATATAAAATTCTGTACATAAAGTATTATTTATATTATTTAAAAAAAAAACCTTAATAGCTTATATACAAGTATGAAGATTTTGTAGAATAATAAAAACTAAAATAAAAATCATTAACAATTTTATCTCTAGAATTCAGTAAAACCTTTGTTCTAACCATGGAAATCTAATATATATGTTTACAATTTAACTGAAATTGTATTTAATTAATTGATACCAATTTATCCAAAAAATATTTGTAAATCCAGTATAAAAAGGCCTACAATAATACTAGAAAGAAAATTAAATTTCTACAATCTTTATTCAATGTATACTATAATCGATAAAAATGAAATGTATGCATTCTTTTTTATAAATTATGATACAACTTTAACCAAATATAAAAAACTTAAATTTTGAGAAAATTTATAATTATAATACTTGTAATAAATATTTTTAATGTAAAAGATAAACAATTTACCTTTACTGCTTTACTAAAGTAGTTATATTAAACTTTATTAAAAAATATTATATTTATTCATGTTTGAAGATTAATTATATACTAAGTATTTACTAAGTATGCTCTGAACTTTTTGGTCGACTTGCAGTTGAAAACATATTTTCATTAAATTCATTAGATACATCATACAAACCTCAAGAAATTTAATTGATCTACCAGATCCAATTAGAACAACTGTCGTCTAATGCATTTTATGGCTTTCTATATTTATATATTTGTCATTATTTATTTATTATTATATTATTATGTCAGATAATAATGCATAAAATAGAAGTAAGATACTTTATTTAGCATTTTTATTAAAATAAAAAAATTATAATGATTTATTAAAAAATATATTACTTATTCATAATTTAATTAATGCAATTATTCTAAAAAATCATTTTTAATTGTAATACATTTTCATACTTGTGTATTCTTTTTTATTTTAATATTTAAAGTATAATTCTTACAGTATTGTTTTTTGTTTTTTATTTTTACAATAAGAAAAAGATCTTGATATTGTTTGATTAAAAAATTCTCTTATAAATTATATATTATATTTAGCGATAATGAAATATTTTAAATATCTTTTGTAATATTCAGTGCTCAATATAGCTTGCAAATATAAAAAAAGAAAAAAAGTAAATAACTACTGAAATAAAAATTTAATTGTAAAATTATTTATTTAAATTTATTTTTATTTAATATTTTTAAAAGTAATTATTATTGATTTATTGATATAAACAAAAATTATTTTTTAATTCTTTGAGATTCTTTTAAAAGTATTATAAATAGATAATATTTAAGAACAGTAGTATATTCAACTTTATTATGTTCTAATATATTATAGAATTTAATTAAAATGAAAATAATACATAGTTTAAGATATAAAACTTGTAAATTTATTTTAAGAAAAAACTAGTATTACAATTGTACTATTTGAAAGAATTAAGGCTACATATATTTTTTAATTTATTTTTCAAATACGTTTATTTAAAAAATATGTATGCTACGTCGAGCACATATTTATGTATAAAAAATACGAATTTTATTATGAGGAAGCATCATGTGATGTTTAAATACTTTTTATTTATTTAAGAACATATTTAATGGGTAAATAGTGCTTATGATACAAAAATACTGAATTATTATTAACTAAAAAATTTAACCTTTTAAAGAGTTAATAAAAACATTTATAAAATTATTCGAGATCAATCTGAATTAAAAAATTTTAGTTAATTGTTTTTTCATGTTATTATTGTGTATAGTTAAAAGCAACTTTTATACTAATTTTTCGCACGAAAAATACGAAAACTAAGCTAATATAATTATTCATACTGTCACATTTTTATCTTTATAATCAAGTTTAGATTAAATGACAAATCACTTTCTTTGCTAATACTCGAGAATTAAAAATTAAAAAGTGATATGTTCATAGAGCAAAGGCAAGTGAATCTTAATCATAAAAACAATATATACTGTGTGCATGATAAAAAACATGATTCTTTTTGTTTAACTACATGCCTCAAAGTTTGTTCAATTAATTTTTTTTTTATTAATTATAATAATAAAGAATATGAATATTTGAAAAATAAAATTACCAATAACTTTACGCCTCGCGATTAAATTTTGGTGTTTTTATCCAGCATAAGTAAAAAATAAATTATATAAATATTATTAAATTTATTATTAAATATAAACAAAATTTAATTATTTTATTAAATTAATATATTTCTTTGAAATTTCTGTATTAAACCAAATATTTTTTTTTAATGTAAAAAAGCATAATTAATTTTTTTAATTAATTTTTTATCAATATAATTAGATTGATATTGTTTCTTAGAATAACTCTTAAATCCTCAGTCAAATGATTTCTAGTCTTTATTACGAAAAAGTATTGAATTATTTTTACTCAAGCTGAATTTATTATCTAAATATATTATCCTTTATAAAACTGCCTTTTAGAAACCGATTTAGCATTTATGTAAATTAGTAGATGTTAATTATTATAATCGATTTTAATGAAAATTGAGTAGAATCAGATTTTATAATTATGCTAATTTTTTATGATTTTTAGAATCAAAGTTTTCTTTATTTGATTTCGAATTAAATACTATAAATTCAACAAGTAATTAACCTCAATTCGTTTGTTATATGTCTTTAATATTAACTTTTGTATATGTTGTTTAGGCAATCTGTAATCATAATATTTTACATAATTTAACTCTCAACCTATATCGACATCACAAATAAAAATTTTTTTACGTCAATATACAATTTTAGCACACAATTTAAAACGATATAATCTATGTATAAGCTCTGCGATTCACAAATCACTTATTTACAATAGGTTTTTTTTTGTAAATGTCCCAATTTTATC